>OZ029922.1:6841954-7281954 GCA_964023275.1 Norana najaformis
TGACTCTCCCCCATCGTAATATTTCTTATTAGTATTAAAAAATGAGAGATTGTTAAGTTTGGCGACTTGGTACCTGGTGTTGAAATCGATGTATGTCTTAAGCCACTTAGATTGCTCAAATTGCAAATGTTTTGAATTTTTGTCAATTTCATTCTCATTTTCAGATAAAATTGTAAATTCCGATAGTGAACGACGTAGCTTTTCTTGTTATTACAGTTTGGCACTAATTTTATCACGTCGGTTCCGTGTTTGAGTCCTAACTTATCAGACAATTCGCGTGCATATGGTGACAACATGTTTGAATTAATGACCTGCTTTTCCGGCGCCAAAGGATATTCGTTATGCTTAACGCGTAACCCATTTTTCTATACTGATGGACAGTTAGAAAGCATGATGAAAATAGAATTTTCACGACACAACTGAGCTACGAAAAATTTCAGGAATCTCGAGACTACAAGGAAATTAGAAACGATAGCAGTAGAAATCTTGCCCTGACCCATCCAGTCTGCCGCCTTCCCATTTCTCTCAAACTAAACACAACCCACCATATGAACAACTCCTATCTTCGCTGTCCGCTTCTCACTGGTCTTCTAGCAACCGACTTTGTTCTTCCCGTGGCATCTTTGGACAACCTCTCAGATTTGACGCAGCGCTCGTGAATAAGCTGGTGTCATGCGTTTAGCTTTAAAGTAGCGCTTTAGAAATTCTTGAGTTTACGATTACGATTGGAAAAAGGTTGGTTTCAGACCACGCCTAAAGTAGAGTTGATGTCATAAAAATACTGCTATTTATTTATTAAAAAAATAACATAACTAAAGACTACGAATTGACAGAATTGACAACATAAGTTAAAGATTCAATGCTGTTAATCAGGTAACGTTTAGCATCAAACGGCGAAAGAGATGTTTTACATGTCTCAGTCGTGTGCAGTTCATGTTAGCTATGAAAAACAAAAACTTTGATGTTGTAGGCTGTGTATTTTTCTTGACAAGCAATTTCTTAGCGCCTTTACACGTTTTCACTGGACAACAAAGTTTTGCAGAAGTTTTGCTTCCTCAAAAGGTTTTGGTGATTGTGCTAAACAGCTTCAAGCTGAACACAAATATAATTTCAGATTGGCTGTATCACGTAGGAATTTGGATAAATATGAAATTAACTTTTATTAAATTTAGCTTGTTTAATAGCACAATGATGATTATATATTGCAATAGTTCAACTGACCTGATTTTCGCTTGTACTCAGCACCTGAATGATCTGATGCTTCTCGTTTCAGTGTCCAACAATAGTTGGTCAGCATTGATGGGTTCCTATTGCCCTAATACCGCTTTTCCATCTTCGCAATGTCTTGTTGAAACCTTTCACCATGTTCGTCACTGACTGCACCATGATTAACAGAGAAGTAGAACAAGTGTGAATGCAGAAAATGAATCTTCAGCGACATGTTGCACTTCATGGTTTGTATGCTTGAAGCACGTTGGCAACCACCTGGACGAAGTTTGGTGCTCTGTAGTTACCTAGAAAAATCCCAAAAACATCATTGAATGCCTTCTTTGTGATTTTCTCTGGCTCCGCTAACAGATCTTCGAACCGCTTGTCATTGATGACGTGTCTGATTTGTGGACCAACAAGAATGCCATCCTTCATCTCGGCGTCAGGATTAACAGTGACGATTCTATAAAAAGACGCCATTGTTTTGGGTTCTGCTTACAGCCTAACGTCAGTGGAGAAACAGAGGTTGTCGACCTGCGCAAAGAAATTTATTATATCACCTTGGCGGATCCAAAAGACAAAAATGTTCGTACAGCAAACCCCATCCTTGCTGTGTTGAACAAAGTAGTTCTGCTTTCGTATTTAATAAACCTAAGTCTCTGACCAGGTCATTAATTCTGACTGTGTTTGCAGATGAGGCTCACCCGATATAAACGGTTCAAAATCTACAGTAGATCAGTGCCATTTTCCACATCTGACTCGTGCTTTGTGGCATCTTCGTCTGCCTCATCTAGCCTCAATGTTTCTGGTGGCCTTGGTACTGGCACTGTCATCGTGCGGCACTGGTCTCATGGCTAAAGGCGGATTGGGGTATTCAACAGATTTCTTATTTTTAGCACAGAAGCCAGAGACATTGGTCAGACAGAATTAACAGTCTTTCACGTGATCCTTCTATTCTCACAATATCATCGGGACTGCGAACGGCATAGACTTCCGAGTACCTGTGAACCAAGATCTCAGACTGAATGACTGATAGCATATGTTGCACAGCAAATGTGAGGATTTGGGTTTGTCTTTATCATCAATTTTACAACCGTAGTAGAGCTCCTGCGTTTTGTTAATAAGTGCAGTCATGCTGCATTTTTAGGCTTAAGTGTACACTCGCCACAAATCCAATAGAACGTATCTCGGCTGTTGCGACACCGAGGAGACATTTCTGCAGTAACGAATCATCCTGTAGACAATAAATGCTATTGTTAAGTATGCACCCTATGCCGGTAGAACACGTGGATCAACATACGTACAAACTTATATCAGCGCAATGCACAGCATCTGTGTAATGCATAGCATTTGCGCCATCGGTTAGTGCCTTGTTCATTAGACACCGGCGCATTAGAAGTTACTATTTATTATGCGAGCTGCTTTCATAGCCTGTCTTGCCAGCATCCATCCTGACTAAGCATGCCCATGCGTGTCAGGCATGTCTAAGCATTAGCATTTCCATTGCACCTTGTGCAACCTGCATTGGGTGCATGCCCACTGACAGCTTATTTTATTTTATGATCAACATATTAGTAGACTGAAAATGTGAGAGAAAATCATAAAACAGGCGATGCCCAAAAACGGTACGTGATAAGAAAATCTGAAGGGAATTTTTTTATCAGCAGCCCAAAATCCATAAGATACATCCAAAGTGTCTAGGAAGCCAAATCTTAGTTGTTCATGGTTGTCTCTGCTACCTAAGGGCCTGTTCCATTTGACGAAATGAGAAATAGCACAGAAATAAGGACTTCGTTATTCGCGCCATCCGGTCTTTTTGCCATCTTGTTCCATCTTGTTCTGTGATTTTATTAAAATTAATTTTAAAAATATAAGAAAAACTGTCAGCCGAACCGAACAATTTAGATCTCGCGTTTTTATATACTCTGTGGCCTACACCTATATTCACAACACATTCCATCTGTCATCTGCTTCTCTCATTCGCTCTCTTTCTCTCTCTCACACACACTCTCTCTTTCTCTCTGTCTCCCTGTCTCCCTGTCTACAATCTCTTCCCCCACAGTATCGAGCCAACTATTCACACTATACATGTATGTATGTATGTATGCATGCGTGCTTGTATGTATCAGTGTATGTATGTACGTGTCTCTATGTATATATGTCTGTCTGTATGTATGTATCTGCATGTGTAAGTATGCTTGTATGGATGCGTATAGTTCTGTAATCGTAGCGTACTGTAGTAAAATTTCTTCTTCTGAATCGTCGACCTATTGAGGATAGAATTACATGGGCTGTGACTAAGACAGCGAGCGAGCTCCGATAGACAGACAGAGAGAAGAAGAAGAAGAAAAAGAAGAAGAACAAGAAGAAGAAGAACAACAACAGGGAGAGTAAGAAGGAGAAGGAGAAGAAGGAGAAGAGATAAGGTACACACGCGCGCATTCAAAGATATGTGTGTATCTGTGTGTATCATGTGTGCGTGCATATATATGTTTATATATAAATATGCTGTGTTCGCTTGTGTTTATCATATCTCTTCTCTTCTTGCCTCTTTGTCTGTCTGTCTGTCTGTCTGTCTGTCTGTCTGTCTGTCTGTCTGTCTGTCACGAGACGAGCATTCGTCATTGCCGCAGCAGTCTACGTCGTCGTCTTGTGGATGCGTCACTCCTTCGTTCAGTCAATCACTGTACTTAGTAGAAGGCAGACGATGACATAGGCCTGAATCATCGTCGTCTGCTAGTGCGCATGGCTGCTGCTGCTGCTACTGGTGGTGGTGAATGTGTCGTGACTCTATACATCGAGCGCCATGTGCTGAAACGCTGCTGCTGCTGCTGGGTTGATGCGGGCATCAGTTGACGATCGGATGTTGGTTTGTGTCGTCGTTCAAGTATCGCTTCCGAGTTAAGCCTTCTGCCGACTTTCTGGTATTGCTCAGTTACTATTAACTCTTTGTAGCAGGGAATATGCTGCATGTCAACTACAGGTACGTTCACAAGGCATCCATGTTGTGGCTCAGCTCAATCTATTCACATAATTTGGCCCTAATGGCAGGGGGTATTGTCTTGCTGCTGCATCATCTCCTTCCTCTGCCTTCGACTTCTTTATCGGTCGGATGATTTTGTGTCGTCACCTTCAGACTTGCTTCTGTTGGCCACTTAACAGATCTGTAGTGATGATAGTAGGCCATGCAACTGAGGCGTTAGCCTAGCATCAGGCCTCTGTATACGTAGCGGCTAACACAGTTCTTGGTGAGCTGGTTACGCATGATTGGCTTTTCAGCAGAACCTTAACTGCCGGATTTTTAAGCGACCATCGTCCGTAGATTAGCTGAAGTATGATCTAGAAGGCAGGTAAACTGTTTAAACCAAATAAACATCGTTATCTTTCAAGCTGTTTGTCGTTAAGAACAGCATCATTCTTGTGTATATGCCTATCTCTCCTCCTCCTCCTCCTCCTCTTTCTGTTTCTCCTCCTCCTCCTTCTTCATCATCGTCATCATCATCTTATTATTGTTATTATTATTATTATTCTCTTCTTCTTCTTCTTCTTCTTTTTCTTCTTCTTCTTCTTCTTCTTCTTCTTCTTCTTCTTCTTCTTCTTCTTGCTCGTACAAGTATCACGTCCTCAGAACCGTCATCAAACACCCGCAAAAAGTAAACGTTCAGTGCTTAGTTTTTCTTAGCCACCTGGAGACCTAACAAAATTGTCAGTTAACAGTTCACCAACCCAAGGAAAGAGAAATTGCTGTTTAAACACACAGGGCAACTAAACACTTGAATACTATTAACAATAAGAAATAGTGTAGACCGAGTCCTACCCATTTATTCTAAGCGCAAATATAAGTAAATTTAACCTAAATTCTAATCAATTGAAAAGCTGGCCAATTCTAACTCTGCGTCGTTTCTTAGGGTAAATGTTATCTACCTCGCACAACCAACTAGCCAGACTTGCATACTAAAAGACAGACACATATACACAAGCATACTTGTAGATACATCCATACATACATGATGCCTGCAGGCATGTATGCATACATAACATACATATATTCATATGTACATACATGCATTCATACGTAAATACATTCGTTCATGCACACTGGATCCCTACATACACGCATACATTCATACGTACATATGCATATACATACATACATACATACATACAGAGAAACATGCATGCATGGAAAACCGTATCGAAGACGGCGTATATGAGCTCACGCAACGATTGCAGATGAGCGACAGATAAACTGAGTGAACCTGCGTGGATCGGAGCTCATCGTCGTCGTCATCGTCATCACAACAGAGCCTTTAGTTTATGCGCAGCGGTTATTGTATGTTAGCGCCATCTATGAAACAATTCATCTCAGCGATGGGGCGATGCGTTCTGTTGTAATTGAGAATCATGAGTCCTGATAAAATCAATACAGCATACACGTTGCAGCCATTTTTGCTGCAAATGTGTCCATGTATCTGATATCATGTCATATTTTCTAGGTGACCATATGGGCAGCGGAGAAATAGGCCACTAAAGGATCTGGTGTTTGAACTCCCTTAATGCAAGTTCGATTAGAAATCTTATACACTTGCATGGCAGCAATCAGACGCACAAACTAGCAACGCAAAACAACCGAAATTCATCATCATTATCAGTCACCATGGGTTCAGCGCCCGTAGGTGCTTGATGCGCGCTTCACCATCTCCGTCCAATTGTCTCTATCCTGTGCCAGGTGGCTTAGTTGTTGTAAGGAATTATTACTGCACCAAGAGATGATGTCGTCTACCCACTCTCTGTTAGGGCGTCCTCTTCTGTTCTTCCCTCCCATCCTGCCAAACACTATCGTCTTGAGTATTCTGGAGTCATCCATTCTACATATATGCCCAAATAATTGCAATTTTCTGCGGATTAGTTTTTGGAGTAAAGTTGTTCTTGGGCCAATTTGCTTGTATAGCTCTTCGTTCGTCATCTTTCTTCGCCAGCCGATTCTCAGTACTTTCCGATAACATGTTCTTTCAAATGCCATTACTCTTCTTTCAATTTCTTTGGTTATTACCCACGTCTCGCATGCATACATGGCCCTACTGAACACGCAAGTATCTAGCACCGCCAACTTGGTCTTCAGCATTACCTCTTTGCTTTTCCAGATCTTGTTTAAGGTAGCGAGAGCCGCTTTGGCCTTGGCAAATCTTAAAGTTACTTCCCTCTTGCAGCTCAGGTCGTGCGTGAATGTACTTCCCAGATATACGAACTCTTTGACATTTTCGATTTCCTCGCCATCTATTGTTTTCTGCCGGTCGATTGTATCGCTGCCAAATACCATCGTTTTTGTCTTTGCCGTGTTTACAACCAAGCCGTATGGCTTACTATCTAATACCAATCTCGTTAATGTTCTTTCTAGCCTCCTGCTACTCTCTTCAATTACATCTATATCATCGGCAAACCTCAGGTTGTTTATTGCTAGACCCTGCACTAAGATTCCTCCGCCGTTCTCTTTGACGCCATCCATGGCTCTTTCTAAAACTGTAATAAACACTTCAGGTGATATCGGATCCCCTTGTCTTGTTCCTTTATCAGTCTTGAACCAGTCTCCTCGCACATTCTGCAGTCGAACTGCTGCTACCCCACACTCGTTTATGTTTTCCAGAACTTTTATCAGTTTTTCACACACCCCATACGACCTCAAAACTGCCCAAGTTACTTTTTGATCGATGCTGTCGAATGCCTTCTGAAAGTCCACAAAACAGTTGTAGATTTTTTTTTCCTTTTCTCCTTGCTTTTTCCGCTATCAGTCTCAAGGACAGGATCTGCTGAACTGTGCTCCTGTCCTTTCGAAATCCGCCTGTTCGTCTGCCAGATGTTCTTCCATATGAGCCTGCCATCTTTTGGTTAGAATCATCATTAGAATTTTTCCCACATGGCTAATCAGAGCTATGGTCCGATAATTCTTACAGTCTTGAGTACTTCCCTTCTTGTGTATAGTAATCAGAAGTGACTTCTTCCATATTTCCGGCACTGCACCCGTTTGCCATGCCTTATTGCACATGTGATGTAATAGTTTCAGTAGCTCTGATCCCCCGTATTTGAGCATCTCGCCAGTGACCCCGTCTATCCCCGGGCTTTTGTTCTTCTTCAGGCGTTTTACCGCCCATTCCACTTCCTCCAGGAGAATGCCATCATCTGGCTCGTCTGCTTGCTGTGGTGGAGTAATCTTCTTCAATGACTCAATTAGCTTTTTTGAAGCCGTTATATCCCGTTGCTCCTGATATAGACTGCTACAGTATCTTGTCCATCTCTCGAGTATCTCTTTCTGCTCGGTAAGCACCTTATGGTTTTCATCTTTGACTGTAATTTGTCTGGGGTGCCACGTTCTGTTGATGTTCCGTAGCAGCTTGAATACTTCTCGAGTCTTGTGTTCTCCATAATATTTCTCGACTTCTTTGCAGGTATCTTCCAGCCATCTGCTTTTGTCTGCTCTCGATGCTTTCCTCACTTCATTACATTTGGTCCTGTATTGCTCTCCTGATTGTGTAGATTGGTATCTGTTTAACTTCAGCAGTCGTTTCTCCTTCACCAACCTCATGGTTTCCGCCGATATCCACTTTTTTTTGATGACTTCCTCTTCTGGAATTGTTTGTTTAGCTGCTTCGCACAACAGTCCTGCTGACTGTTCTGCTTCAATATCCTCATAAGCGTCAAGTAACCCTTCTACATATGCGGTATATCCAGATTTCACTACATCCCTCTCCAGCTGAGTAAGGTCTCTTCTCTTTCGTAAGGTACCCTTCTGTTTCTTTTCAGTTTTAGCTTAATGTTTGCCATGACCAGGCTATGATCGGAATCTATATCAGCTCCTTGGAAGGTGCGACATAGTTGGACCGATGTCGCCCACCTTTTGTCTATCAGTATCAGGTCAATCATATTCTTCGTTTTTCCGTCTGCTGATGCCCAAGTCCATTTCCTACAGCTTTTCTGTTGGAATTTGGAGTTGCAGATAGACAAGTTGTGTTGTTGTGCAAACTCCAAGAGATGTTCGCCTCTTTCATTTCTTTCTCCATATCCGAATTTGCCCATGACTGTCTCCCATCCCTTCTCATCTGACCCGATTTTCGCGTTCCAATCTCCCATTAGTATTATTATGTCCTTCCGTGGTACTTCGTCCAGTGTTTTATCTAGTTCTTCATAGAACTGTTCTAGTTCTTCCTCAGAGCTGTCCGTTGTGGGCGCATACGCTTGTATCACCGTGATGTTGAACGGTCTTGCTGAAAATCTGGCAGCTATCATTCTCGGGTTAATTGGGTTGTATCCAAGCAGTGATCTTTTGGCTTTGCGGCTTATCAGGAACCCAACTCCCGCTTCATGTCTGGTTTCATGTCCTGACCAGATGACTTCCCCTCCTCCAATTTCACCCGATTTGGTCCATCTCATCTCGCTAACCCCCAAGATGTCCCAGTGATAGCAGTTCATCTCCTCTCTTAGCAGTTCTAGCTTCCCAGCTGCGTTGAGTGTTCGCACGTTCCACGTTCTCACCGTCAGGATATCTCCAGTAAGCTTCATCTTTCTGTCTTCCCTGATTCCGGTAGCCGATTTTTAGATCCAACCCCGGTTTCTCGGTTGGGGACGCGGACCTTGATCACCCGGGCGACGTCCGAGCCGGTATCCCTGTTGACGTGTTGCGCTCATCAAGTTTCATTCGTGTTTCTTTTTTACTGCCAGAGTATCGACACGCATCTGGCAAACCCTCCTCCTTTCACCGGGCTTGGGACCGGCACCTCCATATGCTGGATTGCATATCTCGGTGGCGGAGTTAACCGAAATTCGACCTAACCCTTTACAAAAATGCTAGAGAAATTCGACAGAAATTCAACAACAACAAAATGTAAGAGGTGCACATAACGATATTCGCACTACAGTATTAATAACAACAACAACATTAAGTAATAATAATAATAATTCGTCGGCTTCACTTTCTTGCTTGCACTTTCCGCCTGTTTGCCTTAAGCTACAGGCATCTCTTCCCTCTAGCCCTTCATTCTCGAAGGTTAGCTTACTCCCAAAGACATATAGTAAAACCCCATGTTAAATCACTGACAGGCAGAATCCATGATTTCACATCGTGACAACACCCTTATTCTTAGGCTATCATACTCGTATAATCCATTTCTCAAGAAGGTTGCTGATAACCTCAGTGCTTCAATCACCGATGCCTGTAATCAAGCGCGCTTGAATGCGGTTTCTGCTGACGGCTGCTTGTGTGTTTTGCCACTAGCAGCCGGTCGCAGAAGATTGAGCGACGAGGCAGTTAAAATAGCTGTTGGCCTTCGTCTTGGAACCACACTGCGTGAGTCACATACTTGTGCATGTGGCTGCCTTGTTGCTGCTGGTGACTCGCACTGGCTCTCCTACAACCTTGGACCTGGTCGAGCAGTCAAAGACGGCTTTCAAACAGCGATTCTCCTACCACTAAGGAACCGCCCGGCCTCTTCAGAACCGATGGTAAGAGAGCGGATGGACTCACCTGATTCCTTGGCGCTCCGTGCAAAGTCTTATGTATGATGGCGCGGTGACAGGGCCTTGGACAAGGGCGGATCCAGGATTTCAGTCCGGGGGGGGGGGGGGGCAAATGGCGAGTGCGGAGCTACTTCAAGGTGCTATACGACGTTAAAACGTTACTAGTTTTGGCCTCGTGAATAGACCCTGGAAGGCTGTGCCAAGCCAGCAAAGGCGACATCGCAGCAATCGATTCGGCTTAGGATCAAACTTTGCACGAACTGACGGATCTCATCCTTTGCGAGAGACTGGGAGACATACCTCAGCTGCTACATGCATTGTTACAGGTTGTCTAGGGATATAAAATAAGATTCCAGCTTTAGGTTAAAATCTATTTTCCTAAGCTGTCAACAAGCATAACATGACACACATAAAGCAACAAGACGTTGGCCTCAGACGGCGACAAAACCAGCGAAAACCATACGAAGAGACAAACGAGACTTCCACCAACAGATGGTGATAAAAACGTCTCAAAAAGAACCAAACGACCCAATGAACCAAACAAGTCATCCGCGCAGAAAGACTAAACACAAGTCTGACAACAGAAAAGGTCGCTCAGGACCAACACCAGAAGCCAGTCTGAGTCAAAGATAGACATCTTTTTTGCCAAATGTACAGAAGGCGTACAGCGTATAATGACTCTATCAAATCGGTCATATCCTAGACGCATATGTAAGAGTGTATATATACATAAAGGCTCAGTATAAATAAGAACTTAAACTTAAATATAATCTGAACATACATTCATATATGTCTGTTTACTTTATATATGTCTATAGTAGTTACTAAAGTAATAGTAATAATAATGGCGCTATCTTTCTCGTATAACCGGTGACACGAGAGAAACCAGTTAGCCTATCTTTTCCAGCGCATCGCTGTCACAATTCAACGCTTCAATTCTATTGCCTTCAGGGTACTTTTGCTCCGCAAGATCTTGACGATTTCTAGCCGTCCCAGAATTCTTTATTCTCCGGCTAATTTTTAAAAATCCTGAGGGATCATATATACCTCGGGAAAAAATAATAATAATCGCGACATCACCGAAGATTAGCCATCCCAGACCAACGCAATCCCTAATTTCTTAAATCCTGAGGGATCAAAACATCTCGGGTAAAAAATAATAATAGAGGGAATATGATATTGAGACAGCAACTACAACAGCATGTCCTTTGTAACTGAATGGAAATGCAAATTTAGTCATTTGTGCTATATTCCTTGCATTACTTGAAGGTTTTCATGTTGTATGTTGGCGTTATTGGGAGACTTCCATGCCAATGCTCATAGCCAGCGATTGATCTTTTGTGGACACCTTTTAAATTTGCTCAGTGGAGCCCACTGGTCCAGGATGTCGGTGGAAACGTCGTCTATTTGACGAGTAAAGCTGTCAGGAGTGTCGTCAGAAGCCAGAAACACTGACGAGTTGACCAACTCCTGTCGGAATAAGTCAAGGTTAAGTTTTCAGCTGCTAGCAGATGATCGTAATCGGTTGCCTTCTGTTAAGGCGTCGTGCAACCGTCCACTTCACCAGGCTGTAGTCGGACAGTCCGTGTACGTTCTTGATCGATGTTGAATTCACTGCAGTACTGACCAGGTCGAGCAAACTGTCACCGGCAGCGGTCCAGTACGTGTTGGACCTGTCACGAGGGACTTCAAACCAAAGCCGTAAAGAGCAGTGGCTATATCGTTGTCGATGCTAAACGATGTGTTTCCAGGGTAGTTGTTGGAGTCTCCGTAAATGATGAGACGGTCGCTGCTAATCACCGTAGCTTGGAGTAAGTGAACCACCGTGAAACATCTGCAGCGTCATTAAGTCCTTTGTGGCTGCTGGGTGGATGTCCTCTTAGGCGAGGCCCGCGCTTTTCTGATGCAACATTATTACGCTTTCCAAAAAATCATTTAGACGTAGATTCATTGCCATCGGTTACATATGGCGGAGCACTGCGGCAAAGTGTCATAATTTTTGACCGGCTTCAGGTCGGCGTTACTACCCTAGCAGATTGCAAGGCGGCAGTACACGGCCATTCAAAACCTCCACTGCCTGCATTCTCAAAGCGCCATAATTTTTTTGATATCGTCCTTTGGTGCTCCTAGTATCAGCTTCGCTGTTTTTCTTGTTGTGAACGCCCAACTTTGTTTGGAACGGCCTGATTACACAATGCAAGAAGACCTTGAGTCCATCGCCAATATCAAACTCGACAACACCCAGTGGCTGCAAGCCCCACTACCCATTGGTATGAGGAGGGTTGGGTCGTTGGCTTCTTCTGTCTATTTGGCTTCAGCTGCAACCACCCTTGAACTCCAGTCTGCCATTCTCAGTCATTACCCTACAGCTGCTGATATGCACCTGGATGATTTGTTGAGGGCTCGCAAGCAGACACTTCCTTCTAGCGGTCAGTGGTTTTGGCAAGAACTAAAAAACCGACTGCTCGAGTACTGCTCGCTGCAGCAGTTGCCACATTCAGGTGATATGGCTGACTGCTCTCCCTAGTTCATCATGCGGCCTCTGCTTGTACAGTGAAGCAGAGTGAGTAGCAGTCGGCATTTGATTGGGTCTTGACCTCTGCAGCCCCCGTGACAGTGTCACTGCAGGGATTCAGTTGGCCCTGATGGCCATCGTGGCCACGGTAGCAGATTGGCTTTTGGGTGACCTCTTCGTCATCATGCCATCAATGACATAGTCTGGCGGGCCTCACATAAAGTTGATGCTCCCAGTACTAAGGAGCCAACAGGGTTGTTTTGCGCAGATGGCAAGAGACCAGGTGGGGCTACAATGGTTCTCTGGGTGGCAAATAAATACCTGGCCTGGGATGCCACAGTTGTACACACTTGTTCGGCATTTTATATAGCCAGCACTATTTATCGCGTGACAGCACCACTCCAGCACGTGATCAACGCGTGCACAAAGAAGTCAACGACCTGAGGACTCATCGATGCGATGACGTGGAAAGTTTCACAGCTCAATCCCCAGAATATCACAAACCAGTCAACAACCCACTGACTCATCGGTGTCATGTCGTAGAAAATTTCAGTAAAAATGCGTGCCTAAAATCAGCTTACTCAGCAGTGGAGTAATTGCATTCAAATATTTCAAGACAAAAATTCAGTTATTTCATTAAATACATAGTAATCGTAATCTCGAGATTTCTACAGCGCTCAGCGAAAGATAAGTCGCGGAAGCCACCTTATTCAAAGCTTAAACATCACTAAAAATGCTATAAGTTGTGGGGTGCTTGCCCAATGAACTGCTTCAATGATGAAAATTTTGGATTATGGCAGTGTTGTCAAGAAGATGCGATGGACTTGTGGTTAGCGAGCTTGACTGTCAACCTAGAGGTTTGGGGTTCAGCATTAATCCCTGCCAGGGCAGAAATTTTTCGAGACTACTTCTTCACCTGCATTATCTAGCGAACACATCTGAAAGCCTAAAATAAGTTAACTGACTGTACACTTTCGGTGAGAAGATCAGACAGTGAGGAAGAGGGCTGGCCACCTGCCCACGTATGCTGAGGTTAAGACCGTTTTACTGTATAAAATTAGCCGAATTATTTCAGAGTCTGTCATCAAGCAGTATAACTTGGTACCAACGTAAGCTGAGAAGTAAACGGCAAGTCACGCACCTAGCAACCCTAAGTGGGCGAACTCGGCTGAGGTAGCGTATATGCAAGTAACTAATGCGAGAACAACTGAGTCTTGTATTCAGCACAGCTAAAGTTTTTGTCGAAGATGATCCGAATAATGCGGACTGGCGAAGAATAAGGGGCAGGTGGAGTTCCTTTGAAGAAAGGATAGGCTGGTTGTTCACTGAGGTCAGTTATGAGAAATTCCGTTTTTCAGGGTTGAGACTTAAAAAGTAGGCAGTCATCCAGACTGATATCTGGTCACTTTCAACCTATAGTCGTTTTAAGCAACCAACAGGATTGAAAAGTGACCGCCAAAGGGTCCACAGCGTAAGTTTATATCTTTTTTGCCTCATACTGTCTTCTTAATCCCACTAGCTAATGTATTGGTCGCCAGCAGACTTGACTACTGCAATTCACTTCTTGTTGGCGTCATAGAGAGAAATTTTCACAAACTACAAATGGCCCAAAATTCTCTGGCCAGAGCCATAACAAAAACACCTAAGTATCAGCATATTACACCAATTTTGCAAAGATTCCAGCTTAAAATCTGTCTTATAGTTCACAAAGAGCTACATTTAAACCAGCCGACCTCTCTTTGTTCCATGCTCAACCATTATACCAAAAAATATTGCACTTCATCAATGGACACTGTGATTCTTGCAGAGCCCCGTACCCGAAATGGATTGGGCTCTCGGGCTTTCTTGGTTGCAGGTCCACGACTTTGGAATTCGCTAACAAATTCGATTTGTTCTGTCAATTTTTTGCTGTCATTCAGGTCTAAACTCGAAACTTACCTGTTTCAACTTGCTTACCCACCGTAGCCTGGATTCTGGTTTCTCTGACCTATCGGAATTCGACTCGGCTTCTCCAACGAATTATGATTTTGGATTGCGATTTTGACTTGAAGCGACCATCGATGCCTTGTGCATTATGAAAACAGCGCTATAGAAGTCATTAGATTAGATATTAGATTAAAATATCTTTTAACAATTTATATTGACATTTTTAAAATAGTAGTTTGCCTATAAACAACCTGGTTTATCAGATTCCGGTCTCGAGAGCTTGATATCTGACTTGAAGGCCCAGCAAACCGTGACCTCCAGTCAACTATGAAGAAATCTGTAGAAAAACAGAACGCACGTTGATTACAGCATCAACTGCTAGCTTTTACTAAATATATTAACAAAGTTTTATTAAGTATATTTATTTAAAATGAGTTCAATGCATAAAACAAAAGGCAGAACACTTTTAAATCAGTAACCGATCACCCGACTGCAACTTGGCCTTATAGGCCCTATATTGGCGTGGCGCCCATTCAAACAGGTAGCGGTGGTGAAGGATCTCACCCGATAAATTCATTTCAAAATGAGCAGGGTCGAGGCCATACGGTCGCTATATAAAACCTATGCATTTACATTTATATGTGCATTATTCATTTGCAGTGTTGACATTAGAATAATTACTGGGGTGGGGCAACCTAGGGATTAACAGAACAGATTACAACTTAATAGTTGTAATATCAGCTGCAATGTTGCCGGCTTCGACAGCGAGACCTGAAACCACATTTGTACTCTTGATATTAAATGAAGTTCGTTATTCCAAACAAGCATTTGCATTGAAGTATTAAGGATAAAGTTATATTCCATCTGCCCCTGGCCTTTGGAGCGACCTCCCACCTGGATTTCGCAAATTCTGTGGTCTATCACTTTACCAATCCATTTGTCCAATTGGCCTCAGACTCATGAACCTCATGAGTCATTTTGATTAAAACCCCTCATGCTTTCCATTCAAAACTAAAATCACGCCTCTTTTGCAAACCCTACCCTGATTCATCTTATCGCCGTCTGCCGACATCAGCTGTTATTTGTTATTTTGTTACACGACAGCTAACTTACAGAAGAGATTCTAGTAATAAAGATCTGGAGCAACTTGTCTTTTGAAGGTCATTACGTTCAAAGTCACTCGGCATTGTAAGATAGAAAGACCAGGCATACATCGTGAAGAAGCTATCTTCAGTTTTTCTATAGTAAATTTATGTGAAGAGGCAGATAACATATGAGACGAAAAGGATTCTGTTTGCATGGGACGAACGGTAGAAAACGTCTTTTCCCTGGAGTAGGAGGACGCGCTTTCCATCAACTGGGATTTTGTGACCTAACCTGTAGCCGCATTTACCTATAGGCCTACAGCACATAAGGAGTCTTAACACAATTTTTGTGTGAATAATCCTGTCATCATGGAGCGGCTGTTCAAGACTGCGCTGAGCGTAGGCGAGCTGCGATATCACAAGGACGATAACTACGTGGATCGCCTGAGTCGACTGTACACAGTCATGATCGTCGTATCGTTTGCCTTCCTAGTAACGAGCAAACAGTTCGTCGGTTCTCCGATCCACTGCTGGTGTCCAGCACAGTTCACCGACAGCCACGTCGATTACGCCAATTCCCTCTGCTGGGTCACGAACACCTACTACCTGCCGATGGAGCGCCCGATTCCTGGAGGCAGGTTTTCCAGCAGATCCATGATCAGCTACTACCAGTGGGTTCCGATGATTCTGCTACTGCAGGGATTACTGGCGCTGCTTCCGAGTCTCTTCTGGAGATTCTTCAACAAACGATCAGGCATCAACGTCGGTTGTCTCATGGACGCCGCACAAGTCACGTCAGAAGCCACTTACTTTGAGATTCGCGAAAAGGCTGTGCGCTACATTGTGAACCAGATGGACAGGTACCTCTTGTTACAGAGGGACTACGGGGCTGGATGCTCTGTTCGTCTCAAGCTCCTCATAGCAAAACTCTGCTGCCTCGTCGGAGGCAAAGACTACGGAAACTACCTCGTCACGTGCTACCTGGCCGTTAAGGCGATGTACATCTTGAACGCCATTGGCCAGATATTCCTGCTCGCCGTCTTCCTCGGTGATGACTACCGTCTGTACGGGCTGCACGTCGTAGAACATCTGGCCAGGAACAGGGACTGGGGCAACCTGCCGCATTTTCCGCGAGTCACGCTCTGTGAGTTCGCCATCCGCGACCAATCACGAGTCCACAGTTACGTCGTTCAGTGCGCGCTCACGATCAACTTGTTTAACGAAAAGATCTTCGTCTTCCTCTGGTTCTGGTTAGTGTTGGTCGCAGTTGTTACTCTGATTGACCTGCTGGTCTGGCTCTTCCGGTCCTTCTACTGGCCAGGCCAGGTCCTCTTCGTCAGAAAACGTCTACATGCTTTAGATGCAACACAACGCGAGCCAAGCGTCATGGCCAAGTTCACGCAGAGTTACCTTCGGCGCGATGGATTGCTGATCCTGCGATTGATAGGGCTGAACATGGGCGATGTGGTGGCTGCCGAGGTCATATGCGGCCTCTGGAACAACTACAGCCCAGAGCGACGCATGATGGCCGAACAACACAAACGACCAACTAAGGTCCACCAGAATCAAAATGGTCATCGAATGGAAATGGTTTAAAGAGCAGCCATAGTTAGGTCCATCAACAAATTGCATGCGCTTATCATAGGAAAAGCTAGGCACTTTGTACTGAAACACTATATGCTATTCCTAGAAACATTGAGCTGAAACGTAAATCCCGTTGCATGAAGGGTTCTGTCTATTCTACTCCATCAACTACTGGATTCATCTACCTCGGGTCAAATGTCGAGGCCGACGGCAGCGGAGAAGCCGAAGTTCAACGACGAATAGCAATTAACCTCGATTGTATAAACGGTCCAAGACCAGGAATTTGAAAAGCGAGCATTCGGCTGAACACAAAAGTTTGCAGCATACATATATGGCATAGCTTAAAAAGGTGCTCTAGAAGTCTGTTGTATTTAAAAAGGAAAAAGATGCTACACAAGCATAAGACGCAATAAACAGAGAAATAAGATGTTGGCACGGTCCCTGGGAGAGTGGTGCCATTGATTAAGGGGTTAACAGGGAGACTCCCTGTATGAGTTGTTCTAGAGAATAGTATTTTCTATACAAATAAAAGTTAAATTCCGAGACGGCTAAATTAAACTGATGCGTGGCAATTCCCTGTTAGGTCTGTGTGGGTGTGGTTCACCGAACAACTTCAGAGACAACAAAATTACCATTATGAGATGAACAGGTTCGTGCTCTACCTCGGCAGAAGAAGCCTGGACTGCACCCTAAGGTACCCTTAGTCTAGATCCGGTAGACACGGTCCAATCAAAGATCAACACATAGCTTCAGTGGCTGAGCATGATGTGGCAGAAGGATAGCAGTGCAGCAGCTTAAGTAAGAACTAGTTATAGTTATAGAAAGTTCGAGGTAGTCAAGGCGATGCTAGCGAACAAAGAGATCGAAGTCTACCAAGACGAACGAATAACAATGACCGACCGACCGACCGACCGACCGACCGACCGACCGACCGACCGACCGACCGACCGACCGACCGACCGACCGACCGACCGACCGACCGACCGACCGACCGACCGACCGACCGACCGACCGACCGACCGACCGACCGACCGACCGACCGACCGACGTTCTAGAAATTATTCAGTCTTAGTGTGGTTAGAATTAGGAATATGGTGTAGAAACGTTATGACACGTCTTCGTCGATTCAAGTCAGATTCAGATCTACTGACATTGCGCGCTTAACAAGTGCTTTAGATAAAATAAACAATAAACAAACAAGTGTACGAATTTGTAAGTTAGAGTAAGAGCCATGGAAAGATAAACTAAAAGTGTTTCTCTTCAAATGAGATTGGTGGGTGGAGAAAACATATAATCTTAAAGATGACGGAAAAGAACAATCTCATAGATGGTAGAGAAAATTCCATTCCTACACCTGTGCTCCTTTCCGAGACTCGGACATGCATGCTCACCGGTGCCCTCTTAAAGAAGCTAGATGTCCTCCAAGAATGATGCCTGAAGAGAATCGCGTGAATTCTATATTAAGCGCACACCATGAACGCAGAAATATACAGTAGGCCTACGCATAGCGGCGTACGCGGTTCTTTTAGCCAGAGGGTTCAGTACCTGGATAAAAATCGAGGGAGTCTGTGACAAGCGCCAGAGTCCAAGACGGAGCTCCGGACATCGACACATTTTGAAATATCTAGTACTTTGGCCTAGTACTTTGAGCGCATTTGGGTTACATGCTTGAGCTGCTCTTTTTCCTAATATATGTAGTGACCAAGCTCCGGATGCTTGTGCTAACGTGATACGGAAAGCTAATAGAATTCTATATCTTGTAAAGTACAATGAAAAAGAAGACAACGTATTGATGTTGATCATGCATTTTAATAAAAACAAACCTAAAATACACTGTATTAGAGCATAGAAATTTAGTCTGTATGCTCAGTTTCTAACAACGAGTCTGTGTTATTTAAGTTAACCCTCTCTGCTAAATCCCAGTGATCTACAACATTTGTTAAGTCCACTTCATCAATTATACTCTTCTCAGTCGATATTATGACTAGCTCGGACAGACGTGGCAAGGCCATGCTTGACCTCACAGCAGACTTGACGACTGCATCTTTCATTGGGTAGACGAGGCGGCGGCGAGAGAGCGAACTGGTCACCCGTCTTCAGAGGCCAAAGTGCTAAGAAAAATGAACTCGCGAACACATCATGCCAATGGCTGCCTCTCAAGCCTAGCTTAAGAAACTGCTCTTCTTCTTCACCATCATCATCGTCGTCGTCGTCACCTTCTGCTTCTCTCTTTTTCAGTGTGGCCTCAGCAAATAAATATTTCTTAAAGCATGAATTTCTGATCTTCGAAGGGTTCAAATCTAAGCAAATTTTTAGCTTTATGTTTATAATTTAAACGAACCTGCATGACTTGAAGGTAAAACAAATACAGCTACCGATGACTGACATAATTTGATTTACAACAGACCCAAGTCTATGCTTATCCCTCGCATCACGTCGTAACGGTTTATTGAATGGCGTAGACTACATGGTAAGATAAAGCCAGGAAAATTACAAGGAATACAGACCTATGGTCTGTAATATTATTGCCTTATTTTACTATTCCATCAGACATAGACGTGTTTACGTCGAAAAAACAGTAATTCAAACCAACTTTTTACAAAAAACTTCTCATTATACTGCCATTAAAAAGTAGTTTGAAAAGCCGACAATAGGATTTGCTACATTCGAGCTAATGTCGACCGTCGAGGCCTTTGGAAATTTCAGCAAATCCGTTTTCCAGACACGGATGTTGTTAGATGACTCAAGCCTTAACCGCGCCTAACGCAATTATAGATTTTCCAGTTCCTAATCGTAATTTATTACCTCGAACACGGGATCGCGAGAATCAACAGTGGTTGCCATTCGAAAGTGCGCATAGGCCTACAGAGCCCAACCTAGGCCTATAATATAATTTCGCGTAGTAGGATTAGTAAAGTTCGCCCGCAGATGGAAGCAAATTAAGGAGTCTAGTCCAAAGCTTTGAAATTTGCTGCCCAGTTCAGTTCGTTCTTTCAATTCTGTGATGTCATTTAGGTCTAAACGAAACTCACCTCTTTCAACCTTACCTCTTTCAACCTGTTTACGCACCCTAGTCTGGCTTCTATTTTCTCTTACCTATCGGAATTCGACCGGGGTTCACCAATTCGACAATAACCTCTCCATTTCTGATAATATCACCCATCTTTCCCGCTCTTGCTTTATGCATAGCCGTGACCTTCGCAGAATCCGTCCTATGCTTGATTTGAAAACTGCATCTACCATCGCCACGTCCATAGTCCATGCAAAACTTGACTACTAGGCCTATAATTCACTTTTCCTGAATATAGACAAAACCCAGATAAATCGCCTTCAAGCAATCCAGAATGCTCTCGCTCGTGCTGTCACCAAATCTACCAAATACCATCACATCAATCCTGTTCCCAAATCACTGCACTGGCTTAAAATACCTGAACGAATAGAGTACAAAGTCCTATCGCTCACCTATAACACACTTCTATCTTCCCAGTCCTCCGTTATTCGTCAGTTATTTACAGTTCAACCACTCCATTCAATCCGCTCCTCGTCTGCCCTAACACTTCTCCGCCCTCCTGTCACCTCATTCTTAAAATTTGGAAATCGCTCCACAGCCAAAGGTGCTCCACCCCTCTGGAATAAACTCCCGCCAGAATTACGACAGTTATCTGATCCATCTTACGAAGTCCCCATCACTTCACCCTTTGCTCTCTCCGCAGGCCTTCCACTCAAAACTGAAAACACTCCTGTTTCGCAGATCCTGTCCTGGATCCTCTTCTTCCCCTTATCTATCTTGCAGATCCGAATGCAAACACCACTCGCCTTAGCCGTACGACGGCCGGCCTGCCTGCCTGCCTCTTGACCTGGAACCGAACCCTTTTGCCTATCGATTTTGTTTTGAGTGAGCGTCTCTGAATAAGCTGGTTCCCGCGACCTAACTTTCGTTAGGCGCTGTAGAAATCTCTAGATTACGATTACGTTTGTTTGATTTTTACTTAGACCGACCATCCACTGACGCCTAACGGCGCTATAGAAGTTATATATTAGATCAGAGTCACTGTTCTGTGTGAATAGCTACGAAAGTGAAGCATAACTAAGCAGCAGGCCATTGATTAACGGCAATATTAAGTTGTCAAGATGGATTTAAATCGCCCGTAGAAGGGTACTTTAGAGGTATCTGTTCCGTTTCCACTACGAATAGTCTACACGCGGTATTCATTGGTAACCTTCGAATATACTTACAGCAAATAAGGAACACGAAGTTAGTGGATATGACTCCTATGGAGTATAAACTCGTAGTAGGCCTACACTCGGCTTATGTTCCGAGCAGACTTGTTGGAACTCACCAGCATTAGTATCGCATAAGTTCACTTTCACTTTCTGACCCTATAACTGGTCTGGAGGAACATCAGGTTAGGAAAGAAATAAGCTCAGGACGAAGACTGCTGAGTGAGGCAGAGGTCTGCTAATGATGAAGCCTTAAGATACCAAAAAGTTAGCACGGTGACAGTGGTATTTATACGTCGCCTTCTGACCTCTGTCACTCGGTTCTGCTCTGAGAAGAAAATTTCTAATGTTGCGTAGAAGACTGTTCAAGAAGAATGAATGACCGACGAACGAAGAGGCACGTTGTCTCCGAATCACTGGACTGGAGCACCGAACTGAGCAGAGCGCAGCGATCGTCGTCATGAAGAAAAACAACGCTTCCTGCTGTGTTCTGAGGCCAAACCGACAATAGACTGCCACCCAAAGAAAGCAGCTGTAATTGTAAACGTAATTTTGTTATCATTGTAATTGGAAACTTATGTAGCACCGCTTTAATAGAAACCAGTTTCTCTCCTTCTGGCTGGAATTAATCCCTCCTAAGAGAAACGAATTGAAACTAACTAAACGCTCACAATTTTAGCCTAAACGATGTTAAATGTCATTAACAACAGAAGTTCATAAATAAGCAAACAATGCCAGGATAACCAGAAGAGTCACGTGTGGCAGGCTTCCGCAAACACGCCATGTTTAGAGATCCAGAACCGCGTTACAGTGAAGATGTGGAACGATGACAGTGACTCAGTCCACCGCATCAGGCAAACGGTTGCCCCGCTGGCCTGGTTCGCTCATTGGTTAAAGCGTTCGTCAAAGCGCCTCTGTGGTGAGGATGCCGGTTGGCTATATTTCAGAGATTTAAATCTCGGGTTCCATGTGCGCTCCGTACAAGAGGACCTTAAATGGCGTGACGCCACTTCAAACGGGCAGCGGTGGTGAAGGATCCCATCCTATAAATCCGTTGCAAAATGAGCAGGGTCGAGGCCATACGGTCGTTATAGAAAACCTCGTACATCTACATTTTACGATTAAAAGCAGATAGAAATTATCACTCATGTGGTGAGAAATTGATTACTGATGTAATGGTTGGACCCAGGACATCAAAGCACTCCTTCAACAGAGATGCAGGAATTGCGTCAAGGAGAGAGAAATTGTGTCAAGGAGGTGAAGAAAAGATGATTTTGCAAACCTCTGCAAGATTTGTTGCCTGAAAATAGTCTAAAACAGGAAATGAAAAATCAGGATGAAGAAATTCATCACATACTGAAGAATCAACAATTTCAGCCTTACGCCAAAGTTTTACCGGCAAAGGTCAAAAACTTACTGGCAAGTTCTTGCGTAGCTGAGAATACAACAGATGATAAATTTAACTTCCCTCTCCATGATAACTTATTCAGCAAAAAATCTGGAAAAAACACAGGCAGAGCTTTTAGCCTCAAGGCCACTAGATTCATTGCAAGAACTGTTCAAAGAATGAAGCATGTCCAACTGGTTATGGCAGAACTGCTGTCGAGATGTTACAATTATTTTGTTAGACACCCTGCATGCTCTTCAGTAGGCAAATTCAATCATTTTTCTGCTGAGTTTTCTTCCAACAATTTTCCATATGATGATCACGCTTGATATTATTGCAACAGTGGTGAGGACATCAACAAATCTAAGGCTGTGTGTGATAAGTGATCGCATGACTCATGCAAGGTCACTAGTACATGCCTTTCAGAAATTGGTGTTGGATCATCTGAAGACTAAACCTCCTTCTGTGAAGAAAATAATTTATTTTTGTGATGGATGTGCTGGTCAGTACAAGAACCACGAGAACTTTGCTAATCTGACCCACCACAAAACTGACTTTGGTTAAGGCATAATGGCATTTCTTTGCAAAGTCACATGGAAATAGTCTGTGTGATGGTATTGGCAAAACTGGGAAGCGCCTGGCTGCACGTGCTAGTCTGCAACCCACCACCAAGGATCAGAGTTGACTCCACATGATTATAATGATTTGGAAATGAAAACATTAAAAGCATCCATTTCTTCGGGATGGTTTCAAAATGCTCAGTTGACCAGCATGCAAAGGACTTCATGTTGGATGAGTGACAGTGCAGCATAGATGATTTCTGGAACACGTAGTTATCATGCCTTTGTCCCAGTGTCACAAAGTATAATACTGATGTGACGAATATCTGTGGACTCATTTGGAACTATTGCAACAGTTACAATGATGACACTAAAGAGCCTGAAGTTGCAATTGAGGAAACATGGCAAGCAAATGAGGACACACCGGATGCTACTACCAATCAATCTGGGCAGTATGTGGTAATATACGACCAAAGTGGTATAGTAGGGTGATAACAGACTGGTCAGATGAAGCAGAAGCTATACTTGTCCAATTCATGACAAATCCACAGAAGTGGCAGCTATCATCTGACATGGCCGTGACATGAGGATGTGTGGTGGGTTTCATTACAACATGTTCTTTGTATCATGCCAGCACCTCAAGTATGCAGTAGTCACGCACATCACTATCAAACGGACGATTCGGCATGAAAGATTGTCATGAGAAAATTTACATCTTATGCATAGAAGAATTTTTATAAGAACTTTCAGTGCATAATTCACAATAAAGTGATCATGCTGGTTTCACAGATTTCATATTGATACACTAGGGTAACAAGTATGTCAAACACCATGCATGATTGCAACTCACGGGACCAAAACAACCATATTTGACACACTAAAATTCTTCAAACAAAAAAATGTCATCAGGATTTCTTGCACATAATAACTGATTCATGCACTATCAGAAAATGCAGCAAAAACTTAATACTGTAACTGTGAGACCTTTTTAGCAATTTTTTTTCGTAGAGTCAGATCTCTTTTGCGTCATACTGTAAGACAGTAGGAAGCAAGTGAGTTCTGATTAAATGAATATCCCATATATGAAATTGAGCTGATGCACATGAATCAATAAGATTATGGTGCTGCCACGATTAGAAAATGACCAATGAAAATGACTCCACTATGTGGAGGCAAATATTATACCTAGACTGCATGTGCATTCAGTACGATTGACAAGCAAGTCATCCAACTGATTATATGTAAAGCAATCAAATTTAGGTGCTGAACATTACAAAAAACCAAAGAAAGTACTTGGACAGCAAGATTAGATGTGCAACTGTCGAATGAATGGAATAGCACGGTATCATCGGCATACAAGTGGTAGTCAAGAGAGTGATCAGCAAGCAGCGTAAGCAGTGAACCTAGTGGAGTGGTATATAATGTAAACAGGAGCAGGTGCAGTACAGAACCTTGTGGAACACCACAATTCAAGACAGCAGGCACAGAAGTGAGTTGGTTCATAAGAACTGACAGAGTACGAAGGTGCTGGTAAGATACAAACTTATGGAGAGGGGGAACAGAATGATCAAACCAAAGTTGAAGGCAGTGAAGGAGTATGCCGTGATCAACAGTATCAAGAGTGGCAGACAGGTCAAGGAGAATGAGAGCAGCTACTTTTCCTTGATCCGTGGAGTTATGTGATTGTGAACATCAAGTATTGTGTCCAGTGTAATGGTATTTGTGGTAGGCAGACTGGAAGGGAAGGTACAGAATGTGAGATGAAAGGTGATTACTCAAATGACTGGCAACTACTTTTTCCAGGATTTTTGAAAATTCTGAGCAATGTTTAGTTGCAAAGAACTGCTGTGAAACAGCTGGTAAGAAATTTATTGTTAAAAAAAATATTTTACAGTAAGAATTCAATTGCGAATTTAACAAAGTGAAGATATCAACGAAATTCACAGCACGGAACAGCAAAAAGAAAGTTTATTTAATTCAGCCAAAAGTCACTATGGCCAAAGTAGGGTTGCCAACTGCTTCAGTTTGTCTTGTTGATTGAGTATGTAGCATTGTGTTTCCCAGAGCATGTTGATAAGCACCTTGTCATCTTTGCAATCTAAGGGTATATCTTCAGACAACTGAGGACTGAAGCGGTAATATGGGACTCCGATCATGTTGCACCAGGCCTCAGCACGCTCCACAACACGTCCCTCGGACTGCGTTACCTGAAGAAAACACAAGAAGGTCATCAAACAAGAAACTACTTATTGTACTACCAGTGAAATATGTTTGGTATATTAGTTGCACATCTGGCAATGTTCAGACTTTCAGACTGTGAACTATCTGTTATTTACTTTCTTCCACAACCACCATGTAAAGGCTATTAACCCCAGATATCTATTTGCACTAAATCACTATTTTCAAAATCAGTGATTAACTTAAGTTTGTCATTAAATATTCACTCACTTGTTTTCCACTGCATCAAAATCAGAAAAGGAGCCAGGCAAGGCTGTGATCTCTCTCTGTATCTGTTCAACATCTTAGCAAAGCAGCAAGTGATAAGGAAACACTGCAGGGATTTACAGGAGGATTCAATCTCGGATATGCCAATGACAACAGCTTATTAACTACATCACTAAAGGAATTGCAGGAACTGGTGAACCATGTTGAAGAAGCTGCAAATAAGTATAATGTGTTGATTAATGCAACAAAGTCGAAAGTAATGACAACATTGATGAAAAACTATAGATAAGTTGATGGCAGAGGACTAGAGCAGGTAAACTCTTTTATGTATTTCGGGAGTAGAGTAACGAAGGATGCGGACTGTGCGGGGGAGGTGAGGTCAAGATTTGCCATGGGCATGACAGTCTTGGTCAAGCTGATAAAGATATGGAAAAACAAGTTAATCAGCATCAAAACCAAGCTGCGATTGATGAAGGTCTTGGTATGGCCGGTGGCGATGTATGGATGTGAGGCTTAGACGATAAAGAAAGCAATAGAGAGAAGCATCCAGGCTTTTGAGAACAAGTGCATCAGAAAGTTGCTACAAGTTTCATGGATGAAAAAGATGACTGCTGAGCAAGTCTACAAACTGGCAGGAACAGAAAGTGAACTACTGAGCCACATTAAATCTTGTAAGCTACATTATTTTGGATATGTGATGAGAGAGCCACATGATACCATTGAGGGCAGTGTGGTGACGGGTCTTGTTGAAGGGAACCGAGGCTGTGGAGACCAAGAATATGCTGGATTGACAACTTTATGACATGGATCAACCAATCAGGGGTCAGTTTGCTGGGCGCCACACAAGACAGACTGAGTTGGGCAGCACTGATCCATTCATGCAGTTAACCGTTGTGAAGTGATGATGGCGTTTTGACATGACATGCATCATAATCAAAACCTCCCTACTTACTTGAAAGATAATTATAAGTAAAAAGAAAAGGCAACATTTCAATAGTGCAAACAGTTCCAAGTGATCAAGAAATCGAGTGACTTCTGACTTGAGGAAACCAATTTCCTTTATACCAGTGTGAATATCTCTCGGATCTTGACTAAAGATTTTACTGGAACATGCTTAAGGAATGTTTAATCTAACCTACCAACTTTTATGTGCCATTGTCACAGCAGAAACGGCATCAATCGTTGGTTGCTTAAACCCAATACAGACGAGTGTGCACTAGACTGCACTATAGGGGTCATGACGAATGTGCAGTAAAGTGCACAGGGCGTGTACTATTAGCTAGATGGCTCTTGGCCTATCGCAGACGTTATATCTTTGAAACCTGACATCATTTAGGCCAAGATAATATAATTAAGCACACAAATAAGTGGAAGATATTTTTAGAATTGGGTCATAAACACAAAAATCAACCAATCAAATCGGACATTTAAATCATGCATTTAAATAACCCAAGATGGCGCGGTGTGGCCTTACGGACGAAGAAATTCGGCGAATGCTTGATGAAAGTTGAATGATGAAAGTTTCGATTCGTCTGACAATGAAAACTTATCTGGTGCATCCACTGACGAAGATAAAGCAGCTTTGGTTGACGAAAATTCCGACAATGACATAGAGTTTACCAAAGACATCCGAAACACTGTCAGAACGCAACGCTGGGTCTTACGGATTGGATGGCAATGAAAAGGGCGAGATAGACTGGACTGAAGAGGTGTCAGATTTTCCAGTTTTACCCCAACTGTTCCTTTTACAGGCATCTGTGGTGGACCAGCTCATGATGCACCATTTTTGAACTTTTTCTCACTGTTTTTAGATAGCAGTTTTTTTATATGCTAGCTGAACAGACCTATCTGTATGCTGACCAAGGTAGGTCACCTGCACAGCAGGCAGGTAACCCCCACAGAACAAAATGGAACCCTACTTCTCCTCTAGAGATGCATGCATTTGTCAGCATCAACATCGTGGTGGGCTTCAAGACACAACCACAGTTGTATGACTATTGGTCAACCGATACCACGCTCAATGATCCCTGGATTTCAGGGATCATGACAAGGGATGGGTCTGTGGCCTTGAACAGCTACCTTCATTTGACAGACAGTACCCAGGCTCCTCTAAGGGATGCTCCCAATTATGACCCATTGTATAAAGTTTGTCCTCTGGTAGATCGCCTCAATTCTAGATTTTCAGAGTTTTGTAACCCAGGGATGAATCTGAGCATTGATGAGTCAATGGTTGGGTTCAAGGAAAGGTCTCATTTCAAACAGTACTGTCCCAAAAAGCCAACCAAATGAGGTTTCAAAATTTGGACCACTGCTGACTCAGAAAATGGGTACTTTCTGAAATTTGATGTGTATACTGGCAAGGCCATTACTGTTGATCGGGCTGCCATAAGACATGAGTTTGGTCTTTGTTATGATGTTGTGACATACCTGGCAAATGATTATCTCAATGTCGGTCATCATATTTATGTTGACCGATATTTCAGTTTGCTTCATTTATGTGAGTAGTTGCTTAGTCAGATAACCTACTCCTGCTCAACAATTATGCTGAACAGAAAGAGATACCTGATAATGTAAATAAAACAATATTGAAGCACGAAGGAGAACTCATGGAATACCAGAGAGTTCTCCTTTCTATTCTCTTTCACAAAAGGTAAATATCCTTTCTTTCCACTGGACAGAAGATTGGAAGGATGACACCTCCTCGTGAAACCCCTGCATGTGTCAATTACAACTGTAATTGTCACATGGGTGGGGTGGATTTGGGTAATCAGAATGCTTCTTATTACCCAGTTGGCCGGTCCGGTAATAAGTGGTGGCGGTACATTTTCTGGTGGGGAATAAATGTTGCTTTTGTCAATGCCTGTGTCATCTGGAAAGATACTCCCTCAAACGACCAAGCAGATTTCGCAGCTTCCAGAAATGATCTAGAATAAAGCATCTACTCTTCAGACAGGAACTTACCAAAGAACTAAACGGACGTTTCAGATGTGCTAGGCAAATGACAACACAGGCTTATTCCTTACCTATGCTGGCCAGCAACGAGAGGGGTCACATCTTGGTCAAGCTTGCGGGTCACTTCCTTGCTTGCACCTTATGTTCTCAGCATAAGATCAAGACTCCCAAGGGCTGCCCCAAGAAGACTCAGTATGAATGTGAAGCATGCAAAGTTGCTTTGTGCAAAGTTGGATGCTTCCACATTTACCATGAGTAAAATCAGATAATGGTTCCACAAATCAATGCTGAGTAAATAAGTAAGTGCCTGTGGGGTGTAAGGAAGGTAAGCGGTATAGCACATCAAAACAACTTCAAATTTTCATTCTAAATTGTCCTCCCAGAACTGTTCAGCCCAGTCTGTTGAGAAAAGGAGTCGATCCAGGAAGATTCAGCTGTATTCAAGGTGATCAATCATCCATTGTCGATCCAGCACATGCGAGCATTCAAAAAAATGGTTCTTCAGAGCCACCGAATTTTTGAAAAGGAAATGGCATGGTGCATGCCTGTCTTGTTGTAATGTTTCCGTTTTGTTGTGCATGTTGCAGTGCTTTGATGTTGTTTTTTTATTGCTATGCATGTGTGTGTGTGTGCGGGAGGTGGTGGGGAGCGAAGGCAACTTGATTACCCCAAAATTTTGTTTCAAAAACTGGAAAAAGGGATTAAAAAAGGAGATGAAATGCTAAAGAATGATGTTAAGCTCAAGCCTGTATGTCAACAATTGACCAAGATATGATAAGTTAAACATTTCTTACTTTGTAGATACTCTCATTTTTCCTTCGATTTTCACAACTTTGGCCTACATACTAAAAATATTGTATCTCCTTCATTTATGAAAATATTTTCAAAATTTCTTTTGGGTTTTGTCTGGTATTCATTTCTGCACAGTTGTTATGCTGACACTACATATCTTGTAACTGAAAATTTTATTCTGTAAGGGCTTGAACATGAAAAAAGTAAAAAAATGTGGTGAGGTACAGTTTGGGGCAAATGTGGGTGCCTCCAATTTTTTTTCCAAAAACTAGACAGATGGATGAGAAGATCAGATAAATTGCTAAAGAATGATTTAACCTCTTGTCTGTACGTCCAAAAATGACCAAGATATAATAAGTTTAGAATTTCTTACTTTTCAGGCCTTTTCATTTATTTCTTTCAATTTTTACAATTATGGTCTACATACTAAAATTATTGTATCTTCTTGATTTAAAAAAATATTTTCAAAATTTCTTTTGGGTTTTATCTGGTATTGATTTCGGCATAGGTTTTGTGCTGACACTAAATATGTTGTCATTGAGATCAAACTAGACAGATGGGTGGGAAGAGGAGATAAAATGCTAAAGAATGATGTTAACCTTATGTCTGTAGGTCAAGAACTTACTGAGATACCACAAGTTGAAAACTATTTAATTAACAGGGCGTTTTACGGTAAAATCGCTCGTCGTCAGGGCCTAGGCGGAAATAATTCTCTCATCAGTTAAGGGTTAAGTTCACATCAGAAGGGTCTCAAACAGGATTTGCTGTTGATTTGCAAGTTGGAAAAGATGAGTTCTGAGGTTGGACCTGACTGATACGTAGTCAGTATAGCAGACAGAAGTGGGCCACTCATTAAGAAGAACATGGAAGCCCAGTACTGTGTGACAACTAGCAGCTGATCTTCTGCCCGTACACTTTTAATATATACATTGAGGACTTGGTAGAAAGTGTAGATTTTTAAATGGGCTATTTATAGACTACCTCTTTCAGTTATACAGAAATATTTAATATCTGTAAGCAGTCATCGGTCAACAAATAGTCAATGATGTCATGAGCGCTTTGGTGTGTGTTTGCAGCGACCCTATTATCGTTAGAAATTAGCTATATTTCTGTGTTTTTACGATAAATGCACTTTTGTCTCTTTCTAAAACTGTGTTCCAATCACTATGGATTCTACTAAGATTCCACTGATCATTCTCTGGATTTCATTTGTCGCTCCATTTTTGGATATTTGTGAGTAGAAATTTTCAACTGCATAACTTGTACATGCTCGTGTACATGCGAACTCAGTTACCGTCACTGCGCTTGGATGTGTATTCCGTTGAGTGACGGGTTCGGAAAATACTGTTTAAACTACAAATATGGCTAGAGAAATGATTTTGAACACTGCATACACAAGATGTTTGATCTGACAATTCTGGAACTCCTAGCCACAGACCACCAAGGCAGGCCGACCACCGTGTTCGTAGTACAGTCGTGGTAGGATGCATAAATGTAAATTCAGCGACAAACAAATCTGCTGGGCTGCAGAATATTATTCAGCAGCATGGTTTGGATGTCCTAGCCCCGTGCGAAACTCATCGTGAGGATTGTGACAATATCACTTTATAGTGAATTACTCCACCTGGTTACAAAAGCATTGATGTGTCTCGTTCTCGGCTTTGACCTCCCTGCGGTTCCAGTGCTGGCATGGCTGCTCGGGCACGGAAGGGCACCTCGGGGGTTGGGTGCATTTTTGAAGGAGTTGCAATAATATATTGAGATATGTTTAAAGCTAGGAGAATACCATCTGACTTTGAACCTAATACATGTGATATTGTCGCAGCTAACCTGCCATTTGTTAGATCCAACGTTGTGATGGCATCATTATATCGGCCAGGAGGTGTTCCGATACAATCAGTTCATGAACATTTCTTCGCTGAGCTTGCAAAGACTATGGAAATATTGGGTGTTTACAGTGGTCACATTATACTTACTGGAGATCTGAATATACATATGGGTTACACACCATGCAGCTATCTGATCTTCTGCAGTCATTTGGACTCTTCCAGTCACTCTCTGGATCTACTCATTGATGCGGCCATACCTTAGATCTTGTCATTACTCGGTCTCAGTTGCCTCATCTGATTGTCATCGTTGAGCCGCCGGAGGTGTCTATATCTGATCATTCAGTTATCCGCTTTCAACTTCCGGTTCTGGAGTGCTCATGGTAAGAGTTTATAGGTCATACAGGTTGGTTTAAATCTTATCCGGAATTCCACAGGAAGCCAGTGCAGCTGGCTTAACAGAGCTAATGAATTTGTGCGAGGAGGTGCATGCAGCACCACATGAGCCAGGGAATTCTGGATGTAGCCTTTTGAGTTCAAGATCTGAGATATCTGTAAAAACTGAGCTGGAATAATCAAGGCAAGAGCAGACTAGAGAATAGGCTACGGTTTGTTGCCATATCTTCGGTAAGAGCTGACCTGATGTGACGTAATGCCCTGAAATGATAGAACAAGATTTGCAAAAGGTTTGTTATGTGGGGTCAAAATGTGACATTGCTGTCCAAAATTACCTGTGTTTTGACCGTGTTTGATAGTGGAACAGCAGTGCCAGCTAGATCAATGCTGGAATGTGAAGAGAGAGAAGGCAGACGTTGGCGTGAGCTACACAAGATCGCCTCAGATTTATCTGGATTTATGGCCAAACCACTGAAACAAAACCATGCATGAATAGAACAGAGACAATCTCCAAGCTTTACTTTGCCTGACTGATTAGTGGGTAAAAGAGCAATGTACAGCTGTCATCAGTGTACTGCTGTAACTTCACTCCAAGGTTGTTGGCTAAGAGGCTGACTGCTGAAGTGAAGATTGTGAATAATAAGGGGCCAAGGATAGATCCCTGTGGAACAACAGCAGTGCAGACAGAATAATCAGACCAAGCAGAACCAATACCCACTTGCTCAGACTGACTGCACAGGTAAGAAGCTAGCCAGCCAGTTTAAGGCAGTCCAGAAACACCAAAGCTTTTGCTGATTCTAGAAAGTAGATGGGGGTCGACAATGTCAAAAGCAGCAATAAGGTCAAGGCACATCGAAAGGCACACCTTTCCAGTATTGATAGAGGAGAACATGTTGCCCAGTGTGAAGGTAAGACCAGTATCAGTTGAGTTGCTTTCGTGGTAAGCTGACTGTTAAGTACTGAAATTAGGAGATGAAGTAATGTGTTTCTTAATGTGTGAAGGAAGAGATGTTCAAGAATTTCAGAAACGTTATTGAGATTGGAGATGGGTCTAAAATTTGAGAGGTTGTTGGTGTCTAGGTTAGCTTTTTTAAACAAAGGCATAACTAATGCTTATTTAAAAGGTGATGGAAAACAGCCTTCAGCAAAAGACAAGTTGGCCAAGTGTGCGATCAGATGTGAGAAAACATCAGAGCAAGAGACAATGAGTGATGTTGGTATGAAGTCCACTGGAGAGGACTTAGGAACAGTGTGATTAAGAAGAGACAGGACTTCAAAGTATGTGACAGGTGGAATGTCATTAAAGGCAGTATCAATGAAGTCAGAATCGAGTTGCAAGTCATTTCATACTAGATAAGTAGAGATGCGATAAAGAGTAATTATAATTACTCCTTTTGCTCTTTGGGAATCCCAATGCCATTGGCCGTTTATTCACAAGTTTCCACTTTATCGCTTCTGCCTCCTTTTAATTTCTCCCAAATGCCTTTTAATTTCTCCCAAATGCCTGTCAATCACCCAACATTTGCCTGTTATTGCTCCCGTAAGCATCTGTCCACTCCACCCCTTCTGTCTATCTCCACCTGTCAATCTTCCATCTTCAACTCCATATCATGCATATCAGCTGTTAATGATAGCTAGGCCTAACAAATCAATAGCAAAGGTTTTACAAGTTTAACAAATGTATATAGCTAAAATAAACTAAACAACACAACCTATATTATATTAACACCAATATCATCATTGTCTAGCCCAAGTTTTCACTACACTGGGTAAGCAAGTTGAAACAGATGAGTCTTGAGTTTACACTGAATGACATCACAGAACTGAGAGAACAAACAGAACCTGGCAGCGAATTCCAAAGCCGTGGACCAGCAACTGAAAATGCTCTGGAAAGCAACAACGTTCTGATATGAGGGTCAAAAGAAGTCACACTGTCCAATGATTAAGTGCAATATTTGTTGGTATGAAGGATGGTATAAGCATGGAACAGAGACAGGTCAGCTGATTTAAATGTAGTACTTGTGAACTACAAGACAGATTTTAAACTGGATTCTTTGCCCGATGGGCAACCATTGTAACAAATGCAATATTGGTGCTGATACTTGTGTTTTTGTTATGGCCCTGGCCAGAGAGTTAGTCAAGCCTGCTGGCAACCAATGCATTAGCTAGTGGGATCAAGATAGTATGAGGCAAAAGAAATCTGATTCTATGAATATCCAATATGTGAAATTGAGCTGATTGTCATTGGTGCCAACATGATTAGAAAATGATATAGTGGAGTCAAATATTATGCCTAGACTGCACATGCATTCAAATGAACAGATGTAGGGTAATCAAATTTACAGACATGGACAGCATGCTGTCAAATATCAGCGATACTGGCTTCTGGAGAAATGTTTGCTATCATTTAACCTTTTCTTCTACAAAATGTACAGTAAAAGCTATTGCATTCTATGAAACAGCATGAGAAGCTCTTTACATACAAACTTCTGACCTCCTACTCCATTATTTAATTCTAAAGTTACAGCTAATCAAACGTTGCTAATTATTAAGTTTCCTTGACTCCTCTGTGTTTAAAAAAATTCAAAATATTATATCTCAGTCAAATAACAAGATCAGCTGGTAAAATTTCACCTTTCAGCATGTTTTAATGAGGATTATTTGGAAAAAATACTACAAAGATCTGAGATGGTGTTGTGCATAACTCTGATTAATTTGACAGGGAATGACACAATTAAAAGACCTGTTAACAATCTGCAAAAGCATTTATTGTAAAAGTGACACAACAGAATGATGTATGGACACAAATCCAAAATTCTCTGCCCAGTCTCATTATTTTGGTCCTAATTAACTAGATTTTCAAATCTGTTGATAAACACTGAAAGCAGAAACTCCAGAGGCAAACAAGTATTGTTCTGCATAATCAAACAACCATTTGCAATCATTTAGCAACACTATATTAGCACAAAAAGCTTTTATTTTAATGGTTTTGAAAGACTTCTAATTTAGAACTGGAGTGAAACTCAACCTGTCAGATGAAACAAATTTTCTATAGCAACCTATACACGTTCCACACAGTTTCTCAGTTTCCAAGGTAAAACATTACGGTCACGTTAAAAACACAAAGATGACTGGTACCCAAGTATGTAAAGCAACATTTTATGATCAAAATTATTCATACCTGATCAACGAGCAGCTCTCCCAGATTCTTAGCACCAAGAGCTACCTGGGCAAGATCAAACAAACCCTCTGGACGAAAAACGTCACAAGCATTGACCGAGCGCACAGGCAGACGTCCTGTGCCAAGTGATACAACGACATGGATCGGACGACTCAACTGAGACTGACCCTGGAAACCAGCAGAAACAGAAAAATGTGTAATTATTTTACAAGTAATGGTTCTCAAGGATATTCCTACATGTTGGGCTTTCAGAATTTTCTTTGATCTGTCTTTATTCTGTTTTGTTCTATTCTAACGACTCTTATAATGATGTCATCATAATGTGCAAGCATCAATCGATGGTTGCTTCATGTGAAATTTTAATCAAAGACCATAATCCTTTAGAGAAGCCATGTCATATTCCGGTAGGTCACTAATGCAGAGAAAGCCTTACACCAAATTAGCTTTCACCATTTTTTTGGGTTCTGATTCCCCTTAGGAGTTCTGCCTCCAGATAAATGAAGCAAGGAGGCAGAGTACCAGATGCATTGATTTTAAATTTAGCTGTTGTTTTTCTATATGAAATCATCTTTTAACTGTTAAATTCTTGGTTTTAGCCTAAAAATATTTTATTTTTATTTTCCAAAGCAATATTTTGTACTTCTGAGATAAGTTTCTTCTTGTATTAGTTTATGTGCTGTTCACAATGTAATCATTGGCTGACCTGTGTTTTTGTATTTCATGGTCTGCATGGGCACAGAAAGTTCCTAACTACAGTCTCTTAATTTTATGGTTTAAGTCCTCACTGACAAAAGCTGTCCTCTTTTATTTGTCTGTCTTCTTGAGTTGCTCATGAGCTGAAGAACTGTTCTTTTCTTATTTACTTGCCATGACACTATCACTTGACATTTGTGTTTTGCAAGTTCTATGAATGTGATTATGTCTACTTCATTATGCTGCTTGCCTTACACTCTATATTGTTCCTGTTCCTGCTTCTTGTCAAATCTAGTAAAGTCATGTCTGTTGCTGAACTCGAGCATGCATCACTGCGTTTTTCATCTGGTCTGTGTTTGGAACTTTGCTCAGGCCAATTCATTTTGGTGCTGCTTTTTCAGTTCAGTCTTAATTGCTGCTAATATACTGTACCAGTAACATTAGTTTTCATCCTGTATTAAATGCAAATTTATGCAAAACATCTTCAACTACTTGTCATGGGTTGTCTTTGTATAAGCTTTTGTTGCTCTGTTTGGCTGGTGAGATTAAAATGAATCCTGGAAACCATTTAGACTTCAGAATCTGGATACTAGTCAGTTAAACATTTGCACTCTTTGAAATAATTGTAATTGTACTGTAACCAAAAACTTATAAAGAGCCACTTCAAGATGAAACTCATCATAGGTGCTTCCGGCCTGATGTTCCAGAACTATTGGGGAATAATATGGTCTTCAAATGCTTGTGGAAAAGAGAGGGAGAAAGAGAAAGGAATTCCTGCAGAAGGTCACCAGACAGGTCGTTCCATGAAGCAGGGCCAACAAGCTGCAGCTCCACATACTTTTCTTTGTAAGCATTCCTTGCAAATACTTGCTCTTAATCAAACCTGGCTTCAACCTAGTGATACATTTGCATTCATTTCTGACCTTATTCCTCCAACCTTTTCTATTCTGAATGAGCCTTGATTCAGTGGTAAAGGTGGGGAACTTGCCTTTATTTTTAGGTCGTATCTACCACTGCATAGGTTTGCTTTGCCTATCTTTGCACCCAGGTCATTTGTGGTTATGACTGCTACTCTATTTTTCTGGCAACAAACAGATACTGCTTGTGAATATTTATTGCCCATCATCCCTCTCTCTGACTTTCCAATCATTACTTGAATATCTAATATCCTCCCCTTCTGAAACAGTCATTATGGAAATCTTAAATATTCAGCCTTGTTTTCACTCTGCCATTTCTGAGACTAGATGTCGAAAGATCAGATGTTGCAGGAGTCAGCTAGAAAGCCAGGTTGTTAACATCAGTTTTGGAGCCAAGTCAGAATCAGGGGGGGGGGGGGGTCAGACGGGGAGACAGCATTGTGTTTAATTGAGAAGCAATTATGATGGCAACAGTGGTAGTAGCATTGTGCAGGATATTTGAGTCTGTCCATTTAATGCAGATTTATGTCAGAAAAGATGTACAAAGAAAAGATCAGATTATGAAAAACTTACAGCTGCTTTTAGTGCTAGATTGTACTGATGTATTTCAGTCAGAACATCTAGAGTTGGATTATTAGCCATAAGTCCACCATCAAGAAACCTTCCGCTGGCACGAAAATATGTTGGTGCAGCACCACTGGACCTGGCTGCTCTCCAGATCAGTTGATCTACACAGCAAAAAACAACACTTTTTCCATAACAGATATCCTAATGCTGCCAGAACTTATACGAAATCTCTGCTTCTGTCAACTCAGCTAATCTGTGAAGACACTCAAGACATGCTGCTTACCAGTTTGTTTCTCTGTAACACAACATAACATAAATGAAGAATTATAAAGCGCAACTTCAAGAAAAAACTCGTCAGTAGTGCTCCCGACCTAAGAGAAAAGACCTGTGGTCAAACAGAACAGATTTCAAGCGCTTGCAGAACAAAGAAGCTAATTTCTAGTCTTGTGATGAAGGTTGTTCCAGGATGCAGGACCCATGTTCCATGCTGGGTAGTAGAGGACCTGAGGGACAACAAGGGCACCATGAGCAGCTGAATGAAGGGAGCTACGACCAGGAATAGATGAGGCAAAGGTACAAAAAGACCTGAGATAGGATGGGGCAATTCCAACCAAACAGTCTTGCATAAAGATTAAGATCTATGATTTGATTATTGTTATGATATGATTTTTATTTATTTATATTTATTTTAATCACTTGTAACGCACGCAATGTCAGTAAACCTGAATCTGAGGCACAGATATATATTCGCTAGGGGCCAAGCTGGAGTCACGAAAAAGCCAGGATGAAGAAGTGAGTCTTCACAAGTGATTTAAAAGATGATAGCGAGTTTGCAAGACGGGCCTTTTGTGGTAGACGATTCCAAATGCGAGAAACACAACAGTTAAAGGCACATGATCCTACAATTGTTCTGAACCTAGACTCTTGCAACAAACCAGTATCAGAAGAATGCAAGAATCTGGGAGGGCAATATGGAGTCAGCAAAGGATTAAGATATGATGGAAGGCCAGTGTTCTGAGCCCTAAAAGTCAAGCATGCAATTCTGAACTTAATATGCCACTCAACAGGAAGCCAGTGAATTTCACAAAGGCGATCTAATGCATTTGTTGAAGAAGAACATGTAACAACCCTAGAAAGAGAGTTTTTAACCCTCTGGAGCTTTTCTACATTAAGAGAAGATATACCATATAACACTGCATTTGCATGGTCTAATCGGGAACTAACAAGCGCACATGTCATCGTTTTAGCCATGTCATTAGTCAGAGAATGTCTGATGTGATGAAATGCCTTGATGTGGTAGAAACAAGACGTGCAAATCAAAGATACATAAGAGCAGTCTCAGTTTTAGGAATTGATGCCTGGGTTGTCAGTCCACAGCCACAATTTATAGTCAAAGCACATCCAAAGCTTGTGCCGAGAGATGAATGTGATTATGTTGAACCAGATGAACTGTGTTTTTGCCGGGTACAGCCGAAGCCGATTTGAGGACATCCATTTCTGTATATTAGCAAAAACTGTCTGGACCATTCAGACACAATCCAAGCTTTTTAAATGTGGTTTGATGAAAGCCCACTTCTGACTAAGAGGTAGATGCCCCTCAGAAAGTGATGAATTACAGAGCCAGAGTAGGAATGAAAGGAGATCATTGACAAGCACCTGAAGAAGAAAGGTTGGAATCGGGTCCAGAGAGCATGTCTGTGTTAGGGAGGACAGAAGGAGTGACCTGAGTTCAGTGGCGGTTACTATTCTAAAGTTGTTGAATCTATGCTGAGTCATGCAGTACCCTCTGTTGCACATTGGACATCTGTGACCTTATCAGCCAGATAGCGCGCATAGTCAGCAGCAGTGAAATTTGGGGTCATAGAGTCTCCACCACGACTGATCAACCTGGCCGACAGAGACTATGATCTGCGACACATGGTCATCTCATTGTACCGCTTTCTGGCATGTCTGTGCCTTCTCCACCGTGAGGCTGTCTCTGTGGAACACTCTTCCGGCAGATATCCGATTTCTCGCCTATTCAACAGTTCAAGAAACACTTTCTGCCAGTCTCAGGACATTCCTATTTAGAGATCGTTAGGTACCCGTGCTCCAGCGCCTTTGTGAGTTACTTAAAAGGTGCTTTACAAATTTAATGATACATACATACATACATAGCAGTCCATATTGAATAGTACGAGTTAGACAAGACGAAACAAGTGAAAAACTGATAAAATGCAGTTTAATCACAAGAGTAGCCATACTGTGTGCTTACACGCCGAAGCGCAACACTCATTCAAAGTTAACAGTTGACAGCATGTTCAGAGTTCTTGGTTCGTCTTGTGTTGAGGAATGACAACAGCGATGAAGTCTACATCACATGGTTACCTCACCGCAAAGCACTCCTTTGGGCCACCTGGTCTGTGCACGACGGGCATTTGTCAGCAGCTAGTAAAATGGATGCAGGACCTCTCTGTGATTGACAGTTGATGACAATGTCCAGACAGTGTCATCAACCGTCAGTACTCCAGTTTGTAGGTTGAGCGTTTCAAAATGAAGGTTGTACACATAGAAGATGTCTGAACATATGCAAATTTCACACATGGCAATGAATCTATCAAAATGAAATGAAAGGCAAAAACAATGATATTCTTAATCATGTACATTTGCAGATCTCATCTCATCTTATGCATGAACAGTACCAGCCAAGAGGAAATCTGAGGTAGTTTCAGATAGGCAGCAGGATATAAGAGAATAAATAGGCTCCTGCTGGAACAGGTGGTGCTTGTTGTGAAAAATAAATAAGCATTTCCAGTACCGAATTAAAAAAATTTAAATTACACTGTGAACTATAAAAATTGGCTACAGAATTTTACATTGTACTTCAATTTATACAGCAATTGCTTGTATATCTTTCTTTAAAAGGAACCTATGTCTTAAGAATTGAAATTCAGAATAATCCAACCTGAAGCACTCGGTTTTCCTTATCATACAAGTATCATCCAATGACCCCTTACAGCCCCAAAAAGATTAAGAACTAGGCCAAAACCACAGCTGCCCTGACATTTGATCAGTTGCAAAAGCAACATTTAACTGCAATGTCACAGATTTATTTTGATTCAGCTAATGATGGCACAGATACCAGTTTGGTTAACAGCACAAACCATTTGGTCTTGGAAGAGGTTGATAAGAACTGTTTTTTGGTTTCACTTCTTGATCTTTTCCTGGAATGTCGTAGTTACGAAATAAGTGCAGTTCTGCCGGCATTCTGTCTGCAAGTACTCCAGTGACAAGGACCCTACAGTGGACCATAATTTCTGTACTTAACAGAAATATCTAAACCAGCTAATGTCAAATCTAGCCCAATACTTCATCACCAAACAGAGAACATGTTTTACCATTATTAATGTATTTTCAGATAACAAGTGAGACTCAGAATAATAATTAAAGCAGAGTAAAGTAATTATGGAAACATTTGCAAACAACTTTTACTATTCAATATGGTTATGTTGAATTTGCTTCTGCCTTTTTCCTGCTTCTCTGGTGTTTTTCCAGTTGGCAGGTACAGAAATCTAGTGACATCATTCATCACGCTTCTGTCCTGGATCTTCACTTCTCTCTATCCATCTGGCTCCACTGTCCGCCAGACAGTCCAGCAGCCCATCCAATTCTAGCTCTTCCTTTTCTCCATTCTATCTGTATTTCCTTGGTCCAAACATGGCTTATTCTTCTCCTTTTCAATAAACCATAGATATTATATTAATGAAAATAACACAACAAGAGCAAATATGAAATAGACTTTTCTTATAAAAAGCACCTCACCAACAATTTAAGCCTTCAAACTGAGTAGTATCCCCCACAAGTTTAAGGTTCGGTTTTGGCTGCCCTTCAAAATCTTGAACAAGGTATATATTTCAGAAGACACAAGTTTTATACTTCTTTTCATGTTGCATCTCGGTGAAAAATAAAAACCACTGTACATATTTTACTGCAATCCCTGGAACAGTCTGAATACAGCATCAGTTGTCAACAGTTGATGAGACTTTGTTGGCCATTTCCTACGTTTGTGCAAAAGCCTGCAAATGAGGACTTTCTCCAACTTCATTCAACTATCTGCAAACTTGTCTCCCTCTCTTAACTGTAACATCAGTTAAGCAAATATGAGGTCCTCAAAAGGTATGATAAAAGTCCGGTAACATGTGTCCCGGTAAAGTGACCATTCACTTACAACTTGGTAAAGACACACATCCACAGGCTACCTAACACAATAAAATCACTAATGTGCAGTACATGGACTAGTAAGTAATCTTTATTCATGACATTAATCTCTTTCTCTCACTTACATATGAATTGGCAGTACCTGTACCGGCATTTGCTTTTCCTCTTTCGTTTGATTGTTGCCGACATTGGCAAGACATTTCATGGATATCCACACTTTCACGCTATTGTAATTTTCTGCATTTATATAATATTTAGAAATTCGATAATCTCAGCATAGGCCTATTATTAGAAATAGTGGATAGCAAGGGTAGATGTTCATATCTGTGCAAGCAAGCCTAGCTGCTATAGATTGCATACATGGTGGAGACTCAGGCCAAAGTCTCAAAATATCTTGGGGTTAATGAATCTGTGCTCTGAGACTGCCTGAAAATGAAGCTAATCTACATAATTTTTTAAAAGATATTGATTGGGTTTGGGCGAAAATGTGCACACTGTTCTGATAAACTGGAAATAAACAAACACCATGCACTTGTGGTTTGCTCAAGAGAGGCAAACAGGAATAACAAGTAGCCCAATTCTTCAAGACAAGCAACGAAATTTGGAAATCTAGCTGGGAATGAGCCATTCCAACCCATCTAAGGTTTGAAAATCAGTTTATGGCTAAACTGGACAGCAAAACCAAGGGTGAGAGTTAAAGCACAGGCTTAAATGGTGATGACAGTGCTGTAGCTAATACCATAAATTATCACCCACAGAAGCTCTCAACAGTATAGACAGGGCCATATGAATGTTAGAGGAACTAGTGCAGAACACAGAAATAATTCATCTCATAAGAAACTAAACTTTCATACAAAAGAAAAAAGTCAAAAACCAAAAACAGCAGAAAATAGTTGAACTTTTCTTTCTAATTGACAGACACTCTGATCAAAGACCTTATTGCCAATGTGGACTCTGTATAAATTAAGTAACACAGTTCACTCCGTACTCTGTGGATTTGCTGTCAAACAACTGACCAATCTCAAACTTGAATTTTATTTCTAAACTTCTGGAACGTGTCGTTAAACATTGACTAAAGGCAGATCTATCTTCAAACTCCTTATTTCTCCCTTTCCAGTCAGCATATCGCAAATTCAACTCCACTGAAACAGTTCTTCTCTCTTTATAGGGCTTCAAGTCTAGATAATCATGTTGATTTGGCTGCCTTGATGTCAGCAGTCGCTGTTGTTCTTCTGGTAGCCAACTTATTGCATCTTTTCCCACGTCCCTGGCATGATTTACAGATTTTTAACCCGGTGATGTCTGAGGGTTAGAAACAGTGACCATTTCATCTGATTCTTTGGCCTTGTGTTTATAAGAGTTTTGCTTGTCCCCTTAAAGTCTGTATAGAGCAAAATCAGCAAACAACAGTGTGAGAGAAGGCCAAAGACAAGAGACTTTAGCATAACTATTAAGCATTACTTCACCAACCTGGGATAATCATGCTCAGACATTCTTGCTGTTTCACCGAATTCCTTCTTAAGAAATTCCTCAAGAGGACTTGAATCATAGGGCCTCTTGCCTTTAAATACGACATCTTTCAGTTGAAAATATAGGCCCTGGCAATAGCGAACGGATTTGCCTAGGATAAAAAGAACAAGTAACAGCTAAACAGCACGGAACAACTGTGATGATCTACCAGTCAAAGTTGTAAAAAGCACGTTAAATTCTCCTTCCACATCTTCCTCCTAGGGTCGTCCTTACTGACTGCCCCAACATACATAAGGCAGACACTGGCGCCAAACCAGCACCAAGCTGGATGTCAATCTTCATGCTCTGCTGCCTTTAGAAACCTGCTGGTTCCTCAGTCCCATGTATCAACTCGAGCTCATTACGCATACTCGCAAGTTGGTCCATCCTACTTAACGGTCTTCCTTTACACAAACACAAACTGATTCATTAACTCAGCTCAAATTACTTATCTTCGTAACTTAAACCTCTACAGTCCGTTACTGGATTTTGACGGGTAAGCGCCGGAATCCATTACTGGATTTCACCAGGTTGGCACTGAAGTCGATAACAAAAAAACTCTAGAAAACACCGGATTGTTTTAAATCATTTTTTTGAGTATTAATATGTTTCATAAGACAATATCTTTTGGTGCACTATCAGAAAACATTCTAATCCATTTAAATATTATGAAATTTGGTGGTTTGAACAACTTTTAGCCATAAAAATGAACTTTGAATGAGGATATTTTATAATGTAAACACTGTCACACGTCAAAGAAAAACTTCTGGAATATTACAAGATAGTCTCAGAGCAAAGAAAGACTTCTGGAATGTTACAATTACAAATACCAGTCTTCCTTAATCACATGCATTATTTTGAAGAATATCCATAAATAAAAGTACATGTGTGGAAAAAATTACAAAATTTTATTCCATGATAAAGGGGTTAAACGACGAGCTGACAGTGACCCGTATCATCAACAGTGACCCGTACATGAAACAGTAGCGCAAGTATGTTGTTGATAAGTAACAAATTGAAATATTCCACTGGATCCATCGTGTCAGCATATAGTATGGACGAGTTAACTCGGGGTTCATGCTGCATAATGGGTTCCCGCTGAACGAGTTAACTCGGGGTTCACGGTAAAGGGGTTAAAGAAGTTCTTATTTCCTTGGGGTTCTCATGCTGGAAGTGCCTCTGAGTAGTTTGTTCTGTAAGAAGCGCTATATATGTTAGCAAATTATTAGAGATGAATGGCTCCATTGTTAGCAATGCTTGAGAATGTTCTCCTTGACAGGGAAAAGGAGAAGAGTTGTAAGAGAATTGTAAGACAGAGATTTTAGTAAATTCAAGGAAGTGCTTGGAGGTGAGTTACCGTGGACAATGGCAAGTGACAGAATGCCCCCAGTGCTTGTTCCTCCAATCCAGTCAAAGCAGTTTCGAATCGGCTGCTGAATCACTTGCTCTATGGCCAAGAGCAGCTGAATCAAAACAAGACCTCGGATGCCTCCTCCATCCAGACACAAAACCTGTTCTCCCATCAAAACAAAGGCACAAGGTTAACAGCAGCTCACAAAGGCAATGACAAGTTTTCCTATCCAACTATGGAACAAATCATTGAGGGTACAAATCATTGAGGGTATGTAAACTGTATAGAAAAGCAATGTAAAACCACATGCTGCACCTTATAGATGAATGCTGAATTAGGCAAATTCTTTGACACCACACTCACCTGTCATGCATTCAGTATCATTCACATCGAACTTCTCTAACTGTCATTCCTCAGGCTTTTCATACAAAATTGAAGTTCTACCTTTACCAGAAATCTTATCCTGATTCATCGAATTTACCACCTTCCAATTTCTTTCAACCTGAATCCACCTTAACAGCTCCTCTGTTGACCATCCTCTGGTTTCTTGTACTTCCTATGATACTTATTTATTTGTTTATGCACAATGCCTCTAAATCTGAATCTGAGGTGCACAGAATGCAATCTCAATTGGACTTTCTGCAATTAACACCTCCAAGCTTCAGTCTATACTTAACGCTGCTGGATGCCTTATCGGTGGTCTTCCAAAGTCTGCCCATATATCTACTTTTATTCGTGACTCACTTCATTGGCGTCCTGTCAGTCAACACATCCAGTTTAAGATTCTTATCCTTATGCGCAACTGCCTTCTAGGCTCTGCTCCGTCCTACTTAACTTCCTTTTGTATTCTGGTTTCCTCATTGCCTGCCCATGCCTCCCTTCGCTCAGCTACCGGTGGTCTCTTGGTAGTCCCTCGCGTCCGCACTACGACTGATCAATCCAGGAGCTTTGCCTTTGTTGGCCCTTCCAGCTGGAACTCCCTTCCTCTTGACCTGCGGCTTCAGTTACTTAGTCTCTCCCCTACCCAGTCTCGCAAACGCCTGAAATCCTTTTTGTTTGTTCAAGTCGGGAGTGCCACTGTTTCCTAAGTGGCGCTTTATAAATGTTTGTTTACAATTACAATTACAGTTCTGGTCAATCACTCCGATTTTGACTCTTGCACTCGATGACTTGGAGGTAACTAGCAGCTCCCTCTGCCTGTATACCTCAACTATGCAATGTGTCGTGCATTTACAGTGGTAGGCCACTCCCTTAAATGGCTTTCATAGAAGTTATTTCTTTTTTTTTCTGTGGAGTTCATTTCTTTTTACACCTGTGGAGGTTCACTGTCTACTAACAAGGCATCAGTGCTTGAAAGAGCTAAGCAGTTGTATGTTATGGGTTAAAGGCTCAAGGTTCCTACACATCACATCAATCAGAAGAGGCTCCACGTTACAAGGCAAGTAAATAACTTACAAAGACATACAAGTTATACGTTACACAAAAATAAGTAATTTGCATTATCAGCATTTTCTGATGGATTTCACCTTCTGCTATTCTTTCATGATTTAAATATTTTCATTCTATCAGGGTTCATATGCTCAATGGCTTGTTTTGTATATAAATCTTGTGCTCAAATGGCTTATTTCACATAGATTCATGTGATTCAAATGGTTGTTTTGTATAGATTCATATGCTTCAAATGTCGTTTCCTATGTCGAGCAAATCATGTATGTATCATATGGGAATTTCATAAGTGCATTTTAAGTACCTTGCAAAAGCGCTTCTCGCTAGCCCAACTGATGTCAGAGTTGTAAGAACAGTTTGTATAGCTATGATGCTCATGTTGCTGCTCAAGGCAGTCTCCATTGACATATATTATAATTACCAGTCATCAGTTAGTCTGGACTTTATTTCTCATGACTCTTACAAGACATTGTACAAAGCTGTGCATTCCTATTCATAGAAGTACAATGCACTCACATACCATTTGTGTATCAGGTGTCCAGATCCATAATGCTATACTTGTTTCATCTAACACACATTTAACATGTTTAGAAACCCTACAAGCATTATTTGATAAACCATCAGAACTTATTTTACTTCAATAATTTCTAATATGCATAGATATTAAAATTTTTCTTTTCTTTCATGACATCTATGCATTTGTTTGTTGTTCCATCACTATTTTATTGTACTGTGAATTTGTATTCTTTTTTAAAATATGGATCCTTCACAAGCTTTTTGTTAGCTCATGTCTGTCAATTAAAACGAATTTCAACAGCTTTGGTTACAACATCAGCTGAGAGTTTATTTCTTGTCTCAAGAACATTATTTTTGTCTTTCATTATTGTTACTGTATTATTTGATGAAACAGGTCTTGCCAACATCTTTTCAGATATTGTGATGGCACTGGATGCTAATGGCCTTGCCTCTGTGGCATTCTTGAACCTGTCAGTGGCCTAAAGACACTGTTGATCAAGCCATTCTTCTGCAGAGGTTGATTTTAATGTATGGACTGTTGGAATGAGTTGTACCGGGTGATATGAGGCAATATTGACAGTCGCACACAGGACATGGCAAACTGGGTTAGGTACCACTGTCTGTAGTTGATTGTTTGAAACACAGAATTCATCTGATCTGTAAGTCATCATTATGACACCATTCTGGTTGGTAACAGAAGCATCCATACCAGTGCAGTTGTACAGGACCTCTGAGTATTAATTGACAACAAAAAACGAATTGTCAATTGGCTTAGCAGTATCTGCAGCAAATTCTGAGCATTTCCAAGCCAAGATAGCAATTGTTTCTGCCTCTCATTTTATTTCCATAGATCAGTTTGTCAAGTGCAGAATTTGCTCGATAATTCTATTCTGTTGGAATTTTACAGTGTCTGAATGTGAGTTTCCGATTTATTACTTACATATGCTAACTCCCTCCTGCCTAGCCAGCAGTCGGGATTCAGAAGGTTCCACTCAACAGAGACGGTCATCACCCGCATTCTAGCTGACATCCTTGGGGCTTTCGATCGGGGGCACGTTACCCTTCTTGCGCTTTTCGATATTAGTGCAGCTTTTGACACTGTCGACCACAGTATCCTTCTGAGGCGGCTGGAAATGTCCTTTGGACTCGTCGGCCCTGCTCTTCCATGGCTCCGTTCATTCCTGTCTGGCCGCTCTCAATCTGTGATCTTTGGTTCAATACGTTCTGATTGGTCCTCGTCTCCTTGGGTCTCCCTCAGGGCTCTGTCTTAGCTCCCTTACTTTTCATTCTATACACGGCTGACCTGAGCTTTATTCTGTCTCCAACCGGGGTAGTGTCTCACCAGTATGCTGATGACACCCAGGCATATATTCATGGCCCAGCGGGTGAATCTGTCGCCTTAGTTTATCAAATGCTTCGGGCGTCGGAAGCACTTGAGGCCTGGTTGAACTCAAACCGTCTGCGCCTGAACCCTGGTAAGACCCAGTTTATCTGGTTTGGCAGCCGTGCCCAGCTTTCTAAGATTGATCTGGCCAGATTACTTAGGCTCTTCCCTGATATCTCCTTCTCTTCCTCAGTTCGTGATCTAGGAGTAATTTTGGATCAGGAACTTACTCTGAAGGAGCATGTGAATAATGTCTGTCGAACGTGTTTCTACCATCTGCGTCAACTGCACACTATCCGCCACTCTCTTACGACCCAGGCTGCTACCATTCTGGTCCATGCGTTTATTTGTTCCAGGATTGACTATGGCAATGCTGTCTTTGCTGGCTTGAGTCTCTCCTGCATCTCGCAACTACAATCTGTCTTGCACGCGGCTGCTTGTCTGATTGGAGGTATCCCTAAGTTTGGCCACATCTCTGCTTACATTTCAGAGGAGCTTCACTGGCTGCCTATCCAAAAGCGTATAAAATTTAAAATCCTGGTTCTTGTACGTAATTGCCTCTTAGGTTGTGCCCCATTTTATCTTAGGGAGCTCTGTGTTTTGGCCTCCTCCATTCCGGGCCGTAGACTACTTCGTTCGGCGGTACGGGGTGACTTGCTTCCCATCGGTTCGAACAGCTACGGCCCAGCGCAGAAGTTTTGCTGTGGTTGGTCCCACTTTTTGGAATGGGCTTCCTAATGACCTATGTCAGGAACTTCTTAGTCTATCTCCCCCTCTTTTCCGCAAGCGCTTGAAGACCTTCTTATTTCCCAGTTCTGGGTTGTAGGGCCGGGAGCGCCTCTGAGGAGTTTACCTCGAAGTGGCGCTTTATAAATTTTTGATTACATTACATTACATTGCTTTCAGCGTTTTTGCACGGTACTTGCTTGCACGTCATTCCGGACATCAATCTGAATTGGTTGACTGTTGAAAGGTAGCATGGCTCCCATTTGGACTGTGTCTAGTCCAAAACTTACATATGCCATCAGCAATTGGAAAATATCGGATTTCACGATGCAACGGTGAATCTTTGGAGTGGTGTCAATGGTGAATAAAAGAGGGGTTCTACAAACAATCAGCTGTTGACAAATATCTGATGGATATCCAGATGCTGCATATTCTACCACTTGCAAGGAAGTTCCAGTCAGCTGTCATCATTCCTTATCAACCTCAATGCAACACAGTCCAGGAACTCTGAACATAGCGTCAACTGTCAACTCTGAACGGTTAGGCTCTGCGTGTGTGTAGGAGCCCACCAGTGGTGACTTTTGAAGTTATCTGTGCATTATTTGCCTACAGATGAAATTTTTGTCCATAAAGGAACACTGTTCCAAAAGTAAGGTCTGATGCACGAGAAACCAAATAACCATGATGATCTCGTAATGATGTGCAGAAACAAGGGACCTGGAAATCTCTAGGCAACAGAATGTAGCGATCGACAACCCAGCTGACTCAGAACTGGAACACAAACCTCTATGAGGTATGCTGGGTCAATGCTGATCATCACAGATAGTCCAAGCAGGTGGATCTTGAATCCAATCCATTCCTTCACAGAAGGCCAGTGCAGCATTTCTCAAATATATTCGTATATATTGGAGTATTTCAGCCGGTGGGCCTGCAAAGTTGAGGACTGACTGGAGCAATCCTGCTAAGATGGAGTTACAGTAGTCAATCCGCGTCATTTTGAATTAATGAACTGAAGCACTGAATGAAAGGTTACTATGTGTGACCTGATGGTCAGTTATTGATAATTCACCATCCAATGACCCATTCGTATGTATGTATGTATGTATGTATGTATGTATCTAATCTTTTATATAGCGCATTTTAAGAACCTCTCAAAAGCGCTGTGAACATGGCTGCCCAGTTAATTTAAACAAGTAAGTCTTGACTAACGAAGAGAATGTTTCTTGGGACAAATTAACAGAAACAGAACGAATGTTTATAGGAAGACTATTCCACAGGGAAGGACCCATGCAGGACAATGCACGGTGTTGTCGTGCTGATGTTCCACAGCGAGGAACCTGTAAATCTCCTCGGGATGAAGAGCGAAGCAACTGACGACCCGGATGGGCACCGACCGGCACAAACAACTCTTGTATGTATTCAGGAGCGTATCCAGCCAACGAGGCCGACCAAAGAGCAGGATCTTGAATTTGATTCTTTCTTCAGTTGGTAGCCAGTGCAGAGTATCTCTCATATAAACTGATATATGGGAAAATTTTGGTAGATTAGCGACTAGACGGGCGGCACAGTTCAGGACGGACTGGAGCTGATGAAGACGGAATTTTGGCAAACCTGCGAAGACAGAGTTGCAGTAGTCCAGCCGCGTCAGGACGAAGGAGCGAAGTAATGCTGTAGCAGCGCTGAACGATAGGTTACGCCGTATTGATCGAATTTGACGCAGCTGATAGTAGCACGACCTGCACAACGAATCGACATGGTCAGCCATGGACAGCTCACCGTCTACAAGCACTCCCAGGTCACAGACCAGCTTTTGGGGCGACCAGCCTGGAAATGATGAGAGTAGCTCCTGTTGGTTGATTTTAGTCCGAGCTTGACGAGTACCAATCCACAAAAATTGTGTTTTGGATGGGTTAAGCCGGAGGCGATTCGATGACATCCACACCTGTACGTCTGTCACAGTTCCCAGCAACAACATAAGGCAGGCGAGAGAATCAGCAAGACGACAGCTGGAATAAAGCTGGACATCGTCAGCATATTGATGAACACGAGCGCCACGTGTAGTAATGATACGAGTCAGATCTGCTGTATAAAGAATGTAAAGGAGTGGCCCAAGGACCGAACCCTGAGGAACGCTGAAAGAGACTGGGACCCAGTCTGAGCAGGCTGACTCAATACCTACCATCATCATCCGCTCATCAAGAAACGATCGAAGCCATTTAGCAACTGGTCAACGAATCCATACGATACATTAAGACGTGTCGATAGTATGTCATGATCAACCGTGTCAAAGGCGGCACTTACGTCGAGAAGAGAGAGCAGTGTCACGTGACCAGAGTCCATGGAATCGTAGAAATCGGAAATCAGCCACAAGAGGACTGTCTCGGTGGAATGACCCCTTCTGAATCCGGATTGGAGCTTCGGCATAAGGTCAGCCGCTTCAAGATAGCGCAACATCTGTCCGGCAACAACTTTCTCAATCATCTTGGATAAGAAGCTGAGATTTGATACCGGCCTGTAGTTGTTGATATCTTCAGGGTCCATGCCCACCTTCTTCAGTGTTGGCCGTATGACCGCATGCTTCTGACTGGCTGGTAAGACTCCCTCCATGAGCGACGCATTACAGAGCCGCACCAGAAAAGGCAGCAGGACATCAATAAGCTCGTGGAGGAGAAACGTCGGAATGGGATCGAGCGTGCTTGATTTCGGCGGCATAGACAGAATAATGTTCCTTAATTGCGACTCGGTCACCAGGTCGAACCTTTCAAATTGATGGTCTGTTGTTGAATAAGTAGGAGCAGGTGAGCCTTCAGTGTCACGGCAGACAGATGAGACCTTCTTCAGGAGATGATGAAGGAAGTCCTCAGGAGAAAACGATGGCTTCTGTGAGCTCTGTGAGCGACCAAGGATCACTGAAAGACTTTTCCATAATCGCCTACTGTCCTTAGAGTCTTGAGCAATCATGTTCTCCCAGTAACACCGTTCCTTTTCCTGGAATAAGCTGTTTTTTTGCCACAGAAGCTTTATCCATTCCTGTCGATCACCGTCCAACCTGGTCCTCTCATAATGCCGCTCAGATCGTCTAACTGTTCGCCGCATCGCTCGACATTCAGAATCAAACCAAGGTGTAAGAGGACTAACCCTGATGCGGACTGGTCGGAGAGGTAGAATATTGTCGATAATGGAACGCAGGGTGGAATCGTAGAGGTCACATAAATCAGCCGAGGTGGTATCCGTATCAGCAGTCATTCCAAGCAAGTCACTGTCAACTAAAAGCATCTCTATCTAACGATTTCCATCCCCTGATGTTAGTCTCAGTGACCAGTGGTGATGAGTGAAAATATGGAACTCTGAAGATGATAAGGCTATGGTCAGAGATAGACGGAGGTACCATCGCGACTGAAACCGGCAGTCCTCACGGGTGATAAATAGATCAAGGTAGCCGCCGTGTATGTGTGTAGGCTCTTTAACATGCTGACACAGTCCGAAACTGGTTAAGAGATGCGTTAACTGGTCAGCCTAGGGACAGTTCAAATCCTCCATATGGATGTTAATATCACTCCTTATAACCAATTGCGAGTTGAAAGTGGCTAGGTGTTCCAACAGGAGAGTAAACTCCTGAATGAAGGACTCGGATGGCGGTTGAGATCCCGGTCGATAGATGGCGGCGATTGTCAGAAGTCCACGTAATGTGGAAAATGAGCAAAGCAAGACCTCAAAGGTGTTAAAGGTCACTGCGAGCTCAATTAACCTTGCCCTCAAATTCGCCCGATGGAAAATTGCCAGCCCACCGCCCGCACGATGTTGCGAAGAAGACCCCAACTCACTGCGTGACAGATCGACGATACGGAACCCCGACGGCGCCGATCTCAACAGCGCGACGTCAGACGAAGACTGATGCCAGGTTTCAACGGCAACCATGATGTCGAGGCAGTAGTCAGTTATGGCATCCACTATGGAAGTCGATTTGTTTCCAACGCTCCTGACATTCCACGTTCCCAGACGCAACCCCAAACTTGATTTGGCGCCATCGTCTGTCACTCGTATGGATGGTACTGACTGGCTAATTCGTTGTGAGCGCGGCCGCCATATATGCAATGAGAACAACGTCTTCCTCAGTGAACACACAACTGACTGGCCACCACAGGCCAATTGCCTCAACACTTCAGCGCTGTACACCATAGACGGCCTTGTAGACATGGCACACCTTAGACAAATCTCGACTCATAAGATGTCCAAAAGTTGATAAAATTTGCTAAACTGCAGAGTTTTCCAAGAATTCAGAACCGATTATGTAATGTGTACGATAAATCCGTAATAATTCGCCAGTTTAAAACCAAACTTTGACCGAGAAATGGCAAAATTACGCGAATAAACAAAACCGACAGCCATGTGTGTATTTACACGCCAGAGGCGCCATGCACGATTCAGGTCACGAACGATGAGCTGCATACTCTAGTCAGGGAATCCTGATGACAATGTTTTCACATTAGTCTTTGATGGTGCCTGGCCTGTGCCCAGCAATATATAATGCATTTTGGCCTGGTCAGCCGAAGCTGATTTGACAACAATCATGCCTGTACTTCCGTAAAGATGGCTCGAACATTCAACACACAGGCATGTGCATCAAATGGATGGCAGTCTGAATACAGCTGAACATCATCAGCGTACTGATGACACCACGCTCCAAGAACAGTGATGAGCTGAGTCGTATCATCAGCGTACAGTATATAAAGAAGGATGAGCTGGGTCATATCATCAGCATAGAGTATATAAAGAAGGATTCTTCTGTGATGGCTTAAACAAGCCTCTGAGGAGTTGAGTGCCTGTTGAGTGTGGGACTGTCCGAGGACTACAGAGTCACATTAACACTTCGTCTCTAGGGGCATCACTATCAGTTTCCTTTTAAACTGTAAAGTGTTTGGTGTCAAGAATTAATGGCATATTTGTGAGATCCTTAAAGGCAATTAGTTATCTGTCCAGATATAATTACACAACCTTGTATAATCAAAATAATGGTTTATGATCAAGTCATGTAAATACTGAAAATCAAATCTAATCACATCTAATGACTTTTCCAGCATAACACCATAATGCACAAAATATAAATCAATGGTAATCAATGGTCACTTAAAAAACAGAATTTCTTACAAACAGAACTTATCAGAAAATTTGGAATGATGTTTTGTTAATAACAAGGAATTTGGAACATGTGAAACCAGAGCTGCCAATATGATACAGCTGTAAATTAACAGACCTGCACCAAATGGTGGCTACACGTGGCATCTTGCGTTCTCCTGAGTGTTGTCACTGACGAATCAATAAAAAGGCACTACACAAATGTCCAGATACAAACACACAAGCAAACTTCTTCACCTCATTGTCATCATCACCATCACCTTCATCATTGTGGGTCTTACCCTCTCTCCTGAAGGTCCAGGTGAACTCGTGGCTGAGTCAGAGCCAAGCAGAATGGCAGATCCAGATGCACTTGCTGACCTAGTCATAGCTGCTGCCATGGCTACATCACTCAACACAGAGTCGTACACTAGAAACAATAAAAAAATGTAATTAGTTTTTTACTAATCTGCTGAAAAAATGGTATGATTAGACCGAATGGACCAAATGGACTAATTTTTAGTCTTATTAAGCACCAATGAGAAAGTCATTGAACTGGTAGAGAAAGGTGGTCTTACAGATAATTTATATGGCTGAAGCAGATGCATACCTTCTCTACAAGAAGCTTGAAGGAACTAGGCGCCAGAATATAATTCGTTCGCTGCTGAGAAGCCAAGATCAACCAAAGGCAGCCGCACCATCAATGGCCTTCAAGCACCACAAGACTTTGGACCTAATCAGACTCAGTTGACAGCCCTATTTGGATGTTAGCCCAGAAACTGCAACCCAAGCAGGAACTTGGAGGAAGTGTGTTGTTTGTAGCAAGCAAGAAGAGCGCAAACACGTTATTTTGTGAAACTTGCCCCCCCCCCCACAGCCTAGTACTACATATAACATAGTACTACACAGTGTGTAGTACTATGTTTCATACAGTTTAACAATGAATGTGATTTCTATGCGCCCTTCAGTGAGACTAAGACAAACACATAAAGAAAGAGTTATTTTTGATTCTTTGAACAAAAGGATGTCAAAAAAGAATAAATAAAAATTTCCACAATTTTGTTTTTGGCCTATGTTAGCCACAACTGGCAAATAATTGGGCCAGTGATCAAAGTGTTAAATAACAGGTTTGTTCAAAATTCAATCCTACAAAAATTTCATGTTCACGCTTTAACTCTATCTTCAGTGGTTGATGAAATATAACATTTTAACCTTAAAGGTTGAAATGCATCAAAACCCAAAAAAATATCTGGTCAGGGCCAGAACAAGGGCTAAAAATATCTGGCATGCAAATGGTTGATTAACATGTGTGTCTAACTCAAAAAAAATTCCAAAATGAAAGTGTAACCTCTGTTTATGATGACAAGACTGTTATTATCGTTAGAAATGTTATTCAGCAAACAGTGAAAAAATACCTCTCTTCTGATGATCTGGAGTAGAGACAGGTGTTGTTTTTGGTTGTCCATTGTAGACTCCATCATATGCACATCCTAACCCACAACCAATTTGATTAGAGTCACATCTCTTTGCTCCAACACCATTCAGCAAGTAAAGGATGTAGTCCCTAGAAGTCAACATCGAAGTCACACTTCTATACCAACTTCCAGAAGCTTATTAATACTTTTTCACAAGTATACCTGTTACATATCACCTGTATGATTTAGAGATGTTGCCGCCACCTGTGAATGTCTGTGTGTGCACCTGTGAATATGCTGTCTATATGACTTGGCTTGTTAGGCAAGTACTAAAGAAAAGCATCCTTCCAAGTTAACAAAAATACCAAGACAGCAATTTGCCTATCGACAAGGTCATTAAACCGAGCCTGATTGCAGCTGATCATAATTATAATTTTAATTCTGTTCCTACTCCACACAGCCGATATGATATACATTTCAAGGAAACGGTGCCACACTTCTCGCCCAATCAACCGCAAGAAATGCTCCAGCTGCTGAATCACAAAGCCCACTTGCAGACACACTGGGGTATGGCTAGAAAGCACAGCCCCATTTACCTCAAAGACACCCCGGGGCAATAGTCAGTGATCCAACACAGCAAGCCAATATCCTAGCCAATCACTTTGCAAGCATCTGCACCAATGATCCCTCTAATCACTGATTTGCTGTGAGCAAAAAATTTAGTTTGTGAGCAACAATTTTGTGATGATTAGTCTGGTGAGCACAATTTTCATAAAGCAAATAACTCAGTAAGAACTTTCGACCGTAAGATTGGAACACATGCTGCAGAAACATGTGCTTTGTCCATAATAGAGTGTTATCCAATAAATTATCTACGAGCAATCAAACAGTGTATAATTATATTAACTATAAAACTGCCAGTTTGTGTAAATTGTAATTTAAGGTTAACAGCCCATAATAAAACAATTTTCACCATTTTCTGGTGTCTTGCAAGAAATTTCTGACTTTATGTTTCCACTTTGAAAATCACAGTGAAAGTTATGGTGTCAAGACAAGGAATCTGGAATATGGAGGAAGGCAAACTATCATACAGTTTCTAAAAGAAACTAAACTATCGGACCCATCTGATGTTTGAAACACGTCCTTTTATTAAAAACCAGCAGGTTTAATCAAAACTTTCAAAATCAGGGTTATTATTATCAACAAGTTAAATGTATTGTTACAGGTAGTCTAAGGATATCGAAGAACGCATTAGCTTTAGATTAAAATGTTTTATTTCCTAAGCTATTTACAATCGTAATCATAATCTTGAGATTTCTACAGCGCCCAACGAAAGCTAAGTCATGGAAACCAGCTTATTCACAGGCGCTCAGTCAAAACAAAATTGATAGGCAAGATGGGTTCAATTCCAGGTCAAGATCAAGATCCAAGGGTCAAGCAGGCAGGCAGGCAGGCAGGCAGGCAGGCAGGCAGGCAGGCAGGCAGGCAGGCAGGCAGGCAGGCAGGCAGGCAGGCAGGCAGGCAGGCAGGCAGGCAGGCAGGCAGGCAGGCAGGCAGGCAGGCAGGCAGGCAGGCAGGCAGGCAGGCAGGCAGGCAGGCAGGCAGGCAGGCAGGCAGGCAGGCAGGCAGGCAGGCAGGCAGGCAGGCAGGCAGGCAGGCGGCTAAGGTGGGTGGTGTTTGGAATCGGATCTGCAAGATAGATAAGGGGAAGAAGAGGAATCAGGATAAGATCTGCAAGTGTTATATGACTTGAGCAAGAGCACTCTATCTTGCAAACCATCCACGGCATATGCTGCATTTAAAAACGACCACTGTACAATTTCTCTGGGCAAATCGTCCCATATGAGCTGATAACCATTCACAAGCCAAAGTCATATCAGGTTTCTTGATGATCCCACCTATGCTTAACATTTCCCTGCATGATACCATACACTCCATCCAAAATTTATGGACAAGGTTTTTATAATATAACATAAAACTGAATCTCAATAACCACATTTACCTAATGACCACAAAGCTCATGTCAGAGCCAACTTTATAGTAGATACTTTTATTTCAAAGACTCCAGGAGTTCTCACTAGGGCCTTTGTCATCTATGTTTGGCCAATTTTAGAATACCATACACCTGTCCAGTCAACACACCTGGCCACCCTTTCAGAAAAGTTAAATTAATTCAGTATCGCTTCACTAAGCCTATTGCCGCATTAACCAATATGAATTATGCCCAATGCTTGCTTTTTCTTGAACTTGAGTCTCTGGAGGCAAGGCAGCTAAAACTTGAACTTATCAGCTGCTTCAAAATTACTCCAGGTGCTCTAGAGGCACATGAGGCTAAGCCTTCAAACTTTGCAAACCTCAATTACATACTGATGCCCGTAAATCTTTCTTCTCTAGATGTATTGTTGAGCCCATCACTAGGTGCACTGAACACAGGAATTAAATAACTCTGTTATGACAGAGTTAAGCACTGGCAGTTAACAATCATCACTGTACATTTGTATTTTTACCTTTTTTACTTATAATGTGTAGACTAGCTAAAATATGCGCATTGTTTTTTATATTTCATTGTTTCCCATTGGTTCTTAGCATTTTCATTGTGTTACTTTTATAATTGTTTCAATATTTCTATTGATTTAGTATGTTTTATTGTTTTCAGCATTTTCACTTTAGTAACTTTTCTTAAATTTTTCATTGTATTGTATATGATAACTTATATCTATATCGCTTCTTACAGAACAAAATACTCAGAGGCGCTTCTAGCATGAGAACCCCTGGGAAATAAGAACATCTTTAAACAACGAGATGACTGAGCTCTATCACCAACAGTGATCCTTGCATGAAATGATAGCCGAAGTTCATTCCATAGAGAAGGACCAACAACAGCAAAAGCCCTCTGCTGAGCAAAAGAGGACTTAACACGAGGAACAAATAGATCCAGATGATCTAGAGAAAGCAGAGGACGGGATGAGATACTAGAGTGTGAAGGCCGAATAAGATCACAAAGATATTTTGGAGCCTGGCCCAGGCAAGCTCTAATTACCAGTGACAATAGTTTAATCTGAATATGAGATTGGATAGGGAGCCAATGAAATATGAGAGAAACTTCATGGCTGGGGTCAGTCTTAATCCTATGCCTCTTTTGGAATGAAACAGTCACACATACTGTTTTTTGCTACTGCATAACTGTGTTGCATATTATTTCAATAAATCAATCAATCAGACAAAGAAACTACCAAATGAGAGAAATAAGCAATTTCTTGATCATTATGGTCACACACATGCACAGCAGTCTGTGGCCAAACTGTAACATAAAGGGTTTTGCACATTACGTGTCAAAATACATGATGCTTAGGCTATTTTAGGCCACATTTTAGAACTACAGATGGATCTGTTGAAGACTGAATTGCTCTAGTTTATCACGGCCATAACGGTCGTTGGATATCTCCGCCTTCATTTTGATGGATTATTTTGTCTAAATGTAACATCTCCTTGGTAATTTTAGCAGTTTATTTTTTTCTGCTGCCGAGTTGGTGCGGTGGAATTAGTTTTCGTTTCCAAAATGGAATGATTGCATTTAGGACATTTTGTTGTTTATCATCACGACCTTCCATGAATGGACTGGTCCACCCACCGAGGGGGACAGGATTCAAGCTTGTCATTCTAGTCTCAGACCTACAGACCTATCCACGCCGTCAATGCCGGGAAATCTCGGATTCGGTGAAGAAAGGCGAAGAGAGTCTTTGAAGCGGCTCCAACTGTCAGCAACAGAATGGTCCAACTACCTACCGAAAGGTGGGCAACAAAACCTGTCCGACGCATATCCGATGGTGCGATTAATCTCCGTACGCCGCATCGTCTTCCATCTATGAGAGACTGTTGGATGATGGGGCAACCTTGAGCCATTGGCAGAGGATCACATCGCCCATTGTTGCTCCTCATCCTTGTTGCTACGTGCTTCAGAAACTCTGAACATGCTGTCATCATTCAACTCTAGTTGAGAACCTGTTGGCTGGGCTTTGCGTGTGTGTGTGCGAGCTTGCCACTGGTGACTCTTCTAGTATTCTGACCAATGTTTACTAATGGACGAATGTTCCGTTCTTAATGACACTTAACATCATTAGTGCAGAGAGCACCTCTGATGAGCTTATCTTGAAGAGGCACTATACAAATTTCAAATTACAATTATGCAAAATACAAGAAACCTAAAATCAACGCTTCTGCTCAAAAAGTGTTGAATATAAATTTCCATGTACATTCACAGATAAATTCGCACCTTACCTGTCTTTCAAACTGCTGACAGCAGCCAAGTGTCTGGGAGAAATGTTCACACTGTTTGATGCATTTACATTGGATCCAAATACAATCAGCATCTGAACCATATCAGCATTTCCAATCTGAGGAAAACAGTTACAGTAAACAGAATCCCTCAAGAAACGGCCAAAAAGAATGTAAGATAAACACTCTGTCAGGCTGAGTTTGTGTACCTGCATGTGTACTATCAGTCACTGCCAGACAGCGACTAGCTCAAAATCCACACACTTCTACAGTAGGTGAATCACAGTTGTAATGATTCAAAAGCTAGTCATGCACTTAAATTCTACTATTTTACATTCAAAACACAAATCATACATTGCCCTTTTTGCAGAATCCAATAAGAATCTAGTGTTAGTCAGCAAAATCACAGCTCTATTCCTGTTATTTGCAGTTCCCCAAGGCTGTCATTCTGATGTTGCTTGAGTGACCATTTAGTTTTTTAGAAATTAATTAGATATTGCTCTTCAATGACATGACTAGCAGAGATAAACATAATAAACTTGTTTACAATCCTCTGAAAGAAACTCTTCAGTATGATAGTTGGCAAAAAAAACCCCGTTTTCTTACATTGCTAATTTATTCCCTTAAGTTAAGCGTATTCAAAGTTCCATGTGGCTGCCACTGTGCTTTTTAGAGATTTAGAACACAACAGTATATGTATGTATGTACATAAGCATGTACATATGTATCAAGACACTTAATATCACATTTTAAGTACCTCTCAAAAGCGCTGCACACATAACTAGCTAACTGATCTGAAATAAATGCATTTCAAGGCACTTTGAAAATCTTTGCTTAACAGAGTCAAATGCAACATTACGTATCAATAGCAGAAGGTCCAAGAGAGGAGAAAGCACAGCTTGAGTTAACATTCGTTTTCAAGGAGGAGGGTGGGCTCCTCAATGAACACTGAAGATGGCGGCTGAGATCCAGGTCGGTAGATTGCAGTGATGCTGATTGGGCCACGTGTTTCTGCGAACGAACCCAGTATGACCTAAAACATGGTAAAGGTCACATCCCATTCCACATGTTTTGCACATATATCTGGGTGATGGAAGACTGTGATCTGGCTGCCCCATGACTGAGAGGTGAGCAGACCCGAATCATCACGTGAATCACAACATATTAGGCAGGCTCAAAATGAGATCAGGATGTGAAGTTCATGGCTGATGATGTCATCATCTGTCATGTTACATTTTCTGCAGGGGATCCAAATATTCCATGTCCCAAGCTGTAGTCCAACTTGTTGGACTGTACAATAAGAGCAAGTCGGCTGTACTGATGAGCTGACTGGCCAAAGCTTATGTAGATGCCAAATTTTCACTGAAGAGTCTTTCTCACTGTCCATGCTGTTCCAGACACCACTTCAAATCCAAACTTTACATTTTAACATAGAAATTGTACAGAAATGTGAACTTTGGAATATCCAGATCACTTTTACGAGAAGTGATCAATGTCGTAGGTAAAACTTAAACATTCAAGACCAAGGCAGTGTGGTATCAAGACAGAGAATGTGGTGTACCAAAACAGAGACCACGAACAAGATATGAGGTCCAAGACAGTCCAAGACTGAGGTTCTTTGGAATGAAGTTTAAATGGTAGAAAAGAATAAACCATAAACAGCTACTCACATATCAGTTGCTAAGCTTGATCTTTTTAAACACAATTACATTATGAACACAAGATCCTCAAGCTTAATGTCAACTAAAAGTGCATAAGAAGGATGCAAAAAGAGTCCATATTTATGGCTAAAAACTCTTTCGACATGTGCCAAAGTAAAGTTGACGTTGGAAATTTAAAAAAAAAGAAATTCAGAATTTTAGATTTGAACAGCACTGTGGCCTGGTAGGTATATCATTCAAAGTTCGACAACGGGAATACCTGAATGTACAAAGTTCATAATTTATCATTTCTGGCTTAGGAATTATCCCACACATGCTATCTTTATAACTTTCCAGACTGACCTCCTTAGATTCAATTAAGTTTATCCAATTTTGATTTCTGAGCAACCATTCTGTGCACATCAACAGACATGTCAGTTGTTGACTCGCCTTCTGTGTCATTTTAGTGGATTAAGCTATTCATCTAAAAGTGGAACTTGCTCAAGAATTTCAAGAATTTTTTTGGACTTTTACTTTTGCTAAATTCGTTTCTGCAGTGGATTCTGAATGTTGTTGATGGTAGTTTCTTCATATATATCATCTTAGTCTGTGACTGCATGAGAAGGGATGGGCACCTTACTGTATGGTTAAGCCTCTACGAAACTAAGTACACCGGTTGCAGCTGGGTTTCGTCTTGGTGGATGAGGAGTCACTTACTACCTATAAGGAAATGCTGGGTGGTGATGTCATTTTGTACCGAGGATGCTACTGCCTGTTGTCCCTCCACACCATCGACACAACTTAGTCCAGGAACTCTGAACATGCCGTCATCTGTCAACTCTGGGTAGGAATCTGTTTATAGTGACAGAATGATGAATTTCCATCCACGGTTGAGTTGACACATATTCAGAATGACATCGAGCCAGTGAACACTCACAGCACATGGCACCACTCACTCACCAATTACTCCAAGGTTAACACTTCAGTGCAAAAGCCCCTTATGCCTCTGTTCTCTCATATACTGAATTACATATGGGAAACATTCCACTGGCTCACTGTTGAGAAGAGAACAAAGTGTTCAAGATTCTCTTCCTGCAGTGGGACTCATTGTTCAGCACCACACCAGCATGTACCAGTGAGCTCTGTTTTCCAGTCTCAACTCAACAGGGATGGTAACTGTTGTGTCCTGTTGCTCGTCAAGATATGCAAGTGATGCACTTCTGAACATCAACTCAAACCCTTCATGCCTTCTCATGACTTAAACCTTCTTTTTGAAACAGTTTAAACAGTCTTCTGCCATGCATATGCATTGTTACATTTAACTCTGTTCAGCAAAATGTTCTCAAACAGCCTTAAAACACAATTGTTGGGATTAGTTAGATAGATAGTCATTGCATGCAGTGCTTTTGTGAGGTTCTCAAAAGACAATATATTAACTTCCAGAACTAGAACCGTGTCTTGATACATACAAACATGCACTTGAACATTCGTTCTTTTAGAACTGTAGCATCAGTCATGCTATCAAGAAGCACTTCGTCAGGTGCTTAAAAGAAAGGCTCAGATATATATACACAAGTACAGACATAAATGTCAAAAACCCAAACGGGAGTAAATGGATACTCTTTTCTGACCTAACTGCAACCGCTGATTAAATGTCATATACCAGAAGCTCAAAACCTGTATATAGTCTTTAATGAGCGCACCTAAGGATGTCATACAAACCTCAACTGCTCTATGAAGTGGGCTGTTCCTCTGTATATCTCTGACATCAGCATTGGCACCTTTCGCTAAAAGAGCCATGGTACAGTCAAGTAAGTTGTTCTTAACCATCACCATCAATGCTGTCTCATTGTTGTTATTGACTGCTTCCAGATTACAGCCAAACTCACACAAGCTGTAGATGCACTGAAACAGACCACTAACAGAACTAAGTTCTCTTAAACTAATCACAAAGATTATCTGACTGGAGACCTCAATGCTGCGTTATGAAGTCACATGATATCAAGCAAGAAAGTAAGTACATGTAGTAAGTAAAGTATTTGTTAACAAGCCATATGTCCATTGGCTGAGCCAGGAATTGTAGGCAAGAGTGGGTCACAACAGTCAAACAACAAAAGCAAGATGGTACAAAGAGGTCTTAAGCCACTTTATGAATGTGTCCAATGAGATATTAATGTGAGTAATGTAAACAGGGAGACCATTCTAAATGGCTGGTGCAGAATTGCTATATCCACATCAGAAGAATTCAGACCGACAGCCTCTGATGTCAAAGAGAGACAGAGGTTTTGTGTAGCCAAACGCAGAGATCCACATGGCTGATAGTGCTGTGGGGAAGACGACAGGTAATTAGGTTGTTTGATCAAGAGTCTTACGTGCAAGGAAAGCTATCTTGTAATTGATTCTGGAGCTGATAGGCAACCAATGTAGCTTTGCCAGTACAGAAGCGACACGATAAAATAAGTGGGTTCCTGTCACCAGCAGGACAACAACTCGACTACGATCTTGATGATCCAACACTGACATGTTGAGACCAGTCTGTCAGGTAACTGTATATCCATTCCAGCACAGCAATGCTGATGCCAAATGTCTCCTGCAGCCTCACAATTAGCGTAGTATTGTCGATCGTATCAAAGGCAGCAGAGAGGTTTAAGCCAATAAGTAGAGTGGGTTGAGGTCACCTGGAAGCAGTGTAGACATCATGAAAGATCTTTAATAAGATCATTTAAGCCAAGTGATGCTGATGGTAAGCTCAATAATGACTGCCACAATTACAGGAGCTTCTGACTTCATGCAAGAGACAAACCAGAAAGGCATGTTCCAGAATTTTCAATGGTGAATGTAAGTTTGAAACTGGCTTGTAGTTAGAAGGATCATCCACATCAATACCTTCCTTCTTCAGATGGATCAGTCATAACGTGTCAGTGCTAGATCATTCATGTCACAGTCTGCTACCTGCGCATTGGGCATCCCACAAGGTTTGGTCCTTGGACCAATACTTTTCATGCTGTATGTAGCTCCAGTTGCTGGCTCCATAACAAAGTGTGCAGGATAAAAGTGCGCTGACAAAAGCGCACTAACAAATGCGTGCAGACAAATACATGCAATGATAACAACCCCGACAAACCCAAGCAAGACAAAAGCGTGCAACTTTAGAATATTATACCTATTGTTTATTAATGATCAACAACGTACCGCCTAACTTGATAGGTAGGCTACTACCAAAGACCCGTGCAAGTGAAACACAATTACTAATTTTCTTTCATGTGTTCTCGCCTTCAAATCTTTGATGTTTTCTCGACTTTAATTGTTTCGATGAATCTTGTTGTCTCTTTTTCATGTACTTTCGCCTTCAATTCTTTCAGGTCTTCTCGATTTGATCAGTGATCGTGATGCAAGGTCCAAGATCACAACCTCGTAGCAGCCTACCGTGATGTTGAAAATCTCTTCGCATACACGTGAAGATGATATTAGCTCTAAGTTTTGTTCTGGTTGCCAATGTTCCGGCTGCATTCGATGACTTAGTTGACAGCTGTCCTCCTGTAATGGCATCTTTAGCAGACTACTAGGAAGATGCATACATCGGCAGACAATGAAGGGGTCAACGCAAATCTACGTTTACCTTGCAGCAGTTGGATGTTTGTGATCGTGTAGTCGACAACCTGCCATACCCCTTTGTACCATCTTGCCTTTGTTGTCTGACCATTGTGACCCATCCACACCTACGACTCCTGACTCAGCCAATGGACATATGGCATGTTACCAAATGCATTACTTACCTACTAGAAATTAGTCACATTAAGGATCCAGAATACACAATAAAAGGAAATTTTACAGTGCTTGGTGTAGAAATGAGAACTACCATCATTTAAGATGTGGATCATGCATGTCCCATTGATGATAAAGCAACAGATTTAATTAATAAAGTACTTTAAGTCGTAGCATTCATGATAAAAGAATAAACGGTCTTTCAGTTAGTTAATTTGGATCATCCGCATAACTGTCTAAGCATCACTGTCACACTGTTGGAGACCATTACATCTGCTCAAGACTCATAAACTGTTTCATCTAGGGTAAAACTGATGTCATTTTTTAGAAATGACTGCTGAACCATTTCTCCAGAAATCCATAAGCAGCACATGAAAGGAGAAGATCTCTTGCAAAATGCACCTGACTGTTTGTTCCAAACACTTTCTAACTAATTATGTTTTTGTGCTCTCTTCATCTAATATGTCAGATGGACGTTTACACTGATCCTCATAGTAAACATCCTTTGTTTCAGTAAAGGTTTTCATTTGAAAACAGGTTTAGTTAGGCCCCAACTGCCAGAGAGCTAACTAACTACTAGAGTAAAGGTGTACATTTATGGCCAGTTGTTTGTATGAGAAATGGGTCTTCCAGTGCAGTAGTCACTGTCCAATACCCTAGTTTAAAGTCATTATTTTATCTGCATTGTAAATTTTGATAATAACTATGCTTCCATGTTGAGAAATTAATTGGCATTTTAAAAATGCATCAATTTCATTTTCTAAAGGTTTAGGCTTTTGCACAATTTGTGTAACATAATAAATAATGAGTAAAAATGTTAATATAAGCCAAAAGTTGAAAGCATCATGCCCAGTCAAGAAAGAACAATGAATAAAAACTGATGTTTGGAAATAGGCTATCGGCATAGTGCTGTCCATTTACTAGCTATTTTGTTAGTTTCTATTAACAAATATTTGATTTTGTTAAAAACTTGTTTTTATTAGTTAATTTTTACAAATAACAGAAGCAATTTTTAGAGAAATTTATTCTCTGTTCGATAACACCCTACTGTCCTTCTTAACCACGGATGTGTAGTGCAATTTCCAGCTGACACCTACTGCAATCTCCCTTGGATACATATTGCCATCTTGGCTTGACTCTCACATAAGGCGACACCCAATTCCATTTTAAAACTGTCCACAATTTCTTTTACTTATTCCTGAGTATATTTGGTAATGTGGATTATGAATGTGTTGTTGCACCTTCCCTATCACATAAATCATGATAAGAAGATATGTGAAAAATCTAACTTCTCTAGAACGTGCACAGTGCAGTGGAGTTGCTCCGGTGCTCTTATCCTGCAAATGCACTTGACCTCGGGACCAACGACATAGCATAATCAGACATCTACAAATGGAAAACCAACCAATAAACAGTGAGCATCACGCTTCTGCACTATAATGGGTTGATGGTGTACTAACACTGAACTAATGCTTGTTCTGAAGTATTTGTGTGGAGACATACATATTACTGAAATCATCACTTATTTACTGGGCCGTGCGCATTAGACATTGGCACATTAGAAAGTACTAATTAATAATAATAGTAATAATATTTGCTAAAAAACCCAGTTTTCACACAATTATTCAGCATATTACCCCAATTTTCAAATTTCGCACACTCATGCAGAGTATTCTCAAGCAAGGTTATATTTTTTATGGCTGCTGATTAATCGCCATTAACGCTTGCGATTAATGCGTTAAAAATTTTTGCGATTCAAATTTTTAACGCAATGATTAACGCGTTAAGAACTTAGTCTTTCTTTCTTGCTGCGAGCGCTCATCGACCAGAATTAGCGTGATGAAAATTCATCTAGGAAATATTCAATGCTTGCCAGAGTCGACATTTATTATATCTATGGTTGTTTGTTTCCTATTCTTTTGCGCTTTTTCGCGTTCTGTAAATTCGATTGTGATATTAAATTCGGGCGTTACAAATTAGGTTTTACGTAAAGAATGGAGTCAAGGAAACTAGGAAAGACAATACTGGACGGACATTTTATTTTTAACACGGATGACAAGTCGTTTGTAAGTATTGCAAGAGTGTTTAAATTAAGTACTACCATATCAACTCGTCATTGAACTATGGCCTGCGTACCAGTCATGCATTTACCGCTACTGAACGTGATAAGACATCAATGTTATCTTCAGCAGATGATAAAACGGAACTTGCACTAAGCCAGGCAACTCTAGTTCAGCAGCGGAAGATGTCTAAGCCAATGAATCAGGGCAAATGCGAAAGCATAACCAATGCCATCACAAAATAGTTTGTGATGAATGGCTGATCCGTCAACATCCACCATGGCTAAAAGTATTTGTCATCCCAGCAACAACTGTCCCTTGTGAATGAGTATTTTTTGTTAAGACATATTGTTCATAAGAAGCTGGCATCATTGGACCCAACTAATGTGGATAAACTTGTTTGTTTCAACAACTGGTTGCATTTAGAAGCGATTAACTGCAATTAAATTTTAAATTGTAACTTTACTTTGGATATCGCATATAAATTAGAAATATTAAATGCTGTAAAATTGCAATCCAACTGGGATTGCTCATTTTTCTAACATGCGATTAAAATGTGATTAACTGCGATTAAAAATTTTAATTACTTTCCTTCGGATACTGCATATAAATTAGAAATATTAAATACTGTAAAATTGCAATCCAATTAGTATTACTCAATTTTCTAACATGCGATTAAAATGCGATTAACTGCGATTAAAAATTTTAATCAATCGATTAATCGCGAATAAAATTTTTAATCGAAATGCAGCTCTAATTTTTTCCTAGTCAGAATTTGTTACATTTACTTCATTGATTTTGTGAAGCTTTGGAGTTAACTTGTAGTTCGTCTGATGATGGCTCACTTGAAACATAAGAACACACTACTTCCTTTGTGTCGAGTCCCTTCAGTGCTAGTGTTGGACTGTTTGTACCATCAACTACAGAGAAGTTTCTACTGACTGACACTTTTGGTTAATCGTGTAGTACCCTTTAGAGTGTGGATGCCATGCAGATGTCGCAAAAATGTCCAAACTCAGTGACGCACCAATATTGTTACATGTCCATAGTTTGATCCTTACCTTTACAAATAATGTGCAGATGATCTACCGGCCACCTATCATTCTGCCCACCTGCCTGGAGCATTTCCAGACTGCACTAAAAGAAGCAGGAAATGCAGAGGATTAAGGAATGGAGTGAACATTTGTAGGAGTTAAGGTAGAGTCACAGTAAGTGGAATGAAATGAAGTCAAATGAAGTCTGATCAAGTCAGGGTAGAGGAACGATTGACTCTTTTCTCAGTTCCATTGAAAGTATTCATTGTCATAGCCCACCAGGGTGGCATGTTCCAATAACAGTATAATGGGACTTACACCTGAGTCATAATGCGCCCATGAGACAAATTGGTTAGCTATCTGGACCCTTAATATTGCAGCTTTTATGTACGTTACAAAAGCACTGGACCAAGCATGGACAACATGTGCATGGACTGTGTTCTGTACTCATACACATTGCAAATACAGGGTCATGTAACAATATAAATGTATACTTATAACTTAATATTAAATTTATAAAGGTTAGTTTTGTTACTTGCTCCAAAGAGAAAGGTAGGATAGAAAAAAATGTCAATACCAATTGCTTCTGTTGTAGTCAGCTGTATTTTCTGTTTTAAACAGAGCTTTTCATTTCAATTTTCAAATATTTACTTTTTGTTTCTGCATTTATAAAGTGACTATTGTTTTTTTATTAATTTAGTTTATCAATATCCTGCTTTTAAAGTAAATTTTCGATGGACACTTCTGTTTTGTTTGGGTCCATTCTGTCTCTCTGCTTCAGGCTTGTGCACTTTTGGCTTTCCATTCTGCATAGGAAGTTCCCATTTCTTTAGCACTCATATAACATCATTCAAATCTAACATAGGCCTGGCACCCTGTAGTTCAGTTCAGCTGGCTAGTCAGTCTGTAAAACTGAAAAATGTTGACTTTCTGTAATTAGGCTTTGTCTTTCAACTCACTGTGTGGTTTAGGCTGCCCAAAGAATATACCAGCACACTCTATGCCTTGTAATTGTAATCTTAATTGTAAACGAACATTTATAAAGCGCCACTTAGGAAACAGTGGCGCTCCCGACTTGAACAAACAAAAAGATTTCAGGCATCTGTGAGACTGGGAAGGAGAGAGACTAAGTAACTGAAGCTGCAGCTCAAGAGGAAGGGAGTTCCAGCTGGAAGGGCCAACAAAGGCAAAGCTCCTGGATTGATCAGTCGTAGTGCGGACGCGAGGGACTACCAAGAGACCACCGGTAGCTGAGCGAAGGGAGGCATGGGCAGGCAATGAGGAAACCAGAATACAAAAAGAAGTTAAGTAGGACGGAGCAGAGCCTAGAAGGCAGTTGCGCATAAGGATAAGAATCTTAAACTGGATGCGTTGACTGACAGGAAGCCAATGAAGTGAGTCACGAATAAAAGTAGATATATGGGCAGACTTTGGAAGACCACTGATAAGGCGTGCAGCAGCATTAAGTATAGACTGAAGCCTGGAGGTGTTAATTGCAGAAAGTCCAATATAGGCAGCATTGCCAAAGTCAATCCTAGTGCAAATCAGGGCATGGACCAAGGTAGTGATTGCATGAAGAGGAAGCGAGTGACGAATAGAGCGGAGTTGTCGTAGGTGGTAAAGACAAGAGTGGGAGATATTACTTACATGGTCAGTCAGAGAAAGAGTTTGATCCAGGATGATTCCGAGGTCACGGACTGAGGAAGAGAAGTGGATATGAGAGAAATTAGAGGAAAGGAAACTAAAGTCAATTTTGGCAAGCTGGACATGGCCACCTTGCCAGATATATAGATTCTTATCAGGATTAAGACAGAGGCGGCTAGAAGACATCCAGAGATCTAGAACAGAGGTGGCCTCAAGGATCCGCTTGACCATCAGAGTGGCTGAGGCAGCCGGGCCATGAGTAAAGGATTGAGTGTCATCAGCATATTGGTGAGACGAAACACCCAAGGGAAGAAGTATACTGGCCAGGTCAGCAGTATATAGGATATATAGAAGTGGTGCAAGTACCGAACCCTGGGGAAGACCATAGGGCATGTGAGTCCAGGCAGAGCGAGTGAGCCCAAAAATAACAGAAAAGGAGCGAAACCAAAGAAGAGCAGAGTCAGTAAGGCCAAAGGATTTAGACAGTCGTTCTAGGAGGATGGAATGATCAAGTGTCGAAGGCAGCACTGACGTCATAGAGAGCAAGAAGAGTGACATGCCATGGTCAAAGGCATAAAAGATGTCAGCTAGAAGGCGGGTGATGAGTGATTCTGTCAAATGGAATTTCCTAAAACCAGATTGAAGGGGAGGCATGAGAGAATTAGATTCAAGGTATTCAACCAGTTGAAGAGAGATACATCTTTCAAGGAGCTTCGAGAGGAAGGAAAGGTCAGAAATAGGATGATAGTTAGAAAGAGAGTTAGGGTCCAGACAGACCTTGGCGCTTGAGGGAGGGAAAGACAACTGCCCTTTTATGTGATGCTGGAATGGAACCCTGACTCATTGACGAATTACACAATAAATGTAGAAAAGGAAGAAATTCATCAACAAATTCCTTAATTAGAAATGGAGGAAGTAGGTCAAGTTCGCATGACTTCGAGGGGGAGCCCAGTATAAGTCGACGAAGGACATCCGGTTGAAGGGTTTCCCAGCACGAGAGGTTGGCAGTTGTGGTAGGGAAGGATGGTGGGGGTGAATCCTCAGTAGACTGACGGATCGAGTCAATCTTGGATCGCATAAAGTCCAAGTAGTCGTGTGCAAAGAACGGATGTAGAGAGTGGGAGGAGGAAGGTGAACGACCTAGGACGTCAGCAAGTGATGACCAGAGGCGACGTGGGTTTCCTTTTTCTCTGTCTATCAACGACTCCCAATACAAAGTTTCTTTGGTTCGGAAAACGGAATACATATCTCGAAGGTGATGGGTCCAGGTAAGGCAATCAGCAGGATCACGAGTATGACGATATCGGCGCTCTAGACGTCTGGTGTTCCGACGTAAAGCGCGGCATTGGCTGTCAAGCCAAGGTCGTAGTGGTCTCAAGCGAATCCGATGTGGACAGAAAGGAAGGAGGGCATCAATGAGAGGAAGAACCGATGAGTTGAATAGGGTGAAGAGATCCTCGGTTGAGCACTCACTTAAGCAGGAGAGATCAGCGTAGATAGAGCTACTGAGGAGACCTGCACGGAAGGCTTCTCGATCAAGATTCCTCCAGCCACGAGATGAACGAAGAGCGAAGGAAGGTTGGGAGCAGAGGAAGGGAACATTGAAGAGGATGAGACCATGGTCGGAGAGAGTAGGAGGTTCGACTAGGAGGTCAGTGATAGGACAGTCATCGCGAGAAATGACTACATCAAGCCATCCACCAAGTGTTTGGGTTGGTTCTGAAACGTGTTGAGTTAAACCAAACTGAGCGAGTTGGTCTAAGAAGCGAGCAGAGTCGGGCGAGGAGGGGTTCCTGAGATGGATGTTGAGGTCTCCTCTGATGATCAGTTGGGAGTTATGTGTAGAGAAGACTTCCAGGAGAGATGAGAACTCTGAGAAGAAAGCCGGAGTGAGCGAAGATGAGCCGACCTGGTAGAGGGCGAGAATGGTGAGAGGCCCTCTAGTAGTCGAACAGGAAAGGCATAGAAGTTCATAGGTGGAGAGCAAACAGGGAGAAGGAATCTTCTTGATACGGAGGTGATCACGGAAGAAGACGACGATGCCAACATAATTCTGAGATAATGGGTCACGTGAAGCGTCAGCAGGGCGAGGGACGTCAGAAGTTGAGGAGTGCCAGGACTCTGTGACGACAAGAATGTCCAGGGAGTGATGGGAGATGAGGTTTGAAATCTCCATAAACTTATTGCCCAGTGAGTGAGCCTTAAGCGTCCCCAGCCTCAGTCCCATAACATTATTCTGGGTCAGTGTTGGAAGGACGGAGGGTGAAGAAGCGGAGATAGAAGATGAAAGGCCAACGTGAGAGTCCTGAGGCATCCTAGGAATGTGTGGGGTCCTAGGAATGTGTGCCTTGCCATATATTCTCATGTACCTGTTCTTGGTTGAAAACATCAGATACATAAGCACTTTAGCCAGCCAGCACACAAAGCCACCAAACGCAAACTCAACTATTCTATTCCAAATAAAAACCACTCACAGCAGACTGCGGAGGGCCCTCCAGTGCCACCCACAATGGTTGTAGACCCCAGCATAAAAAGGGTTCTTGACATGATCAGAGTGCACAAGTGCCCGCTCCCGAGCGAGACCTGCCCAATCCACAGTGCTGTTGCCAGTGCTGTCAAGATATCCAAAGAAGCTGTTGACATGCTCAGGCGAAATAAGAAGCAGGTGAAGGTGGCCAGGGAGGATTACAGTGAGCACAGACTGCAGTTATATATGCTGCCCACAATGGTTGTACTAAAGGGAGTACATCCGGACCCTGGTGAAGGGTAAGAAGCTCGTCTGCATCAGAAAGGGCGTAGATGCAATGAAACTGTAGGGTGGCATTTGGTTCAGCCAACTCACCATTGACCCCGCAGAGCTGGCCGCCACAATATGAGGGCATACAAGGGACAGGGTAGTCATCTTGTGCTCGAAGCCCCTGGAAGTTGGACACTTCACACCCTGCTGGCACAGCTCTTGAAGACCCAGCACTACCCTCCACATGCGTACTCATTTCATCTCATTCAGCCAGCTAAATATAAGCTATCTACGCCAATATCCTCTCTACACTGTGCATACATGCAAAGAACTTTTGAGGAGAGTGTGCACAAAGACTTTCTCCTAGTGCACAAATGCTATCACAAAGATTTTCTCCTAGTGCACAAATCTCGTTATTTAAAAGTCAAATAACACTCATTGTTACATCTGCTCCCATAATTAGCCTACCACGCTCAGAAGGCAAAACCAAGGTGTCCATGCCACAAATTGTGAAACCACTAGTGTTTATATGATGGCTGCTTTGTGATATGTGTGTGTGTGTGTGGAAGTCTAAGCTTCAATGTTATCTCCAATAACAGCATACTACACAAGTCTCGTACAGAAAAAACGACTGAAAACAACAACGCTGTGTACAGTTATTGTATGAAGCATTTAACAGATCTTCAGTATCGAGGTGCAGCAATTGTTCTAAATGTCATTCTTAAGGAGTAAGCTGACTTCTAAAAGTTTCCAGAAAAGCTGTTTAACAGCTGTTGAAGCACATCAGTTAGAAAAGGCAAAAATTGCCAAGTTATGCTTGCAGTATGTTTGAGAAGATGTATACTGGAGTGATGATGTTAAAAAGCTGTTAAGCAAATGCAAAGACAGTGACACAGCTGCTGTAGTTTGGTTCACTGAACAAAATTACAACCACTTGGACTGCAGATTTCCAGAAAATGAGTAGCTAGAATGACAGGTGTTTACAAGCGTTGAGTTACATGCGCTGACAGATGCAAAGAGCTAGGTCGATGTTGAACATACTGAGATTGCTGGGTTAGCAGCAAAGTATTGTAAGCTACTTCATTAAACTGACAGTGAAAATAATAAGCAGGCTTCCAAACAGTAGCATGATTTTAAATATATTGCAATTGAGAAATTCATGGTCAGAATGATCAGGACCTTACATCCTGGATAAATAAGAACTCAGTAAGTTAGTTCAGCTTGTAGATGTGTGTGATTGTGCACCTTCCAAGCATCTTATGAAGACTGTGAGTGCAGCTTCAGCCTTGTGAATGCAACAAAGACAAACAATGCACAGTCAATTTCAGGTTGACCATCTGGACTGTCTTATATGAATCACAACATTTTTATTCTAGTTAAACAATCAACATGGATCATATATGTGGTGCTCCCTGGCCATTATCGCACAAAGAGAAACAACAGACAATCTACAGACCAGAGCACATGTCCCAAATATTATTGCCATGTGGTAGGCCAGTGATCAGATGGCAAACAAAAAATATTTGAGGAACACTGGCCTACATGTCTCTGATTGGCTGGTGTCATGCATGTTTATATTGCTTATATTGCACTAAGTCCCATCTCATTCCAGATCACATTAGTTGCTTGCCTCTTGCTCCATCTGTCTGTGACACTGAACTGACAGTATCCTGGCTCTCGTTATCTTAACATCACTGATTTCTGTAACACATATTCACTCTATCTATGCCACATCCTTATCTCTCCTAAAGTTTATCTGCAATCATCTCACCGACATTCTTGCTTTAAAAGAAAAAGCCTCTAGCCTTCTGATCTGCTTTCTTTTGTTGTAATTATCTGATATGATATCTCTGTCTGTCTCTCTCCTGAGCAAAGTCTTGGACAAATGGACTAACGTTTATTAACATTTACAGACCTCCATCACTTCCGCTCCCTGTTTTTTTTTACAGAATTCCAAAATTTGCTTAAATGCTACCCTCCTTCAAAACTCATTATAACTAGCAATTTCATTATACATATGGATACTTCAGACAAAGACAAAAGGGATGAGGAGGGGAACCTCTTTAAGCTCTATCTTAGGTTGTCTTATTTCCCTCTTAATATTCCAACCCCGAAACATTTTGAATGTCTTACCACAACTCTCAACTAGGGCAATTGGCGGCTAATGTTTACCAACATTTATTGATCTCCATCACCTGTGCTCCCAGGTTTTACAGAATTTCAAAATTTGCTTAAATGTTTCCCTCCTTCAAAACTCATTATAACTAGCAATTTCATTATGCATATGGATACTTCAGACAAAGACTTGCTAAAATTCAAGTAGCACCTCTCAGCCTTCAACCTCAAGCAACATGTTTCCTTTCCAACTCATGACATGTGCCATACAATTGATCTCTTGATAACCAGGTCCTCCCTCCCACTGCTAAGAATCTATCCCCTTGTGAAGCCTGTCTATCAGACCATGCTGCCCTTAATGCTAAATTATTCTTCCATCATAAGCCACCATTATCGTTGTCACACTTGGAAAAAACTAGACATTTCAACTTTTAAATCTGACATTCTTGCCTCTGCCCTGTTGTCTTCCCTGGCTTAGACAGCATCCAAACTCCCCACACAGCTGCAGCTGATCCTATCTGACATACCAGACAAGCACATTCCTACTAAGATTAAAAGAGCTGTGGTACAAATTTCACAACCAAGGTATAATTTTGACACTGTTGCTGCTAGAAGGTTGTGCGGCTGTTTTGAAAGATGCTGGCGGGACTCCTGCCTAAAATTTTACCATGTTGATATTAGAAAACAATGTCACAGGGTCTGCAAAACTTTCAAACCACGGAATCATTCCAGCTCAGCGCAACCAATGCCTCCTAACTGACCATCTAAAAATTGGCAAAAATTGTAACCATATGTTACCCTTGCTTCCAACCCTTTCCCTTTCAGGGCATGGTAACTTTAACCTGTTCCCTTGTTAGCATGAAACTGTCCTCCCCATAAAGTTGGTCAGATGTCCGCCGTATCACCATCACATGAAACCATCACCATCACAGGCAGCTCTTGCCAGTTTTGCCATTTACTGAGGGCTAGACCAAAGGCAAACATACACCAATTTTTTCTCGTAATGAAATCTGAATCTATGCCAGTATTCACTGAATGGTGCCTTTTTAAATGCAAAAAGCCCCTAGTAAATTGTGTTGAAACGATGAAGAAAGTACAAACAGGGTTTGGTCTTGCAATGATCAGGTGCCTCCGAGCTTTGATGCTGAGGTTTGCCGCTGAGGTGGTGCCATTTTGCCAGCAAATAATCAGGTCTTTGGACTTGGAAAAGTCATCACCATGTGTCAGCATCCCCTTCCGTGTTATGGCTTGTTACTGGGACATGATGTTCTATTGCTGTGATGTTAATAAGGTTTCAAATCTGGATGAACAGATATGGTATAGCATTGTTTATGAAAGTAACCCATGCCTCGACAACATAGGCTATGCCAGTTGATGTCAGCCAGCCTTCCTTGAGAAGAAAGCTCTTGGTAGGCTGCATTAGTATATTGTAGTTGTGTTTATTGATCTGTATTACCTGGCCATTGTTGATGGCCATGGGCTTCTGTTTCTTGCACTCCCGTTATTTGTACGACTCAACGCTCTCATAAACCAGCACCGCTGTGGTGATCAAGCATGTTGCTACACCCAAGGTCACTATGCTCCTGTGAGATATGGCAAAAGGGTGTACATTCAATAGGTTGCAGAGGCAAGAAGCTACAAGATGATGCCCAGGATTGGGATGTTCCTGAATGGGCTGGTGGGCCCAAGGATGAGGCCTTTGCCTCCATGTACCATCTAAAGCCGGCTCTGGCAATGCAGCTGATATGTCCTCCACTACCGCAGCCATGGATAGGGATCCAGCCATCCCAGAGGCCAGCTGCTTCAGGAACTCAAAGTTATTCTCGCTAAGGGCCTTCTCGGTGGTAGTTGGAAGAGAATTTTGTAACCAGAGAGTTCTTTGCCTTTACCACATCAACATCTTTCACCACAGATGCTGTGTCTGTGGTGAAAGAAATGTTGAAGTACAGCTCTTTCAGAAAATGCTATGTACCAAATCAGTGTTTATCAATGAATGAACTACCGTAATATCTCGGCTACAGTGCGCACTCATGCATAATGCACAGCCCGAGTTGGAAAATTTATCCTGATGTAAAAATCTTAGTACCTATGTATAATGTGCAGGGCGTATCTGTTAGTCTTAGTGCACTATGGCTGGAATAGCCCTAAAAAATGATATATGTCTATATTTCTAATAATTTAAGTGTTGCTTTCATATGAATTGATAATAGTCAAATTCTCCAAAAGCATTGTGGCTACGATCCACAAACAGGGACCTTAAATGGTGTAGGGCCCATTCAAATTGGCAGCGGTGGTGAAGGATCTCACCTGATAAATTCATTGCAAAATAAGCAGGGTCGAAGGCACATGGTCGTTATAGAAAAACATGTATATTTATGTACAACTAGGTGCCCTGGAGTTAAGCAGTTTACAGTGTGTCAAATATAGTGGTATTCTGTTACGTTTTCTTTTTCAATACATCTTTCTTGGAACATATTCAAGCCACTTTCAAATCTGTCCACTTTCATAAACCCTGCAACTAGTTTTGTAGAGCACAGAAACAGTATGTTGTATTAAGTAATAACTGGAGACAGACGAAGATTTATAAGTCGCCCAGCAATATGAACAATCCCAACAGCCATAGCAGGTAATGGATACATATGCTAACCTATCATACAGAAGCTAGACATAAGCTGTATCATCTGGTCAATGTGGATATTCAGATGATCAGCTGGCTTCTGCCTTGCTAAAATGTTATGGAATACATTTTTCATTCATTCAGTAAAGGATAATTTGTAAGTAAATTGTTTAACCCTTTCACTCCCAACTTAAATATGAAACCAGTCAATTTAAAAAAGTGAAATAACAGGATTTTACAAGCAATACTGCATGATAAACTGTTCTTGGCCTTACTGCATGCTGTTGGCCTCCATGGCACAGTGTATAGGATAGCGACTAGATAACGTCATCATTGGATCTGCATTCCATCGAAGCAACTGTTCAACATTCTTTGGCTGGCCACTCAGACATGCTTCATGTAGAGCACTTTCTCCAAACTGATTCAACTGGTTTACTGTGGAATGATTCTTTGAAGCTAAAAACTAAATAAAAATGAATACAGTCACATCATGAGTTGTCCAGATTACTGCAACAGTATTTTGTTTGGTGTTGCCACACCTCACCTGGAAAATTGACAACGCTGAGGCATGACTGAACACCTGAAAGCAGAAATCCAACCACAGCCTGATAACTATAGGTGACGAGACCAAATGATCTCCATAAGGGACCATGAAAACATCTTTCTTCCCTCACTTTCACACATCAATACAAGCACTTCCCCCCCTCTTCTCATGTCTGGGGGTCACACTGGTCATGTCTGCCTACCACTGTCGCTTGGCAATTTTCTTCATCTTGCATCAAATTTGCTTGATAATTCTCATCTGCTCAGACTTCTGCTGCAACCAAGTCTGCATAAGGTGTTTTTTCTCGATTCTGGTATGATTTTTGTATGCTATGTGGATGGTGTTTCGTTTCACGTGATTAATATCTCGCCACCACTAGACCATCTACCATTCAAGGGGTGACAGAATCCCAGCTGGACAGCTGAGTCTCAGAACTACAGACCTGTGTGCCATTAGCATTCAAGATATTCGTGGATATAGTCAAGGAATAACGAGACGAGTTTCTGTAGTGTTATCGACTGTCAACCATGGACAGGTTCTGTGACAAATCACATGCATGTCCTAAGCACATCTGCTGGCTCAAGAGACGTCCGGATGTTGCGTCATTTGCAACCCATAAGGGACTGCTGGTAGGTGAGGCTATCGGGAAGCAGACCACGCCAGTTGGTGTCATTCCTCATTCTCAGTGCAAAACGTCCCAGGAACTCCGAACACGGTGTCAACTATAAACTCTGGATGGGAAGCCATTGGTTGGATTCTGCATGTGTGTGGGAGTCTGCTATTGGTGACTTTCTAGTTACCTGCACATTGCTTGCTAAACTGAGGAACATTATGTTCTTAATAACCTTTATGATCGTTTAGGCTAAAGTAGAGAACACCATTGATTAGTTTCTCTTGAAGCAGTGCTACAAAAATGTATAATTGCAATTAAAATTTTTCAATCTCATGCATTGGAGCAGTTTTCTGCCAGAAGTTGGGCTTTGTGTTGTTTGGTTTTACAATCTGCTGGTTCAGTTAGTTACAAACACGTTCTCAAATTTCAAAAATCAAGATGTTCGATAATAAAATCTGTTAAAATCCCGCGTTCAACCTGAATTGCAACATAAATAATCCAAGTCCATACTTTAAAAAAGTCACTAGTGCCAAAATTGACTGTTAAGGGCTGTCAATTCTTTGAAAACTACAAAACTTGGCTCTAAATTCCTTGATAATGACAACACCATCAATGTCCATGACCTGGACATTCTCCCTGTCACTGAGTCATGTTGTTCCTCTACTTCCTACACCCTACAGCTTCCAGTGACACCAAAGGGCCACTAGCATTGTGATCTCTCTTATGTGACAGACACTGAACAAGAAGATCCAGTTCATAACCATGGAGGTATCACAGTATACTTCAAGAGTGCTTTTAGTTCCAAGATCGTTGCCTTACCAAACTACGCAAAGACTATTGAGACCTTGAGTATGTCATACACTACGGCCAACAAAAAGTTGATGTTGCTCACAGTCTACCACCTGGCTCCTCACCTCCTTTACTGACATTCTAAGTTGAGTTTCATTTGATGCTGGTGGGGTTTGCAACTTACAACAGTCAACTGGTCATCAGCAGCTATCTGAACAATCCACCTCGAGGACTCTGGTTAAGTGGAAACTAACTGGTTCAACAACCCCATCCATTGGTGCTTGGATGAGCACATTTCAGAGCCAACGCACAATCTCGGAGGCTCGTCAGATGTAGTCAGACCAGAGATGACTGCGTTGTGCAAGACCTCAGGGTGAAGTCACCATCCCTTTTGGATCAGTCTCCCAATCTTCACCACTTCTTATCTGCAAGCATAGCCAGTCTGTGTGGTCAGGTCTATGTGGGGCTGGAACAATCTGAACCAAAAGGCCTTCAAAATCTAGACCAAAAGGTCTTCCAAGTTGGCCTCTTGAATGAAGATGAAAAGGAGTTGCTCTACAGGAAGGTGACGAAACGGGGCAAAAGCAACTCTTGATGACTGTGGTGGTCATCACTCTCCAGAATCCTTTGCCACACCACTTCAACAAAGAGTTCCATCCCACTTCTGATCTCTAGCCTGAGACTCCTCTCAGTCGATGGAAATGGGGTGTGTTAACAAATGCAATACTTACTCAACATCATTCACAACAGACTATCTGGAGTTCAAGCGTCAAGAGATTAACTCAGCCCGGACAGTATGAAAAATGGCAGATAGGTCAAGGAGAATAAGAGAAGTTACTGCTCTCCAGTCCATGGAGTTGACAATGTGATTGCGAACAGTAATTAGTGTAGCCAGAGTACAAAATTAATCCCTACTACTGGGTCAGACAACCAAACAACAAACTTGTTAGATTTCGCCCTTGGCATAAAATTGAGTTAAATAAACCTTCTTTTAAACTGCTTATCCACCATAGGCTGCCTCTCTGTCTTAGTGGACTAATCTGGATATTGACCTGAGTGCAGCTTGGTTTTGGTGCGCTATGGGTTGATGCCTTGCGCATTAGATATTGGCACAACATTAGTTAATAATTAAAAATAATAATAGTATTCTTTGAAAACTACTAGTCCTTAACTCTTTCTGTTTTACAATGGTCATTTTCTTGGTATTGCGGTCAAGACTTGTTTTAAATTGTGAAGTTTTAACACTTACTTATTACCGACTGCACGGTACTGAACGGTACTAACAGCAGCCAATCGCATGGTCCCAAATGGTACTAGGTAGGACTAGTCATGTCGTAGCCTCTTGTCGATTCATAGTCCTTATAATTTTAGAAATCTATGTCATTTAGGCAACTAAGTACAGTTTTAACCGATATCACATCATCAGATACCGTGGAAAACACCTCAACATATAAAAAGCAACCAATAAAAAGGGCATTTAAATGACCAAAATGGCAAGGTATTATCTACAGGAGGAAGAAATTTGGCGATTGATCAATGAATGGTTGTGTGCTGATGAAAGTTGTGATTCTTCTGATGAAGAAAATGAGTCAGATGGATCACAAATCTGCAGGTGATGTAAGGCAAACGAGTCATACATTGATATGAAGTTTGATCACAATGGCATCTGCTATATGTTTTCCAGAGCAGCAGAAGCTGACAACAGCACTGGGACAGAGTGGACTAAAGAAGTATCGAATTTTCCTTGTTTGTCCCTAACCGCCCCATTTACCAGCATCTGAGGTGGACCAGCCAACGATGCTTCAATTTTAGACTTTTTCACTCTGTTTTTAGATGACAGTCCTGTTGGTGTGCTGGCTGAACAGACTAACCTGTATGGTCATTGTCATACCTGAATCTCATGTTCTAAGAATGAGATCATGACAGCCAAGGGCTTTCCCAAGTTGAATCAGAATGAGAGGCTTGCAAAGCTGCTCTGTGCAAAGTTTGATGCCTCCACATTTATCATGAACAAAATCAGATTAGGGTTTCAGAAAGCAGTGTTCAGTGAGTAAGTAAAAAACTGTGCAGAGCAAATAAGTAATTTAGCACATCAGGCAGCTGATTAAAATTTCATTACAAAATTTTCCTCCGAAAACTCTTCAGTCCAGTCTGTTTCTGCTGTCAATCATATCCAGCAATGTTCAGCATTCTCCAAAATGACCATCTACAGTTAATCCAGGAAGCTGTCATCCAAAAACTTTTTCGATCTACAGAACTGCTGTTTTTTTTACAAAAATTAATAGACTCAATGATGAAGGAGAAAAACTCCCAAAACCTTTCACTATTATGGTCATCTGCTTGCAGCCACGCTGAACTCCAAATTCACCCATTTCTTAAATGAATAAACAAACAAATGACAGAGGACAAAAAGTACTACTGGATTATCCTCATCTAACATCAGTAGATCTACACTGTGTCCGGAAAAATTCCAAGGCTTTACGGTAAATATGAAAATAATTAGTAAACATTAATCGATTTTTAAAATTCCAAAAACAGTTTAATCCTGAAATATTATTTGCACTATAATTGTTGTTTTGGCGTAAAAATTTTATAACAATTTTGTCTTCCTCGCTGAACGCCATTTTTCTATCAACTTTCTTTACAAAATATAAAATTCAAATACGTCACTGTGACGTAATTTTAAACGGGGGCCGTTAATAAATTACAAAGAATTTTGTTGGTAATTATATATTTCAGGATTAAACTGTTTTTGGAATTTTAAAAATCGATTAATGTTTACTAATTATTTTCATATTTACCGTAAAGCCTTGGAATTTTTCCGGACACAGTGTACAATTGATTTTAAAAGTTGGAAGTCTGTTTTGCTCAAGTTATCATAATTTATGCAGTTTTATGACAGCAGTCTAAGTAACATCTTCCTCGTTTATGAAAATATTTTTAAAAATAGATTTATTGTTTTGACTGGTAATAATTTGTGTACATTTTTGTGCTCTAGAAACATATTTTTCAACAAGAAGTTTTCAGTAATAGGTCTTGAACATAAAAGTACTTCAGTTTTATGGGGTACGGTTTTTGGGGCAAGTTCGGGTACCCAAAAATTGTTGCACTGAAAATCAGAAAGATTGGAAGAAAAGATAAAATGTTAAAGAATGATATTCATCCTATGTCTATATGTCAAAAACTGACTAAGATATCAGAAGTTTAATTTCTTTTACTTTTAGGCTTTTTCCTTTAATTTTTTTCAGTTTTCACAACAATGAATACTAACAAAATTTGTATTCATTTCACTCATGAAAATATTTTTTTAAATTTCTTTTTCATTCTATCAGGAACAATTTCTGCACAATCTTTGTGCTCACATAACATAAGTTGTCAATTAAAATGTTTGTGTAGACTGTCTTGAAGATAAAAAATATAGCAAATTTGGGGGATGCAGCTTGAGGCAACTTTGGGTACCCCAAAATTTCTTTTTTCAAAAACTGGATGGAAGGATAGGAAGAGGAGATAAAATGCTAAAGAATGGTTTTACCTTATGCCTAAAAGTCAAAAACTGACACAGTATCCTCAGTTCTAAACTTCATATTTTTACAGCCGTTTTCGCCAAAAATGTGCAGTTGCGAGGAGGTAGGTGAAAAAATTTCTGCAATCGTTAAAGGGTTAGTACAGAAACAACTGAATAACACTGTTCATGTTAAGTCTACCTTAATAATCATCTCATTCTTTGTTTTTGCAGCATAGTGAAAGACGTTTCTTCCCTGTCGATCGGCCAAAGTTAAATCCACATTTCGAATAATCAGCTCCTTGACAGTGTCTAAGTTTTCTGTCTCTATGGCAACATGAATTGGTAAAATGCCAGTCTCATCATCTGCATCATTCAGACTCCTATGAGATAAAACCACATCAAATCCTACAAATCAGATTCTCAGTTTAGTGCAACAAAATGCATTCTTATTTAACTTAACATCAATTAAGATGACAAGGAGTGCTTTGCAAAAGAACAACATTGCCATAATCCAAATGACCAAGGAAAAATAAGTAAGCTAAATACACTATAAATCAATATAAAGAAAACGAAGATCATGACAACAGCTGAGGAGGGCAGTTTTACGGTGGATGGAGAGGAATTAGAGTCGGTAACAAGCTTTACATTCTTGGGATCAGTAGTAGAAAGAGAAGGAAAGTGCGATATGGAAATAAACCGAAGGGTGGCGATTGGAAAAGCCGCAATGAATGGACTAGAAAAAATACGGAAAGACAAACATGTGAGCACAGACACGAAAAAAAGATTGGTGAGGGCCTTGATTATACCAACAGTAACATACAGCAGTGAGACGTGGACAATGACCAAGAAAATAGAGAAAAAATCAATGCATGTGAAATGTGGATATGGAGGAAGATGCTGAGAACATCATGGACGGAGAAAAGGACTAATGAATGGGTACGCATGGCGATTGGAATTGAGCAAGATGAGACGTTACAACAAACAGTGCTAAAATCAAAACTGAGGTTCTTTGGACATGTTATGAGATCAGATGGACTGGAAAAAGAAATGATGCTGGCTTGTGGAGAGGGAAAGAGAAAACAAGGGAGACCAAGGAAAAATGGATGGACAAGATACACGAAGCAACTGGAATGAACTTGGCACAACTAAGGGACGTGACATTGGAAAGAAAGAAATGGAGAAGTTTGATCATGACGGTCGCTAGAGCTCAAAGAGCTGACAGCACAAGGTGACAAGGTGAAATACACTTATGATACACAAATTCATATATCTTTCTGCAGTTTAACTGGATTACACAAGAATACATCGAACGTTCTTTACCAACTACATCAGATTCAATCAGTACATCATTTTCTTAAACTCAAGCTGCCACAACTCTGTTTCATGCATTAATGTGTACCAGGGTTGATTATGGCAATGCCACTTATGCTGGCTTAACTGTTTCCCGCATTAATCAACTGCAACCTGCATTAACCTCTTTGGCATTAACCCCCAAGAGTTACTCAGGCCTGAAATTCTACGCAGAAGTGGTTAACCCCAAGAATCACTCAGGGTAATTATCTACAAAGCTCTCAGCCTATTGCAGAAGCTATATTTTTGAAACCTTATGTCAGAACCAGGGGGTGGGCAGGTCCCTTTTACTTACATAATTGATTATATATGGTGCAGGATGACAGTCTGGAGGAAAGCTGAAGTTATGGTGGTATGAAAAGACTATTGAAAAGACACGAGACAAGAAACTTGTGAAATTTTATTGATGATTTGTTTCTGGGCATCATTGACTAAGCGACTAGCTTGCGACACCTTACATCATTTAGGCCAAGGTCTATAATTAAGCACAGAAATAAGTGAAAGATATTTTTAGAATTGGTCATAAACATAAAAATCAACCAACTGAATCGGACATTTAAATCACAAATTTAAATAACCCAAGTTGGCACGGCATGGCCTTACAGACGACAAAATTAAGCAAATGCGTGATGAACTGGCATCAGATGATGGCAGTTTCGACTCATTTGACAATGAAAACCTGTCTGGTGCATCCAGTGAGGAAGATGAGGTGGTTTTGGTTGAAGAACATTCTGACGACGACGCCAAGTTCACGGATGACATCTGATACATGCTATTGGAACAACGCGAAACCGGGTCAAATGGAACCGATGCTGAATACTTGGGCAAGATAGACTGACCTGAAGAGGTATCAGATTTTCCAGTTTTATCCCTAACTGTTCCATTTACAGGTGTCTGGTGGACCAGCCTATGATGCACCATATTTGAACTTTTTCTCACTGTTTTTACATAACAGTTTTTCTGATGTGCTAAAGGCAAATTCGTGCACGTGTCAATTACACCTATAATTTTCACTTGGGTATGGTAGAGGTGGGTATCACAATGCTTCTTGTTACCCAGTTGGCTGATGTGGTAACAAATGGTGGCAATACATATTCCAGTGGGGAATAAATGTAGCCATTGTCAATGCCTACGTTAGCTGGAAAGAAACTCCCCAAAAAACACAAGCAGATTTGGCAGCTTCCAGAAAAAAGGTCTAGAATAAAGCATCTACTCTTCAGACAGGAACTTGCCAAAGAACCAAACGGACGTTTCAGATGTGCTAGGCAACTGACATTCTCACCAATGCAGGCCAAGGCAACAAGAAAGGTCACATCTTGGTCAAACTTGCGAGTCGCGAGTCGCTGCCGTACTTGCATCTTATGTTCAGAGAACAAGATCAAGACTCCCAAGGGCTGCCTCAAGAAAACTCAGTATGAATGTAAAGCATGCAAAGTTGCTTTGTGCAAAGTTGGATGCTTCCACATTTACCACGAGCAAAAATCAGATTGTGGTTCCACAAACCAGTGCTGAGTAAATAAGTAAGTGCCTGTGGGGTGTAAGGAAGGTAAGCGGTATAGCACTTCAAAACAACTGTTCAAATTTTCATTCTAAATTGTCCTCCTAGAACTCTTCAGCCCAGTCTGTTGAGAAAAGGAGTCGATCCAGGAGGCTTCAGCTGTCTTCAAGGAGACCATTCACTGTCAATCCAGCACACTCAAGCATTCATAAAAACAGCTCTATTCAGAATCATCAAATATTCGAAAAGGAAACAAACATCAGTGTGTTTGCCACTCTGTGTGCCTGGCTTGTTGTAATGTTTCTGTTGTTGCCCTGTTGTTGTGAACATTGCAGTGGTGCATTGATGCTGTGGTTGTATTGCTATGCATGTGTTTGCAGGGTGGCGGGTAGGTAGGAAACTTTGAGTACCCCAAAATTTTGTTTCAAAACTGGACAGAAGGGCTGAAAGAGGAGAGAAAATGCTAAAGAATGATGCTAACCTCAAGTCTGCATCACAAAACATGACTAACATCCCATAAGTTAAAATTTCTTACTTTTCGGGGATTTTTTAATAATTCTTTCGATTTGTATGACTACGGTCTACATACTAAAAATATTGTATCTCCTTCATTTATGAAAATATTTTTAAAATTTCTTTTGGGTTTTGTCTGGTATTAATTTCTGCACAGTTTTTTTGCATTGACATAATATGTTGTAACTGAAAATGTTTTTCTAATATGTTTTTCTATAAGGGCTTTGAACATGAAAAAAAATGGTGTGGGTATAGTCTGGGGCAACTTTGAGTACCCAAAATTTTTGTATAAAAAACTAGACAAATGGATGGGAAGAAATGATAAACTGCTAAAGAACAATGTTAATCTATTGTCTGTGGGTCAAGAATTGACTGAGGTATCACAAGTTGAAAACTAATTATTAGGGCATTTTAAGGTAAATAATTCTCTCGTCAGTATTGGAATAAATATAACCCTTTAGGCATTTTTTCCAGGTGGAAATGTAACCCTAAGGAACTTAAATGGTTATACATTTGATCACGCTATGTCTGATCACGCAAAGTTTCATCACACACCATTTGATCATGTGTTGTTACATCACAAGCCATTTTGAAGAGATATGTATTTTGTTGGGATTTAAACCATTTGATCAGATAGATCTCACTAATTCAGAGATATTTTGCGTCCGAGTCTGCTTCAGTCGTGTTTACTGAGTCAGCTGTGCGAATTTTACTGGTTTTGGATGATTTCAACCATATCATTACACAAACTGGACATACTCGATCACTGAACCATGGTATTCCTCTTCTCAAGACGTTCTAGTATGTTGTGCTGCACCTCCTGGATACCTCTTTACAGACCTTCCGCGTCCCTCCAGCCTCCATCCGGATATATCAACTAAAAACTATGGCAGTATTGTGGTCTACCAGAGGGCCTCGATTCCCACCAGAACTACTCCCCTTCCAAATCAACCAACTATTTTTGGAGGCCTTAGGCCTCTCCTGTGCTACAATTCATGGTCCTATCACGCTTCTCTCCATCTGTTGCCTGTCATCTTTTCCTGACTGACCGTAACAGTTAACCACATCAACTGTGTATTCTGTAAAATGTGAGCATTTGTCTTACATTAATAAAAGGCTACTTACCTACTTAATATTATACTGACATCACAATATAATATTGATGTGTTGTTCACATAAACTAGTCTCTGTCACCAAGCAAAATAATTTGGTAATGACATAAGCTGGGAAAAACATTAAGCCCTGTGATACGCTGGCCCCATGTCCAAAACCTTAGGAATCATTCACTGCCAACTCAAAGCTTCAGAGCAGGAAATGAGTGCCTTCTTTATGTTCCACTACAATTGTTTTGCATAAATATTAACAGACAGGAAACAGACAGATTTACAGACAGGTACAGACAATCAGAAAAACAGACAGATCAACAGACAGGCAAACAGACAACCAGACAGGCATTGTAAAAGAAAGAAAGCCAGTACTGATTAGGATATCAGTGCACCCTTCTTTAGCAATCTGTCCACACTGGAAGTTTTCTAAATAAAGCACACAAAAAAAACAAAGCACTCACAAAGCGACAGTTTCCTCTGAGAATGACTCAACAGCACCAAGCTTAGCAGCAATATGAGAACAGCCCCACCGAGGATTACTGCGAATAATATTGGAAATCTCCTGCAGTCTGTCTTTCTGACAAAACTCGGCTCTCTTACACAATGCCAGCAGCTTGAAGCTCAAAAGATTGAAGAGCTCAACAGCTTCTTTCTCTGAAGCAATGCGAAACAAGCTGTGCATAAAAATATACAAATGAAACAAATTATACAAAACTACAAGTAGAGAATTAAATGTGTTCAAGATATGCAAAAGAATTTCACATAACATAAAAAAGATCACATCTTATACAGTGTTGTACATAGTGATAGTCTTTTAAACATTATATTGTATTTGTCAATTTATAAAGCACCTCTTACAGAAAAAACTGCTCAGAAAGGCAAGAGATTCCAAGGGGCCAAAACAATCTTATGGTGCATGTTTTGTCATTTTAAAGAAGACTTATCATTTTATCATTAGTAACAGTTAGTTTTGCAAAATAATTGATCACTTGCTCACTACAGATTGATCACTACAGATCACTTGCCTTCACTCATAACTGCATCATTCCACACCTTGCTCTGCTTACTCTACCTGCTCTTTTTGCTTGAACTTGACCCTATACCCTGAGCTTGCTCAGAGCAAACATGGAAAAACACCATAAATTACAGAAGGTCATCTTTTGCTTAAGATCTCTAAATGATTTCCATGGACCAGGTAAGTGATAAGATCATAAAATGTTGGCAACATGAGATTTCAATGTCAACCAGGAATTAAAAGTCACAGCTTGTGAAAAGCGACACTGGTAGATTCCGTACATGTTGTAGGAGAACAGGAAAATACTAGACAGAGTAGATCTTTGAGGACCACACCAGAGAACTCTAGTTTTGTTCATGTTAAGACACACCAGGTAGTTAGTTGGTTCTCAGACATCCAGTAATGTACTATGGAGAGACATTTAGACATATCTGAAGACAGCTCAACATCTGAGTGAACTAAACAAGAAGAGGTCATCTACATCAGCATCACTGTAGCAACAAAGTGATGGCTGTCTGATTACATAGACTAGCTACACTGAACCTAAGTTTAGTCTGGTGTGAGAACAAAATTAGCTGTAATTGTCAGTCTGCACACACCTACACTCCTTTCAATTAATAGGGATTTAATGTCCACATAAATAATTCAACTGATACATCTATCAAGCAATATCAGTTTTCACATATCATCAAATTACCCCTATTTAAAGCTATACAACCTACCAAAACCAGCGGTAGCATCTATTAATTTTATGCTAGCTTTATTAGAGATTATCATGCCAGTATTATCATGCCAGGATTATTGATTATAACTAGTCTCCATCGATGATCCCCACAGTACATGCATTTTAGCGGACCTCGGTAGGCACAGCTGTAGCCAAATGTGTTTTCCACCCAATGGTAGAACTTGTTCGTAGAAATCAAAGACTTAGAAATCGTCATTGCTTTGCTGTAACTTTGGCTCATTTGTAGACATGAAAGAACTAAGTTCATTTCCACATCAAAAAACTTCTCTCCTGACAGAAAAGTCTTAAGCAGTCATCTGTAGCTGTTTCTAGCACAATGAAAATGTTCCTTCTTCCAACAGCTAATGATTAAATTGTTTTAACATCGCTCAGAGTTCTCACCTTTTGTTGACGTGAAGGTGCAAAAGTTTTGCTATCACTGTTTTCAAACAATCAAGCCCAGCAGCCGATTCATGTCAATAGATCGATAGTACATCTTTTTGGTTCGGTAGTACAGTTCAATTAACCACCAATCCTGTAGTCTGGATCTAATCAAACTGGAGTGTATGATCTCTGTAGCAGGGTGGTTTGCAACTCCAATGAAAACTAAAGTTTCAGATTTCAGTTCTGGCTTACTGCTGCCTGTTATGCATTTGTGATAAAAATTTCAATGTCCTAGGATTGCATTTAGAGGTTGCACAATCTTGCACAATGTGCATCATAGAATACAGTTTCATATACTAAAAAATTGTTTTTTTGTCTTTTCAGAAGTAATGGCTTCAAAAAAGCCATGAACAAGGTTGTCCCAGGAGACCTGGCTTATCGGAAACAGGAAGCCTACAACAGTGGGGGGGAAACAAAAATTCAGGTGCTCCAAAAAATCATGTTCCATCACCTGGCAGAGAAAACTCTCAATATCAAAGTGCTGAAATGACCACTGAAGCTCTGGTTCCATTCATAGGCAAAGCTCATGTGCCAATGACATACGTGCGCTGCGCAGTGAAGAAACTCCTAAAGCTGTACAAGGAGTAAAAGAATCTCAAGAAAAGATGACCCAAGGAATTCCCTTCACATAAGATGAAGAATAACATCTTTAGCGAAGATTAGAATGACGTCTTTGATATTTTATGGCAAGATGCTTATATGATGATGAAGAATGAGGAGGACAACTAAGAGGTTCTTGGTCAAACAGATGGAAGACTTATCTTCATCAAGTTCTGAACCACTGGACAAAAAACTGGCTGATCAACTGAAAATGAAAAGGACATGGTGCAAGGTGAAAAAGATCTGGCAGGGATAAGCAATACGATTTGATTTTCAAATTGAGCCAAATACAAATTAATTATTTGCAAGGTGTCCACAAGTGTCTACAACGTAATTAGCTTTATTGTGGGCTTTAATTTTTACTTTTAACAGAAATTAATCTGGCATTTATGTTCTTTAAGTAACCGGACTAGATGCTGCATTTGATTAGCAACTTTTGCTCTACTTTAGATAGAGCACATATTTCGCTACATGTCCTTAATGTAGTGCTTTTGCCTGCTTTAACAGTGCTGTTAATGTGCAGATGCATCAGTAAAAACATACATCAACTTATATGCAGGTCACAGACTTTTCCTCTTTCCAGCAGTGAAATTTAGGGTCAATGCAGAACAAGATTATTTATTTAAATCCTCATCATTTGTCTGCACTCTGAGCTGTGATCTATATATAAATGCACGTCTTATTCTTCATATCACTGAAATTTAGACTGTGTTGGTGGACACTGTACTGGCATTTTAGATTAAAGGATTTTGTTAGATATCTCAGAGTTTAAAATTTAAATGTCCAAAGACAGCTTTGACAAGTTGCCTGACAGCTGTGTATAAATCTGGTAAAAAGAGTGTTTAGAGGTTGGCTAAGTATGTTGTTAAGTCATTATAGGACAATCAAGTGCCTGAATTGCTGTACAAACATCTTCAACACATCTTCATCTTTACTGTACCTCTGTCAGCCATGCAGCCGACCCATCCCTACAACAAAATGCTATATCATGAAAGAAAAATAGCTCATAAAATGACATTTCACAAATCTGAAGAAACTAAAAATTTGGAAAGTAGTTAAAAGCCTTTATCAGCCAAAAAGCAGGTCAACTGCCAACCAATAAGCACCACTTACGAAAAAGCTGTGCTTGGCAAGGATGGAGGGCAGAGAACACCAATGAAGGTGGTTTTCTCTTTGTATAACACAAAATACTCTTCTTTTACCACCATGGACCATCTGAAGGAAAACATACAAAAAAGATACTTCACTATAACTTGACAATCAAACTAAATGAGACCAGAGTAGTAGTTGATGGAATCAGTTGAAATGTAGGAGGTTACTAATGCATGAACAAAACTAACAGCATAACACATGATAGCAGTAACATGTGAATTAAAGTTTATGTAACTGCTAAAAGCAGAACCCAGAAGAAACAGGTAATATTTTGACTTTACTGTGTCATACAACGTATAAGCAGTGCTTGCAAGACAAGTTTTATCACAACTATTCTCAAAACAATCACTGCCCAGCTCTGATGAAGTAATTAGTCTTAAGAAGTGATTTAAAAGATGATAGCGAGTTTGTACTCATTGTACCATTGTTTAGAATCAAATGCAAAACCTAAAATTTTAGCTGTGCTACAAAACAGAACTGCCTAATTGTACAGAATTGAGCAAAATAAATCAGTTCAGTTGCTCTATAATACCAAAAATTAGAAACTCATTTTTGAAAGGATTTAACAGCAGTCCATTTTCTGCCATCCAGGAGTGCACATGATTGAAGACCTAAGGTAATAGTGAGAGAGGTGAAAAATGAGGAATTGTCAAAAGAAATATACAGTTGAGTATCACTGTCGTAAAGACGATGTTTGAGACCACTTTGATTTAATAAAGTACTTAGTGGAATAGTGTATGGGGACAAAAGCATAGGCCCAAGAACAGAACCCTGAGGAATCCTGCAGGTGAGTGGTGCCAGAGCTGACACTGATCCTTCAATGAAAACAGACTCAGTGCAGAAAATACGATAAGACTGGAACCAGTTTAGGGCCAGACCTGATACCCAAAATCAGCACTCAAGGCAGTAGAGCAGTGTGGTCAACAGCGTTGAATGCTGCTGACAGGTCAAGTGCAGTTATTTTACCATTGTCCATGGAGCAGATAATGTCATTAAGGACAGCAGAGTGAAATTTGCAATATATGGCTGGTAAGGGAGAAGTAGAGTTTGAAGACAAATGTTCCACCAGTCACTTTTCAAGAAGTTTGTTAGTAAAATTCAAGCTTGATCTTGGCTGATAGTTTGACACAGTGTCAGCATCCAGAGATGGCTTTTTCAACAAAGGATAGACCAATACATTGGGAAAGCATGTAAGAAAAGAGCCTTCAGCCAGCGATAGATTGATTAATGTCAAGGTGATTGCACTGAGCACATGAAGACAGCTTTAAGGTTTGAACTGCATCAAGGAGGTATAGTTTGTCAAAGTAAAAGTAAATAAGTGACCAGATTTCATCAAAACTTGTCAAAGCCAGGGAATCGAGAGTGGATGGCAAGAAGCCAGAAGACGAAAAGCCATTTCAAAGTGGCAAATCAGAGAACTTTAGCCTAATATTGGATACCTTGTCACCAAAGAAGTTAGTAAAAGCATTAGCCAGATCAGATAGCAAGGAAGTCTTAGGTAGCATGGAGGTTCCTATTGAGGGCTTTTCAGACATGCAAGGCAAGACAAGTTTTCTCAGATCAGGTTTGTATAATGTTTTGAAGTAAAGCAAAAAGCAGATTCTGCAAAGGTCACAGGTACATATGAAGCAAAAGAGGGAAAGATGGGTGATATGATCAGAGAAGGTTTTGGTTGAAGATCATATCTAAGTTGCACACAGGAGAATTAGTAGTAAAGGCTTCAGGATGAGGGAGATGAAGGCCATTGAAGAGATCAGGAATTCTTAAACTGGTGGGAGGAGAGATAGGACTGTATCCAGAGGAGAGTAGTACTGTATCAGTAAAACCAAACCAGGTTGAAAGTCTTTGGAGTAAGATACTGTGATAATTGGTGTCAAAGATTGCTTAGATATAAAGGAGAAAGAGGCAAGAAACATGTTGATGAGAGATGGCAGAAACAAGCTTATTGTAGAAGGAAGTAAGGTTGAACAGTTGAACAATGTTTAGTAAAACCAGGTTAAGGAGTGAGTTGGAAATCACAAAGTCATTAATCCGAGATAGGACAAAATGTTCAGTTAATCTGGAGAAGAAAGACAGGTTAGAAACAGGTCTGTAGTTTGAAAGGTTTCTTAATCAGGTGAGAAGATAAGAAACATTTTCAGCTTATCTTAAGTCACACCTCTTTTCTCTCCTCAGTACATATACTTTATATATTCTCAAGAATGTAGGTGCACCAAATATTTACAAAAATGTTTAAAACTATAATAGCCCGATTCAGCTGGAGATGGAAAGTAACATGTTGTAATGCTTCTGCATCTGTCAGAGGTATGCCAGAATATAGTTCTCAAAATAAGCACAGTTTGTGGTAACTGCTTTCGTGGATTTCCCCAGAAGGGGCATTCTGCCGAACTAGCATGCAGATGCTCTGCACGGAATAAGCTAGTACTGTGTATTACTGTATAATGAATAAACAAAGGTAGATGTAGTACTTGACAAGTTGATTAGAAGGAATTTCTTCAACATCATAAGGTGAAGATACCATCAGAACTCGTTTTGTTATATCAAGAAATTTGTCTGTCAAACTTTTGAACATATTCCTGATGTCTTAGAAGGAAACTGCAAAGTAAACACAAAATTTCCATTAGTTGTCAATACCCTAATTTCAAATTTCATATAATTAGCATATAATTTCTAGTGTTATAAATCGAAATCATCACATAATTCCAATGTATGTATCTAAACAATTAGCATAGCACCTTTTTTCACTAAAGTGCTTCCTAAGTTAGCTCAAGGTAAAAGTTCCTAAAAATGTGCTACCTATGCCAACTTAAGGTTAAAGTTCATAAAGAACAAAAAGTTCATCGGTAAACAAATAACACTAGTATAACTGAAGAGCCACCAATGGAAGGCTCCTGCATGCATGCACACACAGCCGAACAGACAGCATCCTATCCAGAGTTGACAGATAACATCATGTTCAAAGTTTCTGGTCCATGTTGTACTTACAATGCTGAATGATATCAGCTGAAAGAAGTCCACAGCACACGGTTACACTCACTCACTAGCACTCCTTCACATGTGGTAGAAGATGTTACATCCAGATATCCCTACAGGCCACTATATCTGTGCAGGACATCCATTCATCAGTAGCTGGGTAATTGTCTTATAACCTCTCCAAGACAGACAGTTGACACCACTCCAACTACTCTGCCGGCCACTGCATCACCAAATCGGAGACCTTCTAGTCACAGACACCATATGTAGGTCTTGGGCTTGACACAGTCCAAACTGAAATCAGTAGCTCACCCCAGCAGTATGATTTGAATCTATTCATATCTTTGACTGGGAGCCATTGTAGTGTTTCTCACATTTCTTCCAATACATGTGAGAATTGGGGCATGATTGGTATGATTTATTTAGATGCAGATGAACTACAACATGAATAGGCATGTGAGAAAGGTGCCATGTGCAGCAGTTTAAATGCAGATGAAAGAATATGCAAGGGTCTGGCAGAGCTGATAAAAGTTATTTTCTCATATTTCCAGCAGATGTCTTCTTTTCTGTTTCCAGTCCAATATTTTCAGCACCCATCTAACTACTTTACAAGTTCTGTGAGCATGGAAACCTGGAAATGTGGATGACCTCATGTTCAGACCTTGTGCTCATCCCTTCCCACCTGAAGGACCAAAATCAGGAAAGATCTTTATGACATTGCCAGCTCACAGCATCAATAATGACCTTAACCTGCATAATGGGAAAATGTAGAACAGAATATAAGATGTTGCATTTTGTGGCGCTTCTCTATGCATTACCTAACTTTGTATCCTGTGATGCAAAGGCGCCACATGAATAGCAACAAACCCCTGAGTAGTGCCGTGTTACGACATCGATCTCATGCTGATTACACCTTGCTCAAGCACTTGTTCATTCATTTGACTATTCTAATGTTTTAGCTCGTTTATAAACAGTCAATGATTAAAATCTTGATGATATATTATAGTTATTTTCTACAAGAAACCATCACAATAATGCATTAAACATATGTCTAATCTTCCCTACCTATGGCCAGCTAAGTACTTGACTTAAGAATAATTATTGACTTCCCCCCTGCTTGAAGAAAATCTTAGAAACTTGACTCTTCTCCCAGTCCATTAGATGAACGTCAACAGTTTGGTTTCAGATGCGCGACCATGCACTTTGTTTTTTCTTTCAATTTGTTTTGAAATGGTGTCGTCAAAGGCATATGTTGATTCACATGCAGAAAACTGTCAATTTATTTGTAATTTCTTCATATTAACTTATGACGATCAGTCTGCCAACCTCTAACTTATTTCGATGACAGTTCCACCGAAAACAACAACTCAACTTTTGATGAGTTTAACGGATTTAGTTCAACAACTTTGTGTTGCGACAAAGTTCAAAGTACCTTCAGCCTTGTCTTGGCTAGGGATTTCTTGTCACAGTTCGCTTAACGACCAAATCAACTATCTTTCGATCAGCGAATCTTTCAGTTACCTCTGCCGAAATTATGACTCAACTAATGGCAAGTTTCATGGTAATTAGTTATGTTTAAACCACCAAAACTTAATTTTAACTCAAGAAATGTGAAGGCAATCGACACAGCTTTATTGTCTCCTATAGCCAACACAAGACCGTCAATTTTCAACGTTCTCTCGCAGATCATCTGCCAACCCGTGACGTAAACATCAAACCCAGCAAAGACACAATCATACAATCTGTTCCCATGGTAAAATGTTGTCTGCAAAATCTATGGCGTCTTTCGATTCTGCCGATTCACCATTCATAATATTTCCATTGGAAGTTTGATTTGCATTGAAAATGCCTAGTCGAGAGAGTGCAAATCCCCATCTAACTAACTAAATCCAATTAACTACTAAGCTGACCTTTAGTAATATTAATATCAAAGTCTGGCCAGCTGTGATCAATACTAAATCTTAATTAACTGCTGTAACTAATCTGTACACTGAAACTCAACTTTAATAAGTATGTACATGAAAAACAAAAGAACCCAAATCAAATGTGGATGAAAAGGAGGTTCACTACACATTTATAATTTATGTGTACTATTTGGACTGCAGTAGATGTTTGCCATCTGTTGTGGCCAATGTCAATGTACTCTGGGCTTCAAGATGATCTCACTCTTTATTATGATTCACCTTTCAAAGTATGTCAATATTATCAGCATAGGATATAAACTTTTACTAACTTTGATTTTTAAAGTAGTACCTATACATTTTTTTACAAAGTTTAAAGTTTTTAAATTTAAAGATTTTTACAAATTTTGCAAGTTTATCTTTTATCATCTTTTAAATTAATTACCAAACAGGAAAGAATTTAATTAATTTGTTTAGTCTTGTGTAGTTCATTTGAGCGTGCGTACTCTTTACGAGTGTTATACCCAACAACAGCAAAGTATATATTCCTATAGGATCAGCTTACAGTATATTAACACTTAAAAAACTAAAATTGAAAAATGGCTAAGACAAAATTCGGATGACACAAATTGTTCCCAATAGCCCCCTACATTTTGCGTTAAATGACATGAACTGTATTTCATAATCTTTTGCTTCAGAGGCTCCTATGCTTTCCATGGAACAAGTAACAAGAGCTCCACTGTCTGGTGAACATATCGAGCATTGCACCAATGATCAAAACTAACACATAAGTAAGTCCTGTGCAGACCTGTTTAAGCACGGTAGTTGGGAGGCAGTCACCTTGAATGCATGTTAATGAACCACAGGGCCATTAAGAGGGCCATGCTGAAATACAGTAGTGATTTAAGTAATTCATAGTATGGATAGAAAGCTCAGAAACATATGTTGTCTGATGTGAAGGCTCTTGCATTGTAGCCTGCTACCAGACAACTTTGTCCAATTAGTTTGACAACCTACATTGCAGTCTTGTTATTGACAAGTTATTGTAACTATATGACAGAAAATTTCTGTTTCTGGCTACATTAACATCTACTGTTTCCAGACATTATTTTAAAGTGTAAAGTCACTGATTTGGACCGCCAAGCTTACCAGTACACCGCTATTGTAAACTTGGCTGACATAACAGCTAAGCTGCTGCCAATGTTTGCTAGGCTGGTGTGACAGACAAGGGCACAAGCATCATAATTTACAGCGGCTACTAGATGTGATCCCTTTATCCGTTTGGGAAGTGGCGACATGTACAGCTACAATAAGTTCACCTACTCTGGAACTGTAAAGCCAGCTGCAGCCAGCAACTGTTGCCCTGTATTCAGGCAGCTGTTACAGCTGACATAGGCTGTCTAAAAAATGATAATGAGACTGAATATTATACTGATTTTACAAACATTCTGCCAGGTAGCACGAGCTCCTGTATCGCGCGTTAACACGTTTCGTGTGAAATAGGTAGCATTGGGAGGCATGCTGAAACCATGTGTAAAGCCAATTTGAGCGTAAACAGTCATGCTTAAATGAGATTGCACTGTATACATGTATTTGGTACGAAAGTTAGGAAACAATTAAGTAAGCATTTAATTTAAATAAAACAGATAAAAGAACTTTTCAAGAACAATTTGTTTCAATTCATAAAAGTACAGCCAGACCACAATGAAGCTGCTTTTGCCACACCTTTCACAATGAAACACCCATCAGCGAAGATTAGCCTTTCCAGAATAATGCTCCCCTAATTTTTATAATCCTGAGGAATCATATGTACCTCGGGTAAAAAAATAACAATGGTGGTGGTACGCGGCAAAACCTATCAAAAAATACGACTTTGCCGACATAGCAGCCGTTACAAGCAGGACGTCTTTCTTCTCGCTCTCTATATGGACCACGTATGGGTTCTTTATGGATCCTTATGACCATCCTGACCAGAGTTGTGCATTTTCTTGATATAGGCAAATCTGTATTTGTACATGCCGAATTTCCGGGATTTCGCGAATCTGTATGCGGCGAATGTCACTGCCAGAGTGCTCTTAGACACATTTGATAAGACCCATATGGCCATATGTATGGGTTCCTCGTGGACCCTTGTAGCCATGCTAAGTTATGTTATACTTTTTTTACATAGACGAACCTGTATTTGAATGCGATAAATACAGTTTATGGGTTGGTAACTGTATCACACAATTCTTTTAAATATAATCTTTTTTGGCCGAATTTTTGTTAATATTCGCGTTGCCTTAACGAATTGTCTGTTCCTATTGATTCATGAACATTTTAATCGGTTAAGTGTCTTCGAAATTTGAGTTGCCGAATATTTCATTGCGATTTCGCCAGATGGCAGCACAGAAACCCGGAATCCGGAACGGAAATGTATTCGTATCCGTTAATAGGTTTTTCTACGTGGTGGTGGTAGTGGGCGATAGTGGATTAGATCTTATAAAATGCATATAACACAAAGATACTTACTGATGTGTGTAATCGATCTCGTTGGTAATTATTCGAATCGGGTACAAGCCAACAACTTCATTCACGCTAAAAATCCCATTTATTTTAATCCCTTTTTTATTCCGGAATTAAAGAAATAACGTCATCGATCTATATTAGAGTGTTAAATAAAACGATCGTAAGCCGCGACAGAACAGGCTACGTTTTTTAAATCAAACTTTCAGATAAGTCACTTCTGACAACCAAAGATATCTTTTGCGGTTTTCTCTGGCCTTCTTCTAACAGAAGATTATATAATGACCCAACCCGGATTATGACGATATGTAATATTGCAATTCATGTGTCAATGTCCTATATGACCTAAATAACTATTAAACGTTCTTACGATCCATTAGGCTTAATTGGAGTCCCTGCCGTTTTCAGAAGATATCCAAAACATAATTTTATACCCCATGGCAAGAGCCTTCCATTGTAAAGGTTCTGCGCCATGGCAATCGTAATCCTAACCTCGAAATTTCTATAGCGCCCAACGCGGGAACCAGGTGCTCAGTCAAAACAAAATCGATAGCCAGGAAGGCTACCCCCAAACACCATCACATCACCCCTGTTCTTAAATCACTGCACTGGCTTAAAATACCAGAACGAATAGAGTACAAAGTCTTATCCCTCACCTACAACACACTTCAATCCTCCCAACCCTCCTATCTTCGTCAATTATTTACTATCCAACCACTCCGTTCAACCCGCTCCTCATCTGTCCTAACACTTCTTCGCCCTCCCGTCACCTCATCCTTAAAATTTGGAAATCGCTCCATAGCCATCGCTGCCCCACCCCTTTGGAATAAACTCCCGCCAGAATTGCGACAGTTGTCTGGTCAATCATACGAACTCACCAACACTTCACCTCTTTCAGTTTCTGCGCAGGTCTTTCACTCAAGACTGAAAACATTTCTTTTCCAGAAATCTTATCCTGATTCTTCCTCTTCCCCTTATCTCTCTTCTCGCTTCAATTTCAAACAGCATCCACCGTAGACGGCCGACTGTCTGAGTGCCTGACTCCTGGATCTTGACCCTTTTGCCTATCGATTTTGTTTTGACTGAGCGCCTGTGAATAAGCTGGTTCCCGCGACTTAGCTTTCGTTGAGCGCTGTAGAAATCTCGAGATTACGATTACGATTACGATTACGATTACGATTATTTCAGAGATTTGAATCTCGGGCTAGCACAGTCTGTGCATGGGGACCTAAAATGACGTGGCGCTCATTCAAACGGGCAGCGATGGTGAAGGATCTCACCCGATTAATTCACTGAAAAATGAGCAGGATCGAGGTCATACGGTCGCTACATAAAAGCCGTGCACATTTACATTTGTCGGTATCATACATGGAATAAATACACCGACGGACGATTATAGATTACAGTTTTCTGACCCATCATAGAAACTCATCGATGCTCCACCGCTTGCAATTTCTGCTTCGGCCTTTCAGTCAAAACTGAAAACATTCCTCTTTTACAGATGATATCCTGACACCCCTTCTTCTTGTCTCTCTCTCCTCTCCAACCCCAAAACCACCACGCTGTCTCTCGGCCTGCCTTTTGAATCTTGACCTGGAAACGAACCCTTTTTGCCTATCGATTTTGTTTTGACTGAGCGCCTGTGAATAAGCTGGTCCCCGCGGCGCGGCTTTCGTTGGGCGCTGTAGAAATCTCGGAATTACGAATTAGCCAGACGGTCAGCTGTAACAAACTTTGGCGCGCACCTCTTCTTCTGCTATAGTAACAAGTTTGGGCGAAAGGAGTGGTTACATCTACTTCGACTCCTACTAATCCACTGTTCCTAGTTTTTGCAATCAGAAATTTTCGTTTTCTACAAGTTTCTTCAAATTGAATTTTTATGAAGCTGCGAGCAGACTATCAAAAATAAGATATAATTAGCAAAGCATCAGCGATAATACAAGAAGCGTAGCCTTGGTTATATGTAAACAACTTACTTAAAAAAGTAATTGTGCCTTCAAATATTCAGCGCAGCTTATAAGAATTCAAATCGATAAAATAATATGGCTTCAAGGTGAGTGAACCTCATTCAGGTTGATTTCGTGTTTATATTCAATTTTATATATGCTGGAATGTGGCTTGCGCTGTTATTTTGCTTAGTAGCGACCATCGCCTGATAAGTAGTAAGTAAGTATGTAAGTAAGACTTTTAACACACCATGTGTCCATCCGCTGTGCATGATGCCTTGAGCTTTATTACAGCGGCGCTATAGACGTTATCAGATTATTACTATTATTGCTACTCTCATATTTATAATTGCTATGAAAACAATAATTTATAAGTCTCTAAAAATTCATATTTTTGTATAAAAATTTATTGCAACTCATGCTGTTTTTCGCATGCTTTGCATGTCATCTAATATTTTGATTTCTTTTTTTATGCTTCCTGTTAGGATTTATTTGCCCAGGCAATCCCCAGAAATAATCGGTTTCAATCTACTGTGTGAATGGGCCTGTATTAGTCCATTAGCCCAGGAAGTGCTATTTCAACTGTTATTCTCATGCCAAAAAACAAATGTACAGGTCACACACTTGTTTAAATGGCTTTGTACAAACTTTATGGAATCATGGTTCTAAGGTTGAAGGATCACTCGACTGAGGTTGTGCAGTATGCCCACAGCAGACTGGAGAAACTGGGCACACACTGAACAAATGTGACTGGATCTGACATAATGAGTCTTGAATCTTGCGTGTGAAGCGAACGTCTGCTGATGCCTTGAGTATTATGATAGCGGCACTATTGAAGTCTTTAAATTAGATCTGTCATAACGAGTCTTAAGTCGATTTTCACATTTTCAGATATCTATTTAGTGAATGAGTGCATTAAAGTTTGTTTAAAAATATATATCATTTATATAAATATTATAGGTAGTTCTGGAGAATTACCTTTCAGTTAAACGTCATCACTTACAGTTCTGGCATAAAACAGATTTTTGGTGGCACACATTATCTCCTTAGCAATCAGTACTTATATTGCACCTATTCAAACAAAATTTGGCAGATATCTTGTACATGATAAATATGCCAGACAAATATGAGCAGTGTATATAAACATTTAACTAATTAAAATTAACTAATTTGAAGTATGCTATAAATTTGATTAATTTGGCAACAGCACAGTTTGGTTCCATTGGTTGATTGACGTAATTATAGCTTCCAATAATAAAGTTTTTGGCTGGGGGTGTTATTGGCTGGGGCAATATTGCCCATGGGCTATTGGCTTGATACCTCTCAGATATGCTTTGCTTAAGGCTGCAGCACACATAACATCGAGTAATTTATGTATAATCTACCAATCAAGATATCTAATTGTAATCAAGATATCTGATCAGAGGTGCTCCCAAACAATCTGCAAAGAGGGCACCATAATTTCTTAAGGTAATCTTGGGCCAGGCCCATATGGCAGTTCATTCAGGTTTATATGCCAACCCCATTAACTCAGTGTACTGACAAATCAGGAGGTAGTGAATAGCATCATGCCTGTACTGAAAGGCTTCATATTTGAACATTCCACCAACCAGATTAGCAGCTGGCCACAAAATGAGCTACATCTGCCCAGCCAGTACCATGGAATACCAGCATATGCAGTGCTGCAGAAGTTTGCTGACAAATGTGAACAGAAGTAACTCTAACGCTAAAGTTGAAGAAACAGGTAAAGCCGAGACCTGGTAAAAGCAAAGTGATTTACCTGTTTGTCAATACAAAAGTCTGTTGCAATAAAGGGACTGCATTACAGCAAACTACTACAGGTCAGTCAACAATCGTCCAAATAATTATAAGCAAGGTCAGTAGAGCGCTGGCAAAACTAGGCCATGTTCAGCTTCACTTTGGCCATATTTGCGATGCACAATACACAGCAAGATTGTCTCATTTTTTGTGGCTGTCTGTCACTCCAGATTGCATATAGGAAGGACTAGACCAGGTAGCCAGTACTATTTCTGATGCAGTTGGGGAAAAACAGCAGCTGACTGATTTCTGATACAGTTGCAGCAAAAGGAGCCATGTGTCTGCACTGGTTTACAGATCGACAGTGGAGTGACGCACAGAATGTCCTGTGATTTATGCTGATTCAACTGAAGTGTCATGTTTCTAAAACTACTTATTCATATAGAAAAATTTATTTTGCACAACTAGTATTCACTTCTTTAAATGCTGAATAATATGGTTTTGGATGGAGATTGCTTACAAGCAATAGGAGTTAATGATCCAGTAAACACTGCTGAGCTGTACTGTGTGTTGTAACTGATGATTAGACGAGAAGCGATGAGAGAACGAATGAAGGAACGATTAAATAATAGTCAGACACATCCTGCTTCCACATCAGCAGCTACTTCTGATGTCAGTGAAAGGGAATCATCAGTCAGTGATGACAAGGTAAGAAGACTTTTAACATAGGGTGTCATCATCTGTTTCATAAAATAAAACCTGCAAAGACAGTTATGTTCAAGAGTTCAGAGTCTCTTTAGGGTGAAAACTGAATAACTTGACTTCAGTAGGTCAGATGTGGATGGCTTTGAATTCATTTGAAAAAGTTATTCAGTTTCCAAAGTTTATTGCGTGCATGAATTAATTAAGACTAAGAGTTTTTGGTCAAGGTTTTCGTTGGTGGGTTATTTGGGATATTTAATTTCTTAGGTGTCAGTCAGATAGTAAAGAAAAAAATATCTTTAATGTTGGTCAGTTGTTTCTAACCTGATATTTACAACATGAGCTATCTATAGAATTGCAGCTAAAGAGCAATGTTTTTTCAGTCCAGTGTGTCTTTAGAGTAGTTTACGGTACTTAAAATATTAAGCTGGTTGATAGGAAAGGACAAGTATGATGGCACTCACAAAAGACAAAACTGGGGGCCATCTGGTGCCATGTGCAAATTATGCATATTTTGTATTCATATTTTATTCATGGTTTGTCTGTACATCAGATGCCTTTGCTGATTTTCTTATACAGTGGTTGAAATGCTCCTACTTTGTATGTGCCTTTTTAGGCATGAGTATTCTAAATTTAGGAGTTGGTTATTTTAATGGTAAATAGTAACTGTAATTATAAGTTTATATGGTGCCACTTCAAAGGAAACTAATCAGTTCTAGGCACTTTCTACACTTACCTAAATGATATTAGATGTCATCAATAGCATGAGTTCATGAGTTAGCAAGTAGTACACAGATAACTAGCGATGTCACCACACTCGTGCAGAGCCCAACCAATGGATTCCTGTTTAGAGTTGACAGATGACCGCGGAGTTGGGATTCCTGAACCGCATTGCATAGAGGATGAGGAAGGACGATAAATGATGTGGTCCACCACCTGTGGCGTGTGGTTGCCTCACCATCCTGCAGTTCCTCACAATTGGCAGATGATGCACCATCCAGACTGTTCTTGAGCCAGTAGGTCTGCCCAAAACAGGCATTTGATTGGTCTCTGAACTTGATTTGTGTGATTGTTGATGCCACTCCAGACTCTTTTTACCCTATCTTCACCATATCCGAGATTTTCCTATTTGCTGATGACACACAGGTCTGTAGGTCTGACGCTCAGCTGTCCAGCTAGGAACCTGTCACCCCTGATTGGTAGATGGGTCCAAATAGCAGCAAGGTATTGATCACATAGGATGAAACATCATTCGAAACCTCACAAAGATGATGTGGGAATCGAGAAAAAACTGAAGTGCAGACTTAATCACAGTTCTAAGAATTCTGAACAAATAAGAATTATTGAGCAACTTTTGTGCAAGGCAAAAAGCTGCCAAATGATGGAAGTAGGCAAGAAACGATCAGTGTGGTGACACTCATGTGCAGAATATCAATGGTTAAGATTTACATACAAGGGATTGCAAATATCAAGGAAGTAAGAAGTGTAGGATTTAGGTTTTGCTCCCACATAAGTGTGAATTTTGTTATTTTTATTGTTATTTATTTTATTTTGTTTTACCCTAATTGTTTTACCATTGATTATTTTTACCACTAATTATTTGTTCCACTAATTCTTGTATTGGAACTTAGTGATTTCCTTAAAGATAAAAAAAGATCAAGCACAAACCACTCTAGCAGAGATCAGCTGTGGATTTCTCTGCAGTCTTACTTTTGTCTCAGTTACATTGTTAACAGTTAATCCTGTTTGATCATTGAATACTTAGATGGATGAAGGAGCAGTTGAACCAGTGATGAAGCCACTGGATGATGATGACACTGCCATGATGGTAAAACCACTTGTTTCTGCATACTCTAGTATAATATTGTTACATGTTCACAGTTGTATCTGCTTAGCTTAGTAATGCAGTTAGAGCCCTAAGCCATAAATTTTTAAATAAAGCTCCAAGTTATATAAAAACTTTTTTATATCTAGGTTAGCAGAATTTATCACTACTCAAAATACATGCATATAATGTGTAGTATGTGACCTAATTTTAAAAACAAAAATGCCAAAATACTGAAAATTAATAACCTTATTAAATCAAATTTATTGAAAAATGTTCATTTATCCATAAACAGCAGAAGACTTTGAAAATATATTATCACAGACAAGATCTCATCAAATAGATGAGTCAAGTGTCCATGTTAAAAAGTCACACAATGCCTTCTCCACATCTGGTTTTTCTGAATAATATGCATGCTTTCTGTCTAAACCAACTTGCAAATCTACACTCTGCACAGATTTGCACAGTTTTATTTTGTTTTTTACCCAGCCTTATAGAGTTTATTTGGCAATACAGTGTGGACTCGTTAACGAAGTTGTGGGGGGGGGACACGCCTTCAAAACGCATGTAAACCAGTTCGTGCGTTAAACAGGACAATGTAGAAATATATCACCTCTGCTACTTGGTCGCCCACACTCCCCTATCCCACGCTGTTCCCTCCAGCCAAGCTCCTCCACACGACATGCAGGTCTGTACTCAGCTGGCCGCCCAGCCAGGCAACCTCTCTGCGGTCGCGCCGGTCAGGTCATACCTGCCTTGGTCTGCCGATTCCCCCTCCTAACCGGTTAAAACCGGTTCCAGCCAGACTTCCTTGTCCATCCCTCCTCCCCTAATTAGCTCCCTCCTGCGATCCTGTCACATGCCCATTTATTTAGAAGGCACCCGCCCGCTTGTGCGACTAATGCTAAGTTCAGGAATGAATGGAACGTTACAGCTGCCAGAAAACGTCTCCACTGTTTTATGTAGCCTTATTGTCGATAGTAAAATGCGTTAACCGATAACGGCGTGTTAAGTCAATAGCTTTGGGGGCCATACTACCACTTCGCATTATGCGGAATTGCGGGTAAACCAGGAGCGCATTGACGCGTCTGCACTGTACCCAGATACCTAGCAATTTTGGCTTGTGCTTTATGACTATGTAACCGATCTATTGCAGCTAATTTTTTCTCAATGGAATATGAATGCTGACACTTGACTCCCGCCATTAAGACGTTTAAACAAGACGTATATAAAAATATCTATATATATATATATATATATATATATATATATATATATATATATACCATATTTTCCGGAACATAAGACGCGGTTTTTACACCAACTTCTAAGGGTGCATCTCATTTAACAGTGCGACTTATGTGCAGAAATTTTAAAAAAATTTTGAAGTAACTATTTATAGTTGGCAAAGAATGATAACGATTTTTAAATTAAATTTAATTCACGTTTAACAAATGCGGAATATACATGGTGAAAACAGTACTAGGCTTGCACACAGTATCCATACTGAACCGATAGAATTTGCGGCACCTCTTGACTGGTAGCCTGCCTCATCTTGCGCCCTCCGCCCCTGCTGCGTCCTGCAACCTCCACCTCTGTAGCATCCTGCGACCCTCCTCCTCTGCTGTGTCCATCGATCTATGCTTCTGCTGTGCCCAGCGACCTCCTGTGGCGGGCCCAAGAGAAGCATGACGTGGGGTGCCCTACCAAGCCTACGTGATGGTGTTCTTGGAAAGGGCACCAAAAGAGTAGCAGCGGCAGGCTCGAGAGAAGCGGAGTGTGGGGCGCCCTGCCAAGATTACTTGGCGGCTTTCTTGGGAAGGGCGACAAAAGAGAGGGGTCAGGGAGCCACGCCGGGTCGTGTGGGAGCTTTGGGGAGGCTGAAAATTTGTCGGTATTTTTTCTTCCCTCTATATACTATTGCCTTACTATCATTCAATACACTATCATTGGATGCCTTCAGCTGGCTGGAAGTTACATATAGAACCAAGTAATTACTATCAAATGACAGATAACAAAAACTCTTTAATTCAAAAGTGCAAAAATAATTTTATTTCGACAAAGTTATGTGTCTGAGGAATTATTTGCTAATGATGACTATGTATTTACGGTTGTCATTAGCAGACATGCTTATATGCATTGTGACTGGAAATCTGTGTATGGTCTTTTATACCAGTGCGACCAATGTATTGATTTTCCAAAAATTTTGCTGTTTTTGCATTACTGCATTTTATACTAAGGTGTGACTTAGAGTCCAGAAAGTACAGTATGAAGTGTGACTAAGTGCGGCACATCTTTCTACAAGTAATCAAACGAAAAGGTATGCGCCTTACAGACCATGTTCCAGTGATTTAATTAGCCTTACTTCGGATAATAAATCGTTGAGCACTTATATTTAGCGCTACATTGCAGTTGTGCAGCACATTAGCCAACATGACATATTAAGTTAATAGTTCTGGGGACATACCACCCCTTCGCTTTATGTGGAATCATGGGTAAACAGGGAGCTTGTTAATGCGTCCACACTGTACACGGTTAGTGCATCTGAGTCAGTGCATGCCTCCTAGGTGGCTGGTAGTCATCATCAAACATGACTGTGCCCTACATGACATCTTTTCAGCTCTTTTTGGTCTTGCAGCCAAAATATGCAGTCAAGTCAATAAGAAGTTGGGAAAACTTTGTCAGAAAGACCTTCAAAGCTGGCCTATTGAATGTACCACTCTGCAGTGATCTTCTGACCATGGGGCAACTCTAACAATGACTAGTCCCATATGCACCCCCTGAGTGACAGTCTTATATCCCGAAGGGTCTGTATAGGCTCAAGACTAGACAGTCCACTCATTTTGTGGTTCGATGGGACCTCTCATGACAGACGCTACAAGGTCAGACAACTTAAGCAATGCTACAGGTGAACGTGAAATGTTCCATAGGGTTCAAAACACTTACTACAATTGTTACTTGTTCCTCTCTGTCTCGAAATGTTTTAGATGGTTAGCTGTAAGATATAAAAATTCTTCCAGTGCTCCAATTTGTGACTTTGTGATCTTGCTGTGATTCTTGATTCCTGGTTGAAACTGAGTCTCATGTCATTGGTTGCTTGATGTTTGTAAGGCAGCTTTGACTTCTTTGATAACCTTGTGCTCATGATGCCTCCCAGGCGCTTTTTCACTTGTTTAATGCTTATCCCTTCAATGTTTCCAGTCACATAAAAGTACTCTGGTTATCCTTTCCAGCTGGAGCCCAGTTTAAAATTGCATGCTATCTTCATACACAAGACGCCTGATGGTCCAACACTGAGCTGCCTTGCTGACTTGCACTTCCCACTCGTGTTTCATCCTACCAGACCAAACTATTGATAAGCTTCCACTGGCTTTTTGTCCTTTCACTTCAAAGAAGGATTTGCAGTCTCTATGCCTTTTCACGCATTTGGCCACCCTTATGAAATTCACTTCCTCCAGCTTCACTGGACACTTCTCTTTTCTTCTTTCTCATTTTACAAAGAATAATTATGGCTTCACATCCTTCAATTATTATCTTCATAGAATGCTAATGGCCCAAAACACTACACAAAGTTTTGATGTTGGCAGACAATGCATTTGTATATATGGCATCACTGTTCTTGCGTTATACTGGTCTACTTAATGATTTTCAGCATTAATATATGTTTGTCAATAATTTATATTTATTATCTGGCAGGCACCCAAGTATCAATTCATAAAGAAATTGGATAAGTTTGTGACATTTTACCAACATGTTGACACCTGCACATCTACCTCGAATGCCATATTGCCACTTTGACTGTTTTGCTCTTCTGAGTCAAAGCCTATTACAAGAACCTAGATTTAGTTTTGAGATTTCATGCTTTCAGCTGCTCTGCTGTCATATACGGAAGCAACTGAGCAATTATCATCACATATGATATGCACAGATTAACATGTGTAATGCTTTTGTCTGGATATTTCTATAGGATCTTTTAAGAACCTGTCAAAGGTGTTTATTTTGTGTGTCTTATTTCTCGTTTATCTCTAGATCGAAAATGTTCGAGCACAGTCGGAACAACTTGTCACGGCTTTGACACACAAGCGAAAGAAAGTAAAGAATGAGGTGATGTTATTAACTGCTTGAAGACTGCACAGTCATCCTTTCAAAAGCAGATGCCTCAGAACTTAGGATTATTTCTTAGCTGCACTTTTGTTGTTTTTTTTAAAATTTTTCGGAAACAATATTTGTTACTCTTTTAGGAACAGTATTTGTGTCGTCGATTGATGTTTAGCCATTAGGTAGTGAAACTTAATGAATGCAGAATTAATAAAAATAACTATCTTTAGGCAATTAGTGCTTTATTTAGTTTTATAAATCGAGTATCATAAAGATGTTAGTTTGCACTTGTGGAATTGTAGGTATCCAGAGAAACTGAGAGTAAGATGTTGGAAGAGGATGCACCAGAGATGTTGAGGAATGCACAGGAACGTATGGGGAAGAAATTAAAGGCTGAGTTGTCAGCAACCAGTGTTGGTGCTGCCATGGCTGAAGCATCAGAAGCAGAGCAGATGGCGCCCTCTTTTGGTGTCTTAGAAGAAGATGTGTCAAGTGCACCACCTACGTCCAGAAGCACTCTGTCGAAAAGTAAGTTCGAAATGTCTGAGAGTAGTATTAAATTCATCAAAACAGTTGTCTGACCTCAGCTGCATTTTTAGCTTGTAATTATATGATTGATTATAATGTGTGTGTGCGTGAGTGTGTGCGTGTAAATGTAAAAAAAGCTCCAGAGGGTTCAAAATTCTCTTTCTAGGGTTGTTATTTGTTACTTACATTAGGTTGCCTTCATGCATTTCACTGGCTTCCTGTTGAATGGCATGTTAAGTTTAAAATTGCATGATTGACCTTTATGGCTGAGAACACCGGCTTTCTTTCATATCTTAATACTTTGCTGACTACATATCGCCCTCTTAGATTCTTGCGTTCTTCTGATACTGGTTTGTTGCAAGAACCTAGGTTTAGGACAATCGTAGGATCACTTGCCTTTAGCTGCGGTGCTGCTCGTATTTGGGATCATCTACCACAAGAGACCCGACTGCAAACTCGCTATTGCCTTTTAAATCACTTGTTAGGACTCGGTACTTTGCCCTGGCTTCTGCATGATTTCATCTTGGCCCCTAACAGACATACATCTGCACCTCAGATTCTGGTGTACTGACATTGGAAGTTATAAGTGCTTTAATCAATAAATAAATAAAAATATGACTACGACTGTTCATGCCTGAAAAGAGCTACACCCACGTTTTCATCAACGCAATGCCATCTGTATCAGTTTGAAATGGTGAATGGTGAAGATCTGAAAATACTTCTGTGAATGTCTCTCAAACACATGCAATTGACCCTACTACGGACATTCCTCTTGTTTAAATTTCCTGATGGGTAGTTGCCTTTCTTTGTCCAGCTGTTCAATTCATGACTGGGCAAGGGATTTCTTTCAGTGTTCAAAAGCATGTAATTGTTCTATCTGTGTTGAAGAAGTCTGGGCTGGATCTGGAAAACATCACTACTGGCCCAGCTGAAACCTGTTTGGAAGGCTATTGAGTTTGTCTGGTGGTGCGTTACCTAGAAGCAGGTGACCTTTTGCCAAAGCTACAATTGGACTTTAGGAAGGGAAATTCTATGCAGATGGTCCTGCTCAGACTTATTTCAGACATCTACAATGCCACTGTTTCTGGAAGTATCATGCTGCTTGAGCTACAGCTGGGCTTCCTGAAGGGCCATTCTACAGATATGTTCCTGCTCAGACTGATATTGGACATCTGTGACACTTTTGATTCTGAACTTGTCATACTGCTTGCTCTCCTTGATATAAGTTGGGCATTCGACGCAGTTGATTTCGATATATTAATCACGCTTCTCAGCACTTCATACAAAATCATTGGTCAACCCCTATAGTGGCTTAAGCCTTTCCTGGATGAACACTTTTGTGAGGTACTTAAAAGGAGCAATATTAAGTGTTAGCTAACTAATTGACTAACTAAATGGTAACCATGGGCTCAGACTGTGTGGCTTGGACACCAGTTCCATTTGGTGTACCACAGGGCTCTGTACTGAAGCTGCTACTTGATATACTGAACACAGCCAACCTGACTAAGATCTTTGTTGCTCTGAGAGCACAGGTACACCAGTATACTGATGACATTCAATTGTACAGTGCTTGCTGATGCATCTATCTGATGCAAGTGCCTTTGTGTTGTCTATGCAGGCTATTCATGGCAGAAGTACAGTCTTGGATATCTTCCAAATGGCTCCAGCTGAATTCAACAAAGACATAGTACATTAGGCTGTGGACATGCCAAGCATGCTCAGAGATTGACAAAGTAGCAACAAATTTTGTTGTGACTCCCTGGCTGGAATCAACAATTTGTCATCCATGGTCTGGGTGTGCTTCTAGACAGAAAACTATCCATGAATGACTAAGCAAACTCTCTCTGCTCTATCAGATGTGGGTCATTTGGCACAGTCTGTCTTTCAGTGCCACAGGAACTGGCATACATTCATTTATTCTGATGTGCTTCGACTACTGTGATTCCTTCCTTGCAGGCCTGCCTAAGTACAGATTCTTTCAATTTCAATCTGTCCTCAACCGCACTGCCTGACTACTGGCCAGTATGCCAAAGTTCTCTTTTATATAGGGTGATATGAAGGAAACACTGCACTGGCTCCCCGTTGATGAAAGAATAAAGTTCAAGATTCTTCTTCCGAGGTGGGCTTCGTTGGTCAGCACTACACTGGCATATATCGGAAAGCTCTGTGTTTCAGTCATGAGTCGGCCATGTTGATGATCGTTGTGCTCTACTATGTGTGGAGACATGCAGATGTGACATTTCTGCACATCAACCCATTATGACTTCATATATAGATACATAGGTGATTGATGCTCCTGCAGCTGGTGAAGGTCTCCATTAGTGGTCTCTCACAGACAAATAGAGACAGAACAATGAAACTGCATCCACTAGAGTCCTTGGTCCAAAGAGTAACTGATTTTGCCAACCAAGATCCCAGTGCTGCTCAGTCTCTGTGCACTGTTGGTAAATATGTAGAAACTAATCGACTCTCTGTAACTCACTTCTTATTGGCATCACAAAGAGAAATGTGCATAAATTACTAATTGTTCAAAACTCTCTGGCCAGGGTGATAACACCTATCAGCATATAACACCAATACTGCATTCATTACACTGGTCGCCCATCAAGCTTAGTTTACAAAGTACTACGTTTAAATCAGCTAACCTATCTGTTCCATCATCAACCATCATACAACAAATTTTGCACTCTTATCAGTGAACACTGTGACTGTTGTTGTCCCTTGTACGAGAATGGTGTTGTGTTCTAGAGCAGTCTTGGTCGCTGGTTCACAGCTTTGGAATTTGCTGCTAAGTTCTATTCATTCTGTTAATTCTTTGATGTTTTGTTCAGGTGTATCCTTAAGACTCATCTGTTTGAACTTGCTAACCCACCATAACCTAACTTATAGTTTCTCTGACCTATCCGATTTCAAGTTAAAGTTTACCATAACAATGACCCGACGTTAGCAGTTGTGCTTAGAAGTCATGAATGATTGTGAGTGTAATAAATTGGAACATATTTATATACTACTGAGACTGCCATCAATGAAATTTATATATAAAACTGGTTAAAACAAATATTTACACGAATTGGTTATTTGTATAATTAGTGATGCACACAACTTCAAATTAGGGAAGGGCATCATAATGAAATTGAAAATGAAATTACTTTACAAAACTCTACATGAGGACTTACAGTTTGCAGCAAACACAACAAGGAATATAAATATGCAAAGAACTCATTTGACCCATTTTATGCCTACCTGCCTTCGGAGTTGTTACTTGCAAATTTACTTTTTTGACTGTGTGAAGGTTTTCTCAAGCATGCCAGAGTGGGCTTTCTCCAGCTACAATGGTCTGTTCAGTAGTGCACTGGTTCTGTAAACCAATGATTTGCACCTGCTTAGCAGACTACGTGTTAGAACCATGGACAGTTATGTTGTCCGCACTTACTTGTCTTGTACTAGCTCAGGTTCACATTTACTGACCTCGCATGTGTAGTAATTGCAACAAATGAGTATATAAATAAATAATACATGGCCAGATGAATTTGTCACTCTTTGAACTGTAACATCATTTAAACCAACAAAGAACACCTGTGAGAGTTTCTATGTAAATGCTCATATATACATTAGATAACATTCTGATGATGTCTGATTTCTTACCAGGTGCATTGACTCCAAGGAAAACTAGCATTAGCACGGCTCTGAGGGCAAAACTAGCAGAGAAACTGAAAGCTGCTAAGGTTGGTGCCAAGAATGTTGTTCTGATGTAGTTTTTAAGAAGCAGTTAATGCACTCAAAGTTCACAGTGCATTAGATGATTATTATTAGTATTAATCGAATACTTGTATTGTGCTAATTTTTATGAATTCACTTCAGAATCACTATTATCTGGAAAAACATAATTCTTCATTTGTTTGCGAAATGAGATGAGAGACAGAGAAGGGTCTGGCAAATTGGGTGGTAGTGAATTTCATAGATGGCGATCAGTGTGCAAATAGGCATGAGAAGCACAAGTCTGTTTTTGATCATAAAGGTGACGAAAAAGAGAAAAGAGAATTGAATTGTAGTAGTACAGACATGACAGGACGAGTGAAAGGCTAAGAGCATGACCAGCATCTTGAGTTAGAGACCAACAAATAGGTTAAAGTAACACAACCCCCTCCCCTCCCCTCCCCTCCCTAAAAATGAAAAACGACACACTGATAGCAACACACTTCAACGAGACCAGACATACAAAAAACCATTTGACGATACTACCAATAGAACAAACAAACAACAGAAAGGAACGACTAGAACGGGAACGATACTGGATGAACGAACTGATGCTATCCCCTCCCCCCCCCCTCCCCTCCCCTCTTCTCCCCTCCCCTCCCCTCCCATCCATTCCCACCACATCACATGTGTTCCCATCCCATCTAATCTTATCTCATGACTTCTGTAATAGGACCTAACACATCAGCTGAGGGCATTCAAACATGTATGACAGTTTCAGAAGTTGTGATAAGAAAGATGAGAAGACTGAACCAAGCAGACAGATACTATGGCATTTAAAGCACTGTTTATGTTGAAGACCACAAGATCTGTTTAGAACAGAAAGTATTAAAATCCGCACAATCTCTTTTGAAGTGTTATGGAACAGCTGAATCGATTAAAAACTGACAAGAATATAAATGAACCAGGTATAAGTGAACTTGGTCCAAAGGTTTTACATGACACAAGAGAAGGAATTTGAGAGGCATCAACACAGATCTTCAAGTGCATCAATGCAGACTGGAGAGGTACTATGGGAATGGATAGATGCACTTATAGTGCCATTGTTTAAGAGGGGAAACAGAAGTGAACCATGTAACTACAGACCAGTCAGTTTAACCAGTGTTGTGTGCAAGGTCATGAAAAGAATTATTAAGGACAGGACAGCAGAGCATTTGATTGAGTATGATATAACAATTGGCAGTCACCAGAGATGGATTTACAAGAGGTCATTCATATTAGCACTGAACAAGGCAACTTGAGGCCACAAATATCAGTTATTTAAGAAACCAAAAGGAATAGTAGGGCAAACATTTTCAGTGCAAGAGTTGTATACTTGTGGAATGGTTTGAATGATAGTACTGTCTCAGTGAACACTATCACAGCGTTTAAGAAGAAGCTTGGAAGGATTGGCTGTTGAGCATTCCCGGTAATTTGTAGTGATTCTAACACAGATTACATGTCTTCTGATCAACTTAAAACCCTTGTTATGTTATGTTAAGTCCGGATACTTTGATCTTTGAACAGTTAGCAGGACCTGACAATAGCAGCACTGTAAATGGCAGAGCAAAAAGAAATCATACATTGGCCATTGGGTTCTAATTGTTTTTTGTGTCTTTTTTGGAAATCTAGGACAGAGGCAAAGATGAAGCTTACAGTGAAACAATTGGCAAATTGCATAAACTTGCAGGCAAGAGGACGGAATCAAAGACAACCCGCTTTGACGAAACTGGTCTGGTAAGTTACTTTAAGTCAAATATTTTAAATTGTAACATTAATTTATACCTTAAATGTGGTATTTACGAAGTTGTTGTCTTGTGCCTAGACGAAGGAATTCAATTTTTGAAGGATTTAAAAGAAGTGTAAGAATATTTACTTTTTCTTGGTCCATTAGTTGGTTATATGATTGTGATCAGTAAGTAGTGCTGTTTCAACAGAATGGTATTTGCAACAGACAGATTGGAACGGAAGGTAGTGGTTGTGGGATGAAAGGTGATTACTCAGACGATTGACAGCCTCTATTTATAAGATTCTGAAAATAAAATTGAGAGTAGAGATGGGGCAATAGTCTGGAGGGATTGGTGGCTTTTAAAAAGAGGGTAAACTATGGCTTAAGCTCTTGCTTCTTACCAGTATCACAAAAATACAGAAACTCCAAAGAGTTCAGAACTCCTTGGCTAGAGCCATAACTAAAACTCTGCTCCTGCTGTTATAATATGTTATAATACGAGCATATCAACCCAGTACTTAAATCTCTATACTGGCTTTCTGTTCAGCAAAGGATTTGTTTCAAACTGGAACTTACAGTTTATAAAACACTGAACTCCAGTCAACCACTATACTTAGAAAATTAGTCCTCATTCTGCAGACTAATCATTATTCAACCAAGTGATGATGATGATGATGATGACGATGATGATGATAAGAGGTGTTCTATTACATTTAATATTGTGTTTTTTAAATGAACTGTAAATTAAATTTTTAATAAACTATATATGCTACCATTAAGATTTTGACAATAACAATTGCAAATAGAAATTTTAAATTTAAGATATTGCCTGCTGAACACATTTCAATGTCATTTTTGATTATTTTTGATTAAAAGATGGTTCTCTAGCTACTTGTGGCGACCATGTTGTTCATTATTACTATTTTTATTATGCATTGTAATATGTTTTAAGCTCCTTTATTTCTAATCAACCAATGTGTCTGAAACCGTCACTTTCCACATGAGGCACCTTTGGCATGGCCACGGGACATGTTTCATGCTGTCTGGTTGTTTGCCATCTTCTCTGGTGAGGCCCAGCAGTTTTTTCTGACAAGGATGTTTGCTCAGTACAGTGTTATTAAGCATGGTATGCCACTGTTGTCTGCTGGTGCTTTTCTTGCAGGTCAGACCATGGTGTCTTCTGTCATCCTTTCACTGAGCACTGCCTAAATAAAAGAAATTGGAAAATCCATATCTGGATGTTAAACTCACAGATAGGTTTTCAGGAGTGCAGTGTTGCTGTGTACTACCTATCTGCTGAAACAGCTATTAGCTTTTTTGTCAAAGTCTAGCGTAGCTGATGGATGACCCTTGGAAATATAACATGCCTTAACCTATCCTTACATCTTACTTTAATTCCACTAGATTTTATTGATTTGCAGTTAATGTGTAGAAGTGTTCTTATGTGGACATACTGTGAATTGGTTTTCTGCGCCATTGTGTTTCATATGCCTTTTGATACCGAGATTATCTTGGTTTGTAGATGAAAGATGAAGATGCTGATGAAGAAGATGAAATGGAAAGGTCACTGAAATTGAAACTGAAGGCAGTTTCTGCTATTCAAGGCTCAATGCAGAAAGATGCCAAAGTGAGCAGAATAGTAATGTGTGTGATGAGTGTTTGAACTTTGGCCTTTCTTTTCTTGACTTCAGTTCACCATGATAAATAGAAACATAACTGGACATAATAATTTAAATAACTGTTGAAGTCTTCAGTGCAAAATAAAAGTCCCATGAAAAAGCACTTATCATTTCTTTCTCAGTGGAAAATGTCTTTTCTTGGATGAAACTGTTTTATTGTATTAGCTGTTGAAGTCTTATTGCAAAAATTAGAGTCCCTTGGAAAAGCACTTATCATTTCATTCTCAGATGAAACCTTTTTCTGTCAGATGAAACTGTTTTCGGTTAGATTAAACTGTTTTCTCTGTTTTAACTACTGAATTCTTCATTGCAAAAATAATCTTACATAATAAAAATAAGTGTTTTTCTCATATGAAACTGTTTTCTTAAAAGTAGTGATTTCCATTTTCTCAGATGGATCTGCCAACAGAGGAAGAGGCATACGAGTTCTTTACTCGTGTCTGGGAGAAACCAGAAGACAGGGATGCGAGTGAAGAATTACAGCCATTCACTGCTCCTGCTGCTGCTGAAGATGCTAGAGAAGAAGAAGGACAGAGAGAGCAGGTTCAGTGGCTTTAAATGGCCTCCTTGAGTCTCTGGGTCTTTGTTGTTTCTCTGGTTGCCTTATGTGACTTTAATCTAATCTGAACTTCTTTTATAGCTTTGTTTTATTAATGGTCACATCAGAAGTTTCATAATGCTCTTTATGGCTGGCTTAAATATGCTGCTCTGAACTTGGTAAGAGGGCATTATCAGATTTCATTTGTATTGAATGGAGTAGAAGTTGGCATAGGCCAATACTTGTATAGAAGTTAGTGGCAAATATATGCATTAAGAGATTTTTTCATATTGAACTGTATGTAAATCTGTTATGTTTCTTTTTTGTGTTATTGAACAGCTATGCTACAAACATATGAAGCTTTTCTTATTGTTTCAAACAATGCATGGCTGATGAAAATGCTTGGAAAGAAATCTATTTAAGCATTAACCTCTCCAGTCATCTGCTACCATATTTGACATCTGTTTTGAGGTTAAGATGACAGACATTCAGTTACAACTCTGCTTGTTGAGGATAACCTATTCGAAACCCTAGCTGTGTGTTGGCTAACTTAACTAAGTTAAAGTATGAGTGTGCTTGTGGAGCTACTCAGTTGAAGGTTAGAAATTGTATTATTGCATTAATGTTTTGCTTATTGTCTTTTAGATAGAGGAAGATGTAGAAAGGAAGAAGGGAAGAACTGGAGGTGTGCAGTTTTCTATAAAGGCTTCTGTTTTATTTTCATAGTGCAATATAATGGGGTGGTTGCTTGGATTTGTGGTATGATGCTGACAGGCAAAGTGAATTTAAGCAAATCAAGCTGGGTTAGTACTTGGATGGGTGACTATCAGTAGGATATCATGTCACCTGTATTTATTATACATATATGTATAATATATGTATTAGTATTCAGAAATTAGATGTATGTTTATATGATCTCTGGTATATATATATATATATGACATTGGAATGTATAATATATATTTCATTATATGAATATGTCAGCATATATATACCTTGTATGAGGTAATAGAGAATAGCATTTTATGGTCTTTCTAATTTGGAATGAAAGAGTGAGGATCAATTGTTGTGAACAGAGGAAGAGGCTCTTCTGAAAGTGGATGAGGCTGATGATGAGCGTTCATGGCTGCCATATCAAATCGCAAGGGCGGAATACGTTCCAGCACAAGAGCGACTTAAAGTTGAGGAAAATCTCTTCTTTGTTCCTTCCATGTTTCAAGGTATCTTCTGAAATTAATGCCACTAATTGTTTCGTATAATTTGTTATCAGTATACAGTATGTTGCCAATTTTCAGCCTATTTAGCACAGGTGTCTTATCTTGTCTTTAACCATCCTCGAGCCGAGGGTTGGCTGCACCACGGACAGTTCTGTACCATCTGCTTCTATCCCTTGTTTCTTGAAATAACTGGTCAAACAGTTATTCAGTCCACGACTTGATGTTGTCTATTCTTCTCATCTTGGATCTTCCCCGAGCTTGGGATCCAGGAATTGTGCCTTGGATGATCTCTTTCTCTAACCAGTCTCCACTCTTTTGCTGCACATGCCCGAAGTATGACAGATTCCTGTTTATGATTAATCCGAGCACACTCTTCTCTACTCCTGCCGTCTCTACGATGCATTCATTTGTCTTCTTAGCAGTTCATAGAACACTAAGAATCTGCTACAGACACTTTGTTTCAAATGCTTTGATCCTCGGTCCTTCGTCTTTCTTTATGCTCCAGCTCTCACAGCCAGACTGTGCCACTAGCCATATAAGAGCTTTCAGAAGTCTTATCTTTGTTGCAGCCAATATGCCAGGACTTTTCCATACATTTTTTAATGCTACCCCAACACATTGTCCTTTGACCAGTCTTGACCAAATCTCTGTACTGCACTTAGTCTTTGGTTATCAGTCAGCCAAGATATGGAAACATGTCAGCCTGCTCAAGTCGATTGCCTTGTACTCTGATGTTGCAGGTTGTACCATTTATTCAGCATTTGTATCAATCACAAAGCAGGCTTTGAATCAGTCAGTGAATTTGAATTTATTGCTACACACACTTACCAACCACAAAAACTTTCATCCATTATGATATCGAGTTAACGGCATATGTCATCATCATCATCATCGTCATCAGTGGTGTGCCCTGGAGCACTGCGGTTTCCACGACTGTTTGCCAAATGTTGTGGTCTTGAGCTTGTCTCCAGGCTTTGTGAAGCCCAAAGTTATTTGGGTGATGATCTGTCTTCATCATCCGAGTCCATATATATGTAAATAGGCCATCCAGTTGGTTTCTTCCAGGTTCTCGGGGGCGATACGTGACTTTTAGGTGCCGCCGTTTGGGGCTGCCATTTGGGTGCACAGACACTTTGGCACCTGCTGTTTAGGCACCAGGACTTTTGGATGCTATTTGAATAAATGTACATATTATTAGTGCTAGTAATACCATAGAATTAGTGTTTATTTAATTTTTCTCATTGTAGTATCCACTAATGATCATGTGTTTTAAATGGAAGTTGTTGGAAATCAGTTAATATAATTAACTGTTGACTATTTATCGCTTATATCCTAATTTTTTCTCTCTGTCTTTGTTGCTGTTATGGAAAGTATACATGTATCCTTCATAACACAGTTTTTCTTTTCCAGGTGTCGTTTGAGTCATCTCCATCAGGGTTACTTAAATGTAAACTATGCAGGCAAATTTCAAATTAAGCAGAAGAAAATTTCTTCTGGAAATAAATGAACAAATTCTGGAAAATTATATGGCTTCTAATACCACTTTGAAGCACTATGTCTATTCATGTGGTGCTCAACTGTCCTGCGCCAAAGTTTATGTGCGCCTAAACGACGGTGCCCAAACGGTGGCACCCAAACAGCGGTGCCCAAATAGGGCCGCTCAAATGGGGGCGCCTAAATGTCCTGTGCTGCTCGGAGGGCCTGAAATCAAGGCTTGGAGTGCCGTAAAATGATCCTGCCTGCCTTCTTTGCACCTTACCAAAGTGCCCAGACATCTGAAGTCTTCTTGTTTCATGCCCAGACATCTGAAGTCTTCTTGTTTCATGCCCAGACATCTGAAGTCTTCTTGTTTCAATCATCTCTGAGACTGGGGCTGTCTCACTTGCCTGCATATTTCTGCGTTGGTCATATACATAGTACATGGAATTTGCCTGATTCTGTGCAAGCACAATTGTTGGAAAGCATCCAGCTTCTTCTCCAGGACCACAGTGAGTGTCCAGGTCTCAGCCCAATGAAGGAGCAGAGGTAGCATGTAAGATGTAAACAGGTGAATTTCTGCATCTACTCCAAATTCCCTGACTAAGGCTGTTCATACAGTCAGATACGTCAGAGCAATTGCTATTCGATGTCGGACCTCAGGCTTGCAGCTGCCATTAACCTCGATGTTTGACCCAAGTTAGATGCATCCTTCTACCAGTTCCACAATGCTTCCTGCATCCTGCATGTAATCCATCATCAAGGGTGGTTATACCACTGTCTAGATCTTGGTTTTGGCCCAGTTGATCATCATTCCAAACTGGTGTGCACACACAGTTCAATCGTTTATTGTCATCATATGATTACAATGATCTTTGAGGACATTTCAGAGAATGCATTTAATATTTACAATAGAGCTGTATTTCGATTAAAAATTTTAAACGCGATTAATCGATCAATTAAAATTTTTAATCGCATTTTAATCGCATGTTAGAAAAATGAGTAATCCCAGTTGGATTGCAGTTTTACAGTATTTAATATTTCTAATTTATATGTAATATCCAAAGTAAAGTAATTAAAAATTTTAAGTGCAGTTAATCGCAGTTTAATTGCATGTTAGAAAAATGAGCAATCCCATTTGGATTGCAATTTTACAGTATTTAATATTTCTAATTTATATGTAATGTCCAAAGTAAAGAAAAGTAATTAAAATTTTTAATTGCAGTTTAATTGCATGTTAGAAAATTGAGTAATACTAATTGGATTGCAATTTTACAGTATTTAATATTTCTAATTTATATGCAATGTCCAAAGTAAAGAAAAGTACAAAAATTTTTAATTGCAGTTAATCGCATTTTAACTGCATGTTAGAAAAATGAGCAATCCCAGTTGGATTGCAATTTTACAGTATTTAATATTTCTACTTTACATGCTATGTCCAAAGTAAAATGTTTAAAATAGCTTTAAAATGTTTATTCTTTTAAATGCAACCAGTTGCTGAAGCAAACAAGTTTCTCCACATTAGTTGGGTCCAGCGATGCCAACTTCTTATGAACAATGTGTCCCGAAAAAATACTCGTTCACAAGATACAGTCGTTGCTGGGATGACAAATACTTCTTAGCCATGGATGTTGACGGATCGGTCATTCATCGCAAACTATTTTGTGATGGCACTGGTTATGCTTTCGCATTTGCCCTGGTCCATTGACTTAGACATCTCCCGCTGCTGAACTAGGGTTGCCTGGCATAGTGCAGGTTCTGTTTTACCATCTGCTGAAGATAATGTTGACGTCTTATCACGTTCAGAAGCAGTAAATGCATGACTGGTACTCAGGCCATAGTTCACTGATGAGTTGATATGGCAGTACTTTAAATAATTTAAACACTCTTGCAATACTTACAAACGACTTGTCATCCGTATTAAAAATAAACTGTCTGTCAAATATTGTCTCTCCTAGTTTCCTTGACTCCATTCTTTATGTAAAACCTAATTTGTAATGCCCGAAGTTAATATCACAATCGAATTTACAAAACGCGAAAAAATAGGAAACAAACAACCATAGATATAAAAAATGTCGACCCTCGCAAGCATTGAATATTTTCTAGATGAATTTTCATTGCGCTAATTTTGGTCGATGAGCACTCGCGGCAAGAAAGACTAAGTTCTTAACGTGTTAATCGTTGCGTTAAAAATTTTAATTGCAAAATTTTTTAACACGTTAATCGCCCGCGTTAACGGCGATTAATCAACAGCCCTAATTTTAAGTACTTGTTAAAGAATGTCTGCATTATTTTAGAAAATGTCATCATTTCTTTTATAAAACAATTAGAAATACAGGCCAAGCCCGGTAACACGCGGTTGTCGGGAGTCAAGCTTTCAGAACCGCGTAGTACCGAGTCGCGCGCTACCGGAATACACTGAATACTGTATCTAAGCATTATATATTAGCCTATAGCCTACTTGGGTTTGTAGACATGTACGACTTTCGGCATTATTGTAATACGCCTATCTGTTAACTTCAGTTTGACAAATATTAAGTGACTAATAAAAAGCTAAATGAAAGTCAAGAAAACTATTTAAAAGTATAAATTTAAATGATAAATGCTTAAGTGTTACCAGTGCAAGCCAATGACAGAAGAATAGTTTCAAGTTAGTATCGCGTGATCGCTGGCTTTGTCTATTGCCGGTTTATCGGAATAGCGCACACGTTTTCGCTCGAGGCCGACGCTAGATTCGATCTCTTTAACAAAATCACGTAGTTTGGCTTCGCTCTTCAGCCAACCTCGAAGCGTAGACTCGTTAACACAAAGATCTTTCGAAACTTTGGCCTGAGTTTCTCCGCTACGTACACGGTCTACAGCAGTCAGTTTTTCTTGCACAGAATACGAACGTTGACGCTTGTTATCCGCCATTTCTAATATTAGGTCTGTGCAAATATTATCAAATTTCTAAATACTATAATACTAAATTATGAAAAAAGATAGCGTGAAAATGCGAATATGCGTGATACGTCTCACCCAGCCGGCAATCGAAACAAAAAGGAAATGGAAATGCAATGTTGCCAGGTTGTTTCCAGAAATCCCGCTTCCACAAAACCGCTCAAAATTAGCCCAATGTATATTATTATTATTGGTATTATTGTTATCCTAGATGTTCATAGTAGAGTTCCGGAGAAGCAGATGGCGTTCTCACACAGGACAGCCACTGAGAGTCTTTGGAGCAGGTAGCTGGTCTCCAGCGCGACCGCCACAAAAGAGTGGGTTTGGGCTATAGTGGCGTATTTTAGCCTTTTGGCTGAGACTACCCGGTTTCGCGATTATTATTATTATTATTATTACAGTATTACTATTATTGTCATTGTTATTATTATTATTATTATACAAAATGATCAAATTCAATGCATGTATTTATATGAAATCTTCCATGCATTGCCCATTACGAGCCAAACGAGACGGCCTAACGCTCAAGACGTCAGTAACATAACGTACTAGGTTGTCCATATACCGCGCGTTAGCGGGATCCGCGTGTTAAGTTGGCGGCCTCGGGACGCATGGCGCGACCGTGTGTTAAGCGAATGCGCGCGTTACCGGGACGTGTGTTACCGGGCTTGGCCTGTATAGCACTCTTGCAGAACTACCACTTTGTACCTTAGGCGTTCGAGACTCTCGGCCAATCAACAACAGTGGCCTACTCTTCATAACAGAGTTAGGGCGCTATCTTGTATAATCGCTGTCACAATTCAACACTTCAATTCTATTGCCTTCCACGGTACTTTTGCTCCACCAGATCTTGACGATTTCTAGCTGTCCCAGAATTTTTTATTCTCTGGATAATTTTTTTAAATCCTGAGGGATCATACTGTATATACCTCGGGTAAAAAAAATTAGAAATAACTAAGAATTTTACCATGTGCCTCCCAGTCCAGTATTTCCAATGACAAGACCAAAATTTCCAGAATTCTGGCAAGAAGGGCTGCATTATCGGCAAAGTCTAGATCAGAGAACATCTCCAATACACTACATGCGCCAGTGTGTCCTTTGGCGACAGTCTGCACCATGATCTGGTTCACTGGTGGCAAGACAGGTCTGGGGCAAATTTGCAGACCTATTATGCTCCAAATTCCATGCTAAACCAATCTGAAGTCTCACCCTCAATAATTAAAGCACTTGTGTTGGTGTAAAGCTCTAATACTGTCCTTAATCTTTTTGGCAAACCCAAGAGACAGGAGCAATTTCCAGAGAGCTGTGCAGTTGGTACAATGCTCCATTGTCGGCGGTCTGACAGTCCAAGAAGGCATCCTAGATTACTTGAACCAGCAAGATGGCTTTGCAAAGGTTTGTCTGATAGGGGTTCGGCCCAATTGTGTGGTCCAGGACTTAATGGCTATGCACAGAACATAAACCACAACCGTGGTTGTCGAAGGCATTGCCAGATGGCCTAAGGCAGAGAGCGTCCATTGGATGGCAATCCAGGTGAAGACCGGTTGGCAGACGGCACTATGGCAGAGACCGTCTGTTGGATGGCGCTTCAGGCGAAGACCGCTTGGCATATGTCTCTTCAGGTGGAGACCGTTCGGCGGACAGCGCCTCAGGCAGAGACCATCCGTTGGATGGTGCTCCAGGCGAAGACCGCTTGGCAATCTACAGGTATTTAAGTATACCCATGTATATCATTGTTCCCATTCGTCATTCCTTGGGATATATAGAGCACCTCTGGCAACGCACTCAGAAGTGTCACAACCTGAAAACCGTCCAGAGAGCTCAGAGGACTCGGCAGGCAGCGACAGTAGAGCAAAACACAATCAGTCACAGTTTTGCGACATCCTTCCGCAAGTAATAGCGCTGTGTGTGTACTATGCACCTAAGTTTCAACAGGCAATCCTTGGTTCTATCTAAGAAGACACCTGCAAAGACACCTGCTTATGTACTAAATTTATAAATGTATCCTTTTGTGACATAGCTAATTTATCATTGTAACATGTCAAAAGTTATAGTTTGCAAAACAATTTTTGCATTGACAGATTACAGATTTGCAACAGTGAAGCCAAACTTACTTAAATTAGCAGCACTGAAGTCTTTGAATATCACAACTTGTTGATGATCAAGTTTTCCACTAGTATATGCTAAGCGTGAAGTTTGTATTTCAGTTGTAATAAAAGTAATGCCCTGCACTGGTATTCGGATATAACATCACATTAAGAAACCTTCAGGTGTGCTTCAACATCAAGATTTTTTGTCAGACAGTAGTTATTACTGAAACTCTGAGGCATGGATGAGTTTCCTAGGGAAGTTTGTCCGGAAAGATACTTTTGTCCTGGTTGGGAATTGATTCTGAAACCATGGCATGGTCTTGACTTGACCACTGTACAATCTTGCAACCAAAGTTTGCGTAAGAGATATTTAAAAATGGCAGATATCATGGAACAAGATTGTTTTCTTCTTTATTTGATTGTTTCCGGATATCCTGGCCTGTTGAGAGAGTCTGGGAAATACCTGATATGCTGGCATTTGAGCATGTAACGTGCTATTGGTCAGTTGGATCTTGCTGACCATTACATTTATAGTTCAAGAGTGGCTGGTGTAAAGAATAATGAATATCTATCTAAACTTGGGGTCCACAATGAGACTTGTTCCTTCAATTTAAATGAAAGATTTAGTATGCATACAGCACAGATAAATCAAACAGCAAGAGCATTGAATCAATATTCTCCCAATCAATATTCCTAGTTAAAGACCTTACTTACTTAAGGTGGGATTTTTAAAAATATCTAGTTATTTTTATTTAAATTCACCTTAAATGTTGCATGCATACTGGACAGTATGAACTTGGTTCTTTCTTGCTTTTAGGCTTAGTAGGCGAGGAGATGTTGACTACTTTTGACGATTGATAGTCTCTGCAGTTTGTTTGCAAAGATGTCCTTCACGCAGTTAAACACAAGACTATCCAAATCACGGTTTGGCATAGATGTAGCCAATCGTACTGCTTCCCAACTAGCCTCACCTCAGCTAATTTGATTTCCTTAATTCTTAAGAATCATTGTTGAACCTGGTGTCAACCGGAGAAATATGTAGGCCCAAGTATTATATGTCACCTGTAGTCCACCTCAGCTCTGATTTCACTCGATACTCTGAATGTCAGTTCTACACTAACGAATTCATGCAGATCAGTAGCAAACTCCAAACAAACTTAACAAAACATTGCATAATATAAACTACTTGCGAATCTTTCAACTGTCGATACACCATTGACCTTGACCTTACAGTTTAAACAACCAATACAGACTTGATAGCACTTCTCACTAGCACATCCAACTTGGTTGACTGTGTGTGATCAACTGAAGCCTAAATGTTACGGATTGCCACGTAGAGCATAAAAACTATCTGCTTGACAGATGACTTCCTGTTGACGGTTGAAGTTTGAACTCTTGCTACTAGTTCCCTGCTTTAGCTGAATCCAATATACAGAGTTCTGCCACACCCTATTGAATACAAATTAGCTGTTATTAAAGCCTATAATGCTTGCACGAACTTATTTGATAATTATACCTTTACAAATGGTGGTTTTGATACATAAGTAAATGCACATGTAAATGCTATACCAAAACATTATATTAACTATATACACCCTATCTAACTGTCAAGCATGCATGCAATGCGAATATTAGGGAATTGCTACAAGCAACTATATCTGCAGTGCTTTTCTATTGCCTTCCTCTTGGGTGACTGTGGAATGGAATAATCTGTGTTGGAATTTGATATTTGATCATAAATTTGCTTCATATCACCAGATTATGATATGATATTTATATATCTCAAAATTAGTACTCTTTCTGAGGTTATTAACCTTTGTTATTGTTATTATTAACATGCTAATTTATATGGTGCCCGAACATCTTCTAAAATAGCAGAAGCATATTTCCTGATTAAAACACACAGTTAAGCTGTAAAAGTGTTGGCAGAATTACAGAAAAGCAAAGAAAACTGGTATGTTTTGAGGTTTGTCAGTCATTCCTGCCCTTAGTGTGCATAACCAGTGAGTGAAGTTTAACAGCAGTGGTAAGTAGCATTTAGGCATTAATTAGTTTGGAAATTTCAGGAACCTTGGCATGCTAGAGTGTGTACAGCATGTGTTGTGGTCATACTACGATGAATCTTCATTGCATGAAATGTAGGAAAACCACTGACTGCAGTAATTGATTGGATATGTTGTAGTTGAACCTTTATATGAGTGTCATTTGAAACTCACTAAATATTTAAAAACAGCCATGGGTAATGGAAGTTTGAGACCACTATTTAGTCTGCTGTGAGTCTAACGTTTACTCAGAGATTGTATGGTTTCTGCTGTTAGCGCCATTGTCTCAAAAGATCTTCACAGCGTCATCTCCAAGACATCTGGAAGATGAGGGATTCTACGTTGGTGTTCGCCCTTTTGTTCCAAATCGTAATCTCAATCGAATGGAAAATCGCTTGTTGAGGGAAATCCATGGAGGACAAGTTAAAGATGCAGAGGCTGGACATCCAGATGCAGACCAGAATGACAGCCACAATGTATGCGTTGAACATGAACTGCATATCTATCATGTTCTGTAGACATTAATTTGAAAATTACATTGATAAAGGATGTAAATATGTAAGTAACCGGTGAATAAGAATATATAGTGACTGCTGTGTGTTAGCGTTAAAGCCGAGTAAAAGACCAATTTAATATTATCTGTTTGGACATTTACATAGCATTAGTTCTTTGCAGTTGAGACATTTAGCATTTTCCAAGGGTGGTGACTGATTAAAGAGTGAATGGAAGGTCACGCGTAGACGTCTGAGCTGTAATGGCAGTTTGGTCAGACAAAAATTGACTCGGAAGGATAAATATTTAACAGCAGAACAACTGGATTGGGTTATGACAAGATCAAGTGTATGACCCATTTCGAGTTGGGAAAGAGACATGCTGCATAAAATCAAAATCGGAGAGGATATTTTGGAATCTTTGGAAAGCACAGCCCAGAGTGCCTGTGTATATTAAAGTCACCGATTGTTACAGATTCAGAAAGATGAGAAACCAGGAATTCAAACAGTGATTGGAATTCAGGGAAAGAGTGAGAAAGTGAAAAGGAGGAGGATGGTAAACATTAAAAAAAGAGGCACTGATTTCCAGGGCTCTTAGTAACAATAAATCTTTCAAACGACTTTAGAGTTAGAACAGGTAAAGGGAAGCAAGCAAGTGTCATGTGTGATTTGTGAAGAAAGGCAACTCCTTCACCAAGTCTGCTCAGCCAAGGTTCATTTAGGAGAAAAAGCATGGAGAATCATGTCAGAAACGAAGGAAGGTGTGTCAGACTGTGGAAGCCTAGTTTCGTTGAGAACAAGAATATCAACAGGATTATCAAAGATGTAATTTTGAAGAGAGGGAGACTTATTCTGGATAGAATGGATATTAGGATGGCTAAAGGTAATAGTTTCAAGTTGATGAGGACCACGGTTAAGCTCAATGTCACCAGAATGAAGCAACAAAAGGCAGACAAGTAATAAATAATTCTGTTGTGCTTTCAACCCAGGTGTAGAATTGGGGAAATGGTGAACGAACAGACAGAGACAGAATAAAGCTTACTGGTATATTAGACATGACTGGTTCCTCTTCTTGGGGCATACTCTAGTTGAATGTAGCCGTATTTATGATGCGACACCATGCCTTCCTGTCCTGGGCCTTGCTTCACGCAGTACTGAGCCCAAAGCCGCAACATTCAAGATCCTTTTCCACTATAGTCCCTTTTCCGCTACTCTAGTCCACGTAGTTCTTGGTCTGCCAGGTGGTCTCTTCCAGTCCTGAGAGGTTTTATTCACTGCTGCTGTAGAACTCTTCTATGGTCTGCATCTGGTGTAGCTCATGCAACATGGCCAAAGAATCGGAGCCTGCGTTCTATGACGATGGAAGAAACTGGTACACTTGCTGTCCTTGCTCTAATCTTCTCATTGGTGACATGGTCAACATAGGGAATCCCGAGGATTCGCTCGAGGCATCACATGTCAAAACCACTGAGTTTCTTGTTCAGGGCCTCTGTTGTTGTTCACATCTTGCAACCATAAAGGAGTACTGGCAAAATGTACAGTTTGTAGAGCTTATCCCAGTTCAGTTCCAGGCCAAATGTTCTTGCTTTGTCAACCATGATTTCCAATGCCAGCAAAAGGACTTCCTGCATTTTTGCCAGTAGCACAATGTCGTCAGCAAAGTCCAGGTGTGTAAATACTTCGTCTCCCAGAGTTGCACCCAGCAGGCTGCCATGGACGGTGGACTCCATGATTTCATCCATTTGTGCCTCAAACAGATCTGGGGCCATAAGGGCAGCCCTGCTTCAATCTGCTGTGGACCACACCATTCAGTTGTAGCTCTGTCCACGTGTACACACCTCAGGGTGTCTGTGTAAAGGATTCACATGCAGTCAGTAATCTTGGGTGGAATTTTCCAGCTGCAAAGAAGTATGTACAGTGCTTCCCTGTCAACTGAATCAAAGCGGCCCTTAAGTCAACATGTGCTGTCCACAGAGGCTACTGGAATTCCCATCGGGTCTGAATGAGGGTATTCAGAGTGAATTATCCTGTCAATCGTGGATCTCAGATGTCATAGATGTTGTAGTGAAAATTTGGAAAACAGTGAGGATTTTAGTTTTTGCATATTGTAGATCGTATTATGTGGGATAATTTAGCTTATGTATTTGTGTAAATTCGTACGGAACACTTGGGAAGGCCATCATTAACACGAGGCAGATAGGATCCCCGTGATTGACAGATGGAGGTAAATGACAGAGAGAGAGAGAGAGAGAGAGAGAGAGAGAGAGAGAGGCGGAACAGAAGGACGCTGATCAGATGGCTAAAGGGAAAAGTTGGATGACTGACAGATGGAGGGAAAAGTTAAGCAAGGGTGCCAAGTGAAGAAGGCACTCACTAAGTAATGCTCGAGGAGACGTTAGGTCTGGAGAGCAGAAATAAAATTATCTCTTAAACAGGCCACGCTAGATTAATAGGCCGATGCGAATCAAAAGACTGATTTTGCTGAAGTTGCTGTAAATACGTTGTACATAATTGTAATATACGTGTGAAAGAAATAATCCGTCTCTGTACGATCAGACTGATCCTTTCAAGAACCCGCTTGCTGTTAAAGGCCTAAAGTCCCCCAAAGAGTTAAGCCTCTGATCAATAGCACCGCTCGCTGCCATATCCTGAAAGGAGATTTGTGTTCGCCGGCGACCCATTCGCATCGCAGGACTCACAAACAACGTTTCTTTCAATACAGACGTCATATAAGGGGTGAAGCCACTTTGCTCTTGTCTGTGATGTCTGAGAATAAAGTTCTTCATACGTCCCAAAACAATGCGTGTGAATAGCTTACCTGGTACTGACAAGAAGGTGATGCGTGGATAGTTCTTACAATCTCTGCTGCTTCCTTTTCATTTTTAGAAAGTGAGAATGATTCCTTTCTTCCAGTCCTCAGGGGTTATCCCCAACTTCCAGGTCTCCTGTATCACCCCAGTAAGCCACTGAAGACCACTCTGCTTTCCTTCATTATCTCTATCTGAATTTGGCAAGTTGTTCTGAAGACCATCATAGATGAATTCTGTTTAGATTGATAGAGTGCAAGAAGTGTGTGTGTCACTGAGGACAGAGTGATTTCAAAAGAGAGGAGATCAATTTGATTGTGATTAACATATGTAAGTAATTATGCTGTGGGAATTATGGTGATCCATTTGGTTAAAACGCTCGGTCTATAGTCAAAAGATTGTGGGTTCACACCTGCCAAGAGGACTTGGGGCAATGACCCTGGACAGTTTGTTTGCACACACTTGTCTCCATCACCAGGCAGTAGAATTTGGTATGGGCCTAAGTTTTGAAGAAAATGGCAAGTCATGTGATGTGCTAGCCCTGTGTCCAGAACCTTGCGATCCATCCACTGGCGGCTGAAGGGCCAAAGAGCAGATAATGAGCAGCTCCCCTGCACTCCACTAGGGATATAGGATGTTTATTGTAGAAATTATGTGGTAACAAAATGACTAGTCTACTGTCAGTGTATGTGTCACTGGTATTAATTATCATATAGTTAAATTATTTCTGGATTTCTGTAGGTGAAGAAGTGGTTTGGAGAAGATGGACGGCTCATAACGCTCCCAGATCCGGTCAAAGAAATTTCTTCAAGACCGCCAATCATAGAAGAAGTTGAACCAGCTCTGATGGCCAAATACCACGAGGTAGTAAAGCAGGCAGGGAATTTCCTGGCAACAGGGATTTTTAAAAAAATCCACTTCAGATAGATAGTGTGGCATACCATTTTGACAATTTTGTAATGTACTACACATGCGTTTATAACTTGGCAACTGACTTTTCATTGCCTTTATATTCTCACTCCTTTTCAGTGGCTGTTATCTTCATTGCATGTGTTATCTTATCGTGGTTTCTGGATGAAACAGTATGTGTTTCTTCTGTGGAGGTACAGTCTTGGATGGGGGCTAATAAACTCCTTAACCCATCAAAAACTGGATTTTTACTATTGGGCACTCCACAGCAGCTAAAGAAGTTTGAATGACTTAAATCTTTAAAGCTTGGTGACACTTGTTGCATTGATTGATGTTGCTTGTAACTTGGGCCTTGTTTTTGATTCTGCTTTGGCATTTGACAAAATGCATTTGACATTAAATGTCAATACTTCTTAACTTTGCTGCTTTAGTTTTGAAAAGTAATAGCATTTAATATTTGCTGTTACATGTATGTGTGTGTCATTTGTACTTCATTCTGTTCATTCTTAAACTGTGCAATTTTTTACATTAATTATATAAACGTACATCTGTCTGGAATAGCCTACCATCTGGCTCTGTAGCCAATAGCAGTCAATCGGTCAATTTAGGATAGGATTTAAAACTGGAATGCTCCTTCAAACATGTCCATTTGACCGAGCAAATCTGTGACAGCCCAGGCTGTAAGGGCATGAAACTGAAATGGCTATGTGATAACAATTACAACAACAACAAAGCAACAACAACAGTAATATTATTATTATTATTTTTATTATTGACAAGAAAAATAATATACTTTGGAGTGACATCAACTGTCCACAGTGGAGAGATTTTGCAACCAACAGGCTGACTACTGCCCTGTCCTGAGGGATGTTTCAGTGCTGCACCTCTACCACCGGCCCAGGTAGTGCCTGTCAGTGATCCTAACTGTGTGCTGTGTATGCTTCACTCAGCTACTGTTATTAGTAGTCTCCAGTGCAGCATGGCCCAAGAACTCTGACATGGTGTCAGATGTCAACCTTTGTATGGGTTTGGTTCTGTTTTTGCAAGAGCCTGCCAGTGTTAACCTTTCTACTCATCTGAGTATTGTTTTATCCATAAAGATGAAGTTTTTGCTCTTGTTGAACTCATCATTCAAGAGGTATTAAGAGTGCACCATAGGTTTTCAGCTACGTTAAAGCAAGGGAAGACTAGCAACCCACCACCATACACCAAGGCTAATGCTTCAAACTGCTGGAGTTGGCCTTAAGGCACCAACCTTCTTCTTCTTCGTGTATTTATGTTGTCTTTTATCTGTAGGCTGAACTGCCAGAGATGAATGCTTTGACAAGTGGGGGCCAATATCAGCTGGATGTTGATGTCAATACAATTGTCTTCTCGCATCATCACCTCTTCAGCAGGGAGCATGTACGTGCATCACAGCTCACACGTCTCTATGAGGAATATGTTTCACGAATGAAGAAGCAAGCGGTTGAATATCTTACTGGAAAGGTAGGTTATCTTTAACTTCAAAATAACGAATTCAGCTTCGTAATATACCACAGACAACAAGAGCAGTTTCTGACTGCCCTTGTAGTTGGCTATTTATGTAACTCTGCTGCATTTATATTTAGTTGGTTCTGTGTAGGCCTTTGAGGAAGTTCTAAGGACTGCTTGTCGTCTTCATTGTTATTGTTTTAAAAAGGCATTCTGGGTGTCATCTAGACCTAGTAGATATCTGCTGTCTGTTTTCTAGACAGTCTAGTGAAGCGACTTGTTATTGTCGAGCACTCTTGTGTCATTGCTAGATTAAATAAACTGTCGGAGAACTGAGATAATCACGAGAGCATGAGATAATCTTAAGATGTTGTTCTGCAACTGTTTATAGCATTATTTTGATCTGATTTTCAGCTGCAAGCCCTCAAATCTGCTCAGCACCATGTTGAGGACAATATCAGACGGATTAAGGTCTGTAATTTCTTTCTAAGAAAACAAACTTTCAGTGATTTTGAATTCTTTTGCAAATCAATTTTAAGCACACTGCAAAGAACTGGTTCCTCAGAATCCCAGAGTTGGTAATAATTAAGTAAGTGGTTACAGTTCTTGATTCCATTCTGATCCATAAAAATGTTTCGATAAATTAGTCGCAAGTGCCAGAGAGAGGTGCTGGATGCCATTGCTAGACTACAGTTCTTCAATGGAGGTATTCATATGTGGCGCACTCCAGCTGAACCTAACAAAGTCAGATTTGAATAGGATTCAGAAAAAGGCCAATTGCTGATAAGATTTTTTAATCTGGGAAGCCATGTGATCTTCATCCCATACTTGCTAATTGATGAACTTTTTGTTTTTAATGACAGAATTAGACTTAACACAACCAATATGGCTGCGTACATGTGCAGCATCCTTCTGTTCTTAATGACATTTAATGTCATTTAGGCTAGTGTAGATAGAGAGCACCGCTGATTAGGTTCTCTTGAAGCATTACTATAGAAATTTCTAATTACAGTTACAGTACAGTTACAATTACTGCTGTCTAATCATTGCTGCTGGACCACCTCACCTGTTGTTCCAAGGACAGTGACAGTTTTTCAACTGCTTCTGTTGCTGCTGACTTTCTGGTCCTTTTGTTTGTTCGACAGAATCTTCGTTGGCCTTGATATCATGAGCAAATGCTAATCTTTCCTGATCATATTTTCTCTGTAAGCGGTTAGATTTCTGTGTTCCTAGACTGCCCTACAAGAATTGACTTGGGTTACTTCAGAGCACTGACTGATGGCCACTTGATGTGCAATTTATTACTCTGTTGCTATGAGTGTTATTAGATTAGATTAATCTAATCTAATCTCCCAAGTTCTATTATGCCATTGTAATGATGTGCGTGACATCAATTGATGGTGGACTGGAGCGCTAACAGTTGCAAATTCAATCAGTCCCCAAGGGTCAGTCAAATGAGGTTGAAGGCAACCTCAGAAGAATAGCTTGCCAAAACATACTGATTTCTTCAGCGCCCAACAAGCTAAGCGTGGCAATCAGCTTTTGAGTGAGAACCAGCTGTTGAAGACTCTTGAGTTTGTGATTCTGATATTAATATGATCCTTAGTCTGTTCTGTGTTGCTGTGCAACGTAATACTTGAAATAATGATTATTCCGAATGAAATTGAGAAATAAGAGAAGCTCTGAACGATTGAATAATTTCTGATATGAAGAAATGTTGTCTGCTGTGCAGACTGACTCATCTAAAGAGGCAGAAACAGCTCTTGCTTACCAGCAACACAGACTCAAGGAATACTCGGATGAAGTCAGGTTAGCTTGCAAGGTCTCTTTCCTATTCATGTGGCTTTGTGTCACTCTACTCTCTGATGGTTTTGTTGTTTAATGTTTCATTAATATTTTAAGTGCAGATTTTTTGTAGAATATTTAAGGTGGAACACAAGTATATGTGTGTGCCTGTGTGTGCTCATGCACTTGCATGTGTGCACATGTTTGTTTGTGCGGACACATACCGGGATGTTTTATGGCCTTTTCTTGAGCAGCCAGATGGATGTTGTGGCAGTTATTTCCAGGTTCACATGGATAATCTGGTTTGATTCCATCTCTGCTTTCACAATCCCTGGGATTCTTGCCATGTACTAAAATGAGGAGGAGCATACTTGCTCCTGTCAGTGTTAGCATAGTGTAGATGTATGGTGGACCATGACTGTATTTTTGTATGCCTTTGTTCTTCGTTTGGAATCATTTCATTTCTTGCATCATGTGTTTAATTATGTACCTTTTTTCCGGCATATAAGACACGGTTTTTAACATGAGCCTCTAGGGGTGCATCTTATTTAACGGTTTGACGTATGTGCGGAAATTTTATAAATTTTTCGTAGTAGCTGTATAGAGTTGGCAAAGACTGATAACGATTTAAATTAAATTAATTTAAATCACATTTATCAAACATGGAATATTGGCTACATAGTGAAAACAGTACTAGGCTTGTAGACGGCGTCCATACCAAACTAATGGAGTTTGCGGTGCCCCTTTGCTGCTATCCGCCTCATCCTGCGCCCTCGGCCTCTGCATCCTCTGCTGCATCCTGTGGCCTCCACCTCTGCCACGTCCCACAATCTCTGCCGCATCCAACGACCTACACCTGTGCCATGTCATGCGACCTTCCATGGTGGGCCCAAGAGAATCAGGGTGTGGGGCATCCTGCCAAGCCTATGTGGCAGCTTTCTTGGAAAGGGTGACAAAAGAGGGGATCAGGAAGTGGCACTGGGCCACACAGGGGTTTTGGGGAAGCTGAAAATTTGCTGGTATTTATTCTTCCGTCTGTATACTGCTGCCTTACTATCATTCAATGGATTATTGTTGGATGCCTTCAGCTGCCTGGATTTACTTATAGAACCAAGTAATTACTATCAAATCACAGATAACAACAGATGTTGGAAATCTTTAATTCAAAAGTGCAAAAATAATTTTATTTCATAAGAGTTACATTTGAGCAATTATTTGTTAATGTATTTACGGCCATCGTTAGCAAACGCGCATATATGCATAGTAACTGGAAATCTGTGTGTTTGGGTGCATCTTATATACCAGTGCTACCTATGTATTGATTTTACAAAAATGACCTGAGAAAACAGACTGAATGCATTGCAAGCCTACCGGATGTTGTTAACTGTTGAACACAGGTTGACAAGAAAGCAGAGAGACTTTGAGATGCTCTGTAACAGAATGCTTGTTAGGAACATCATTAGAACTTGGAAAGAAATTAAACTTCTCCGTCAAAGCCAGAACTGCACCAATACGCCAATCAAACTCACGATTAAAAAGTAAGGATGTGTTTGACTTTATGTCCTATGTAGTAGCTAGAGGTTAAAAATCTGGATGGACATGTGTTACAGAGTTCTTGAAGCAGAATTCAATCAAATCCATTGGTGGAGTTGCCTTAAATGCTCGTCTTTTAGCTCATTGAGCTGTGGGAGGGATGGGAGAGGAAGGGAGTCATTGAAAAAATGCATATACAGATGTACATTTCAGATGAATGTCTCATATGTGCTTCACTTATGTTTAGTACTAAGAAAGAAAAGGCATCACAAAAGAGTTTTTCAACTGAAAAAATGCAGACCAACTAAACATACACGCGGCATATACATATGTGGTCATCTATATTGTACCTACAGTATCAAAAACCTCACAGAGGTGCTAAACATGACTATGTAACAGACCTAAAAAGATGGAACTTTAGATTGGTTGAAAATGTTTCTTAAGCTGTCTGTGGCATAACAGGAAGCAGTGATTTGGGTGGCACAGTTGAGGACGAACTGAAACAGACAATGTTTGAATCAAGTGATTTGAATTGGTTAATCTCATATTTGACAACTTATCAATTGCACAAGACAACTAATGCTGTGCTTAGTCTTCTAAAGAATCTGGTCTACCTGGTAACTTCTATACCATCATTATCTTAATGGTCGAGGAATTAATCAATGCGAATCATGTGAAACAGTAGTTGAAAATTATAATCAGTTGGAGAAATCCAGTCAAAATCCAGTAGGTCAGGGAAAGACCACTGAGCTGCTCCAGTAGCTTGAAAATGCTGCAGCCAGACTTCTTACTGGGATAATTTATTACATCCGTGTTGTTCCCATCGTGTGATCTCTTAATTTGCGCAAATCATGTACAAACTCTGTGTGCTCAGGTACTTGGTATGCGCTGGACTCAGCGTGTCACATCTGTTGGATCTCATCACGTCAGTGGTGAGCCGCAGTGCAGTGCACTGGGCTTATGACCATCTCTGTAAGCTGTCGTTACCGAAAATGAAATGTGGTGCACTTGGTTTCTCCTGTGAAGGCTGTGCTGCTTGGAACTCTTGCCGTGCAGTCCTGCAGGAGATGATTGACATTGCACTCTGTTGGAGACAGCCTAAGGCACACATTTTCTCATTGGCTTTTTCTGATTGACATTGTAATGTGCTGTTGGTAACTGTAAGTGTAAATAGCGCATTTCAAAAGAGGTAGTATACCTTATTTAATATTTTATTTATGTCAGTTGTTCATATGGATAGTCAAATGCTATCAAAAGAGATATCTATTCTTGGAATAAGCAGTTTATTTTGTGGTATTTTCATTTATAATGGATCATAGCAGATGTTGGCACAAAAGCAACTTTGGCTTCAAATCTCTATCTCACCAGTTGACAGCTTTTATGTTTCTCTGATTGAAGTGTTTCCTTTGCTGATGTTCTTTGATAAGAGAGGAAACAAACGAAGCTGATGATGAGAAAGAGTGGGAGCAAGACATCCGAGAAGAGATGCTCGAAATTCAAGAAGAGGTTGAGGCTGATTTTCAGAAACTCATGGAGAACTACAGAAGGCAGCTGAATCTCTGGAAAATGCAAAAGCTACGAAAGGTAAAAAAAGTCTTATATTGGAGGGGGGAAGCTGTGACTGTGCAATTTGTCATCTTTCAGGACCAGGACTGGCCCAGTTAGCTACATCGGTAAATGCGTACACCATGGAGCCTCTGTGCATGAGGATCCCCGGTTCGCGTCCCGATTGTGGCTTATTTCAGAGATTTAAATCTCGGGCTAGCACGGTCCATGCACGAGGACCTTAAATGGCGTGGCACCCACTCAAACAGGCAGCAGTGGTGAAGTATCTCACCCGATAAATTCTTTGCAAAATGAGCAGGGTCGAGGCCATATGGTCATTATATAAAACCTATACATTTATATTTAAATATACATGCATTTACATTTAAATATACCATCCAAGTCGTTATTGTTGTTAATGTTCCAAGCTTGTATACAGCAGTGTCAAAACTGGTTCAGCTGAGTGTGTGTGAGTTTAAGGTAATGAAGTGCAGATCTATAGCCAGTATAAAGCAACAGTAGTATGCTACTTGAAGTTACAGCATAGCCTAGGTTCAGTAGTGGTGATGGCTGTAATTTGCATGCCTATTTAATTCCTTTTTGTGGGGTTGATGCCATTTGTATCTAAGTACTACCAGGTCATTGACAAAATGCATTACTGATAGACACCACACTTGGTTGTGGGTTTGACTTCATGTAAGGATCCTGGGCAAGTTGTTTGTGCATGCCGTGCCTCTGTCACCTAGCAGTATAATTTGATACTGATGTAAGCTAGGAAGTAAATGACAAGTTCTACGATGCACTGCCCCATGTCCAGGACCTTGAGATTCATCCATTTTAGCTTAAGGGCCAAGAAAAGGAGATGAGTGCCTCTCCCACATCTCACTTGTGGGATATGGGATACTCTACTTTTTACTACCAGGTACCCAGTATCATGTGGTATAGTGAGATCCCCATCCAGGGTTATGGGTAAAGATCAAGGGAGTAAAGAAACTCCATGAAGGCACCAGTCCTGAAGGTAAGAAAGGCATTGCATGGGATTTCCATGATAAACTGCAAATTGGTCTTCAAATTGTGATGTTCAAATTCAGGATTCTGACTTGAAAGCTGATAGACTTGGGCTTTGACTGGAAGGATGACCTGGACCTGAACTCTGCCTCAGGGATAAGAACTCAGACTGGAGAACTGGGGATCTCTCTTATTTTTAACTTGGTGATCAAATTCTCAGACTTTGAAACTCCAATTCCAACTTGGGATCAAGGACAGCCAACTTGAAAGGTGTCGACGATGCTTCCATTTACCTTTTCTATCTCCGCAAATTTAGTGATCAGTGTCAGATTGTCCATAAACGTGTGTCAGCAGTATACTACCTAGCTCTTCATCACACTCTTCCCTTGAGGACAGGTTTTCACGGTTTTTTCAGACAAGCCATATGACTCAAAATTTTCCAGCGTTCCTTCTAACAATGGCTTTTCATACTCTAAATATCTTTTGACAGTTCTTCGATTATAATCCAACCAAAAACCCAGACTAAGATTAGCAATCTAATTTTTTCATCCCCTGATGAACAATATGCCTTAGACCTTATTTCTACCACCATTCTGGACGACTGCTTTGGTATCTTTGGCCTAAGTGTCCCATCCATTATCAGTGTCTTTTGCTGAAGATTCCTTCCCTGCCGTTTTACTCATGCCATAGTCTTGAATTGTGGAGTTCTACAAGCTTCTAACTTGGACCCATATTATATACCACTCCACTCAGTTCTTACTGGTAGCTCTCTTGATTACCACTTTTATGCCAACAATATCTAACTATTCCTTTCATTTGACAGTTCCACATCTAATCTTGCTTTCTAACTACTACTTTCTGTTTTTGGTGATGTTCAGTTTTGGATGTCTAGTAATAAACTTCTTCTGAATGTCTTGGGCCCAATCATTGCATCCATTGCTAACATCTCTTGTTGAAGGCTACTTCTCCACCAGTTTTGCTCATGCCCATGGTTTATCCTCTTCTGTAAAAGCCAGCTCTTTTTCCTGGTGATCTATCTTCAAACTATCGTCCCATCTCTACTCTCAATTTTATTTCCGAAATTCTGGAAAAAGTAGTTTCCAGTCGTCTGAGTAATCACCCTGTACACAACATGCTGCAGTTAGATCAGCTGACCTATATCTGCTTCATACCTCATACCAACAAATATTGCACTTGATCAGTGGACTCTGACTCTTGCTGTGCCTTTATCCCACCAGGATTGAGTTCTCGAGCATTCTTGGTAGATAAATCAAGGTTTTGGATTTTGTTGCCCAGTACTGTTTGTTCTGTCAGTTCTTTGATGTCTTTCAGGTCTGAGTATGTGACTTGTGTCTTCCAACGTGTTTACCCACCTTAGCCTAACTTCTGGTTTCTCTGACCTATCGGAATTCAACTTTTCTTTTCCAGTGGATTTTGATTATGATTTTACCTGAAGCAAGTATCAGTTGATGATTGCTTCAGGAGAAATCTGATCATCATGGCCAGAGGCTAAAATAATACATTTACCAAATTTATACAATTGCATTGCCTCTCAGGAACTGCTCAGATTAACTTTATACATGCATTTTGATAACTTCATTCAAACTTCCTTTGTTTGTTTGCTGTGCATGGCACTGCTTGTGGAACTCTCTGTCCGCGTTTTCACACCATCGCAAATATGAGCATGCAGTTGCTCCAGATTTGTCATCTCACAAAGTGAGAGCGAGACAAAACAAAATTTTTGGCTCACTCCTTTGACACCTGGCTCATAAGAATGTGGTTCGTGCCCCCGCTATGCACTCATCCAGGTGAGTTGCAATAATGTTCAGTCGTTGGGCTACTAGTTGTTGGACGTTAAGACGTCTTGTATATTTTTAAGATACTCTCAGGATCTGGTTCACTGCTTTGCCATATGCTATTGCATGTGGTCCTCTTATGCTGTCTCTCTTCTGTTATCCTGGATCATCATCTTTATTTTACAATGAATTTTCTTCCATGCTGGAGGCTTTTACAACATATTACTCTCAACTGATCATCACTGGCAGGCTTAATTAACATGTAAGAGGACTCTCACTCTCAAGTTACAACCCATTTAATGATCTTATGCAGCAGTTTGGTTTGGATCAGCATGTCCCAAAACCAGTGCACGACTTGGAAGGCTGGCTGGATGTTGTCAAAACCAGAAATGACTGCATCATTCAAGTTCTCATGGTAGATCCACTGTGCCTCATGGATCATGGTCTCCTACAATTCACAACTACTATCTTCACTTGCAGCCAGTTTTTTGGTCAGAAAAATCAGAGATTGAAAAAATCTGGACTGAAAGGGCCTTTCAAGCTGGCCTGTTGAACGGTCTGCTCTTTAATGGAAGGCCATTCCTCTGACAAGCTTTTTGCCATTTCCAAGTCTTCATTGTGAACCTTTATTGACAGCCTTCTTCCCGTTAGAACTGAAGACCTGTTGGATGCCTGTCATGATTTTCGTAGAGAAGTCATATGAGTTGAACAGAGTGAATACACATTGACAGAGACCATGATGCCTTGATCCAGCACATGTGACAGTGCACAGATTGTTCAGGGAAAACAGTATGCTCTACTGGAAGAAGGTGATTGAATGATATGCAGACAACCTTTGACAACTGTGGTCATCATTCACCAGCATCCTTGGTTGCTCTATTTCAATGAAAAGTTCCATTCAACTGTCATTCATGTCACAGGCTGTCTGGAGTTCATACATCAAAAGTTTGACTCAGTTCATTGCTAAATAAAGGCTTTCCACTGCTGACTTTCCATCCAACTGACTGCAGGAGCATTTTTCCTTTGAAGTCCTGTGCAAGCTATTGCTGTCTTCATCACTGAAGTTGTATCAGCTTGACCCTCTGCCAGCACTTCTAATTAGGGCTTTGTGGATGATCTTCTGTTGTTTTTCCTTTTGCTATGCAACATTGCTTTCGACGACTTTGGGCCGTTTTTGATCACTCTTGACCCACCTTTGATCTTTGACCTATGCATACCGTTCATCCACACCTCGCCATTGACACCTACATGATCTACAGAACTTGGAGAACGATTGACCGGGATGATTTTTGTCGGCGCTTTAGAGGCAGTCCACTCTGTCACCTAACCCCTGAAGAAGATCTCTCTTCTGATGAGTTGTTTGAAATATACGAAACTACTCTTCGGCCCTTTATCAACAATCTTCTTCCACTACGATCCACTCACTTACGATTTAGTTCGACCACGCATTGGTTTGACTCAGAATGTAGCCATGCAAAGGGTTGTTAGGCAGGCACCATTTTGAAACTCTTCAGTGCCAACTGGTCACTCCTCTGTCATCACCATCAAAGACATGCTCCCTTGACCCAATTCCAGGAGTTCGTTGATGAGCTGCTCCCATTTCTATTGCGGCTCTGTACCACATGGTCAAAAGTGAGCTATTGTGCAGCAATATCTTAAGAGGTCCGGACTGGATATTAGTGACATCAGCAACTATCACCCAGTCTCAAACCTCTCATTTCTCTCAGAGATCATTGAGAAAGTAGTCATTCAGCAGGCAGTATCCTACCTCAATTTGTTCCATCTTATGCCAAAGCTCCAGTCTGGCTTTCGGAAAGGTCACTCGACGGAAACGGTTGTTCTTCGACTCATCTCTGACATCTACAACACCATGGATGCCAGGAAAGTCATGCTGCTCACTTTCCTGAATGTTAGTGCAGCGTTCGACAGCGTGGATCATGGCATCCTTCTGACATGACTTAGTACTTTGTGTGGTTTTGCAGGGCGACCGCTTGAGTGGCTACATTCTTTCCTTGATGGGCAGATGATGAGGGCGGAGATCGGATCGGACATGTCAACCTGGACTCTGGTTCAGTGTGGCGTACTCCTATGCTCGGTCCGCTTCTTTACAACTTGTACATTGCGGATCTGACCTATGTTATTACAACCCTTGGTGCCATGGTCCATCAATACACCGATGATATACAAATCTACTTAACCTGTCATCCATACGATGCCCCATCTTGCGTCTCGAGGGTTCAGGCTGTGGTCGACTGTGTACAGAATTGGATGTCTTCCAACCGGCTCCAGCTGAACCCTGCAAAAACGCAGTTCATATGGTTCGGATATTTGAGACAGGCTGTCGGACATTGACAATAAGATATTGGCAACATCTCCGGACTGAATTTCACTGCGTGCAGTCCGTGACCTAGGCGTTCTCCTGGATGAGGAACTATCAATGGCAGCATATGTCAATTCTCTTTGCAGAACCTGCTTCTATGAACTGCATCAGATTGGGTTTATATGGCAAATTCTGTCTCATGATGCAGCCATCACTCTTGTCCATTCCTTTATCATGACATGACTGGACTACTATAATTCGGTCCTGTAGGCCTGCCTAAGTTCTGTATCTGCCAGCTGCAATCTGTTCTCATTTGCGCAGCTTGGATCATCGCCAACCTGTTCTCACACATTTCAACCTACATCCATGAAACTCTCCATTGGTTTCCTGTCGAGAGGAGAATTCAGTTTAAAATTCTTCTCACAGCCTCGATTGCCAGTTCAGCGCCGGATTATATCAGGAAGCTTCTCATGCCGGTTGTGAGTTGCGAATGGCAACACGTGGTCAGCTTACTGTCCCTTGCTTTCACACAGCGGCACGGGCAGCCCGCGCTTTCTCCGGTAACAGGACAATAACCCCCTGGACAATTAGCCCCTGGACAATTACCCCCGGACAATTACTCCGCATGCAAATAACCCCCCGGACAATTACCCCCCGGACAATTACCCCCTATACAGTAAAGAGTAAATGAAAGACTTACCATACATCAAAAACTAATTATTAGACAATTATTAGACAACTGGGCACAGAGTAGACATGAAAGAATTATATTACCAAACATCCAAAACTAAATATTGGACAATTTCTGGCTGGTCACCCATCACAACCTCCAAGGAAGAAGTATGCTGACTCCATTGCACGGATTTTGGCCGTCATTAGCAACTACAATAAGCGCAATGTTCTTGACTATCTACGTGGAATAGCTCACAACCTTTCCTTTTAAGTTCAATAAACTAATAAACAATAAAAAGCATTTTCTGTTACACATTTAATTTCATACTGTAACGTTGCATGGTTCTCCAGTATATGTCTAATAAATTAATATATAAACTGTATGATTAATATACATTATTTGTATATTTATATAATTAATATATCAGTGTAGGGGGTTACTGTCCGGGGGTTATTTGCATGGGGGGTTATTGTCCCGGGGGTTATTGTCCGGGGGTTATTGTCTGGGGGTAATTGTCCAGGGGGTTATTGTCCTAGAACCCTTTCTCCTCTGTGGGACCGTCTCTCTGGAACAGTTTGCCATGGGATATATGATCTCTTGCCTCTTCAACAGTCCAGAAAACATATTTTGCCCACCTTAAGACACACCTTTTTAGAGACTTCTAGAAGACCATATCATAGCGCTCTTGTGAGTTACATAAAAAGCGCTTTACAAGTTTTTCGATACGTACATATATACATTAGGGATCGCTTCCCACTGCTCAGATATGGTGTATTGTTGTGTATTATCTCAAGTGTCATGGTCTTGGTATTAGCAACACCTACTTCCAAATTATAGTTTTTATGTATTTATTTATGTAGCAGGGTACTTACTATAACTGTGCACATGACTAACTGATGTAAGCAGGTGCATTTTAAGACATTTTGGAAATGTTTGCTGAACAGAATCAAATGCGACAGTTCATAAATGAAATGGTAGACTGTTCTAGGATGGTCCAATACATGATAAGGCATGATGGGCTTTAGTTGAAGTGAGGCACCTGCATGTCTTCACGGAACTCGGCTTTTTGAGTTGAGACTGGAACACAGAGCTCCTGGTGTATGATTGTGTTCTGTGATGTCAGGTCAGGAGTGCATCTGAGGAGTTTTTCTTCATGATTATGGTTACAGTCAAGGTCTCAGACTCAGGATCTCTTGTTCCAACTTGGATATCACGTAATCAGACTTGGGAATCAAGGGATTTACTTACAAGGACCTTAATACTTCCCAAACCTTACTGCTGGTTCAGATGACCCGTTATAAGGTTTGGAAGGTATTTACACTGAATATTTGCTGTTTTTGTAAAATTTGAATGTATTGTCATTAGCATTTATTTGTATTATGTGAAGTATTTCCCTGTATATCTAGAAATGTTTCATACTTTTTATAGTTTATAACTAACCATATTTATGTAATGTGATTGGCAGAAAGAAGCACAGAAACGACAGACCCAGAGAGAAACTTTTCAGGAAACAGCAACATTTGAAGATTCTGAAGTAACATTTTATCAATTCAGCACTATTGGTATTAGTAGTAATCATTATTGGCAGTGTGTGCACTTAAAATACCTATGTTGCCCTTAACTATGTTAGTCGCTTTGTCTGCATTTTGGCTGAATAACCTCTGGAATGACATACAAATAAATTATCTGTGAATGGATTGAAAACTATCTTTACTGTGTTTATGAAGTTCTGTTGATTGTGTTGCAATACCTTTATGTCTTCTTTGGTGGCAGATATTAACTTTACTGATGGGAGACTAAAAATTACTCTTTCATCACAGTCCTTTCTCTTTTCAGATGACTTCTCATTTTAGTTTAATGGCATTGACTGAAGTCAGTGTCATTAAAATAATATGAGAAGTCAACTGATATTTTGACATCATATTACTGTTGGCAGACTAATATGTTGAAGACTCAATAATGAGCAACCCCCTCACAGTAATGCATAAATGAGCAGTTTTTCTTGTGATGAGAAGGACAGCTGGTCTAACTGATAACATCAACCAGGATCACAAGCCCTTGCTCAATCTTCTGATTGCATGACCAAGACTCTCATGATCTATAAGTTTTCAATGTTTACTACCTCTAATGAAAGATTAACCCTAACATCAGCATAAAAGCTTTAAGCCATGTCTGCAGGACCTCGACTGAACGGCCAATCTCCGTCAAGTCGTCTTCTTGTCGCGTCTTCTTTTTTCTGCATTGTCATTGAGAGAATGTGAGCGTGTCCATGCTGCTAACGTTGCACCTTTCATAGGCAGGCAAAGATGCAGGTTACTAAGGAGGAAAGTTGGTTGCTACGGACAGGAGACAGGTCTCCGAGTACAGTGTCAGCGGGTAAAGGAGACAGGTCACCAAAACATAAGACAAGTTGCTAAGAAAGGAGGCTGGTTGCTAGAGACAGAAGTTAGGCCACTGAGTGAAAGACAGGCTGAAGGAAAGTGGGCCAATGCCACAGCACATCAACAAGCTAGAGGAGGAGGGGTATATTGTTACATTATATTAACCTGTGCGGTAATCGATAATTATAATCATTAGTATGTGCGTATGTATGTTTGTAATGGAACATTTTCATAGCGCCTTCTAAGTTTCTTTCACAGGTGTTCCTTGCTATCCTAAGTGATGCTAAATTCATTAAGAACAACTACCGTATTATCTCAGCTATAATGTGCACTCGTGCATAATGCGCACCCCGAGTTTCAAAATTTATCCTAATGTAAAAATCTTAGTACCTATGTATAATGCGCAGGTGAAGTTCCGCATGCCCGTGTAATGTAAATACACGCTATAAAACCATTAGATTCTAGATATTTGATATAGACCGGAAGTTCCGGCATAAGTGAAATTATGTCCTTGGAAATCGTTTTGGCAAGAGCGACGGATGAAAACAGCTGTTGAAAAGTGCATGCGTGCCAAAGACTTTCAGGTAAATAAAAAATTCTACCATAGAGTCTTCTCAGAATTTTATTGATGGGTTGTGCAAATTTAACAGTATTGGGTTAAAGCAGAATTGTTAAGGTTTATTGAATAACTCGGAAAGCATAAAAAGTAATTTATCCATAATAAGTGCTTTCAATAAATGAAATATCTAATTGAAGGCTATAAATGATAAGTAACATTCTTGATTTATATATTTAAATTTTTTTCATATTTCTAAGGTTTAAAGCCATGGAATCTCAACAGGCATACAAAGCGACGGAAAAGTTACGCATAGTCCATTATGCCGAAGAAAATGGAAATAGGGCAGCTATCCACGAATTTGACGTCAATGAATCAATTGTTCGCTTATGGCACAAAACTAAAGATAAGCTTGGAAATATGCCCGCCTCAAAAGAAGCAGACCACGGGCTTCAGCTGCTTACCCTGCGCTAGAAGGGCCGCTACTAAAGTGGCTTCAAGAGCACCGGCAACAGGGCAGTGCCTTTGATATCACAGAATTGTGCTTAAAGGCCCTTGGCACTGCAAAAGTTCTGGGCAGTATGAAGCAATTTAAGGCCTCATACGGATGGGCACGTAGGTTTATGGGATGCCTCCATCTGTCTGTTAGACGCCGGACAAATATAGTGCAGAAATTAACAGATGATTTGGACAATAAATTGCTTGAATTCCAGAAATTTATTATAAAAATGAGAAAACTTCACGAGTATGACCTTTCCCTAATTGGAAACGCTGACCAAACGCTACTAACGTTTCACAATCCATGTGATCGAACTTTAAATATTAAAGGGGCAAAAACCGTTTTGATGGCTGCAGCTGGCCATGAGAAGTCCAGGTTTACGGTCATGCTTTCTTGCATAGCAGATGGTACAATATTGGCCCGTACATAATTTTTAAACGTAAAACTTTTCCAAGAGGGGTGGAATTCCCTAGAGGAATTCATGTACGAGTCCATCCAAAGGGGTGGATGGATGAGCAACTGATGGTAGACTGGTTAAAAGCAGTCTGGGGATGGCGGCTTGGTGGGCTTATCAAAAATGGTCTTTGTTAATATTGGACGCATTTCGATGTCAGCACGTGCTGGTGGTAAAAAAAGCTTTACAAAGGGACCGGACGGATCTGGTCATCATCCCAGGCGGAATGACAAAACTTTTGCAGCTACTGGATGTGTCTGTCAACACACTGTTGAAGGACGCTCTTCGGCCTAAATGGAACAAATGGCTTGTCGATGGCACTCACACCTACACTGCAGGAGGGCGAAAGCATGCACCGACGATGTTAGAAGTTACACAGTGGTTCAAGGAAATCTGACATAACCTGGACCCTAATTTAATTGTAAAGGGTTTTTTAAAATACTGCATATAGAATGCCATTAACGGGAGCCAAGACGATGCCGTGTGGTCCGACAACATTGCCAAACGCGGTGTACGCGATGGGCCTAAAGAGACCACAATGTCACATGGAACAACAGATGACTCAGAAAGTGACGACGACGATGCCAATTTATTTTACGTGGATGAAGCCGATTTAACTAGTGCAACAACTGTAGAAATAAATGAACTATTTAACTCGAACAACGGTAACGAAGAATTTTGTGGATTTGAATAATCAGTTTACTTACTTACTTGCAGCCTGACCACTTTAATACAAATTTTTATCTATGGAATAAAATAAACAACATCCGGAGACATGGTTTTTTTTTCTTTCTCAAACATAGCTATGCACTCTGAATTAAAATTATACAAATATTTTAAAATCTTGTGATAAACTTAACCTACTAAATGCAAATTAAATAAATTAACTATAATAAAATATAAGGCAATTCAGCTGATGTAGACTTCTTCTGTTGCTTTTGGTTAGTGCAAAAGTGGTTTTTGCACTTTATGGGGGTTTGCCAAAAACGTCTTAGAGGTTTATTCCTATGTATAATGCGCACCCAGACTTTGAGCAGATTTTATTGGGGAAAAAGTGCGAACTATACCCGAGATAATATGGTAGTTCATCTGTAAGCAGGTAATGCTGAAATAACTGGAAAAGTCATCACTGGCAGGCTCTCTCACACACATAGATTCCAACTAATGGAGTCCCATCTAAGGTTGACAGTTGACATCTTGTTCAAAGTTTCTGGTCCATGTTGTATTGAGAATGAGGAATGATGACAGCTGAACACCGCATTTGCAGCATTTGGTTGCGCTCACTGACTGCCACTTCTTGGGCAGATGGTAGAAGATGTGGTGTCCAGATATTTCTTATTTGGGAACCAGTCTGCCTCTTATAGGTTGATGAATTCAGAATGGCAATCAGGCTTTGATGACAGCCTTGACAAACATGGCCAAGATGGCCACTTATTTCTCTAGTGTGTCATTTTTGATGAAGTAGTTGGTCACATGCAGATTTGCTTGATAAGATAATTTTCATTTATTTGGACTTATAATGTGACCTATTGTGTGTTTTGGGAGTTATTTCTCTCTTTCGCTGTCATTTTAGCATGTTTGGATGGTGTTCAGATGTTTGTTTTTGAAGTCTTGTGCACTTCCAGTGGACTCGTCGACCTTGATAGGTTTCAGGTTATTAGCTGGATGTTTTCAAGCTCCAGGTCGAAAGGCCAAGAGAGTCTTTGCATTGATGCTGACTGTTCTACTGTGGAGACGCTGTGCGACCAATTGGCCGGCTGTTGAAGAATGTTGTCCTCCATAGAAGCTGGCTGAAGTGTGTCCGGATGCAGCATCTTCCACCATCTGTGAAGGACAGCTTGGCATCTGGGTTCTTGTGTTGCGAGCCTCATTGCCTATTGTCACCGCTCTTCTTCTATGATATGTAGACCAGGAACTCTGAACATGATGATGGAAATCTTTGGTTGGGCTCTGCTTGTCTGCAGGACCTTACCAGTGGTGACTCTTCTGGTTATCTGAACTTTTGTTTGTTTATTGATTAACTTTTGTTCTTGATGACTTTAGCATCAGTTAGGCTAGGGCAGGCAGCACTTTTATGAGGTATTTAATTGTGCTATGGCGTCTAGATACGTGCATACTGTTACATATGGCTTGTAGGATAGGACTGAATAGATTGAGTAGTTGTAAGTTGTATGTCTACTGTATATTTTGACAGGAAAGCCAATCTTACAAAAGGTGTTGTCTTTATGCTTTGCCAAGACTGGATTTTGGTTTTGGTCCTGTGTGACCAGTCTTTTTTGACTAGTCATGTTTAAGTCTCTCTGCATGGATGACTTGTTTGGTTCTTCAGACCCGTTTTGCCATTTTGGTTCTCTTTGAGCCGTTTTGCCATTTTGGTTCTCTTTGAGCCGTTTTGAGTCTGCTAAGGTTCATCAGTCACTATAGCTTGCCTATAGTAAAACAGGGAGGAGACCCGACCGACGTATCCTTTGATCGTAGACTTGGAACCGACCTGGGCTGATGAGTCAAAGTCCTCCGTGCCCACCTTCACGTGGTGCAGACTGTTAGTACCCTTTCCACTATGGGAAGGGGAACGAACGGGCACGGCAGGCAAAACCAGGGGAAGGCAATGGCAAACCACCCCTGTGAAAGTGCCAAGAAAACCGTCATGAGACAAGACAATTCATGCAAAACAATAGTCGCAGATGGTGAGACTCCCAGGCCGGAGAGCGACTTAACAGCTACTGGGAAAGAGCGAGATGGAGAGTCAAGAGCAATCCGGTCTAATGAAGCAACGGGACCAAAGCCGAAAGGACGTCCAGAGGCGGATCGCACCAGAAAGCAAAGACTCAACCTGAGCTGCAAGAAGAAGATGAAGATAGGCACGTGGAATGTGCGTAGTATGCAGAGTGGAAAGATGGATGTCATACAGAGAGAGATGAAGCGACTCGAAATATCAGTCATGGGATTAAGCGAGACAAGGTGGAAAGGACAAGGACATTTTAATTGGAATGGCTATAAGATAATAATGTCAGGGAAGGAGGAAAAAGGAAGAAATGGAGTGGCAATCATGTGTGATCAGACAAGTGCAAATGCAATAATGGGATATGACACGGTGAGTGACAGAATACTGAACGTAAGATTTCGGGGAAGGAAAGTTAACATAACAATTGTACAGGTGTACGCACCAACATCGATAGCAAAAGAAGAAGAGCATGAAAAGTTCTACAATGAGCTGCAAAGTACAATAGATAGAATTCCTAAGGGAGATGTAATAATGGTCATTGGTGACTTCAATGCAAAGGTGGGAAAGTACGTCGGAGGAGCAGGGGACACAATTGGAGGTCATGGACTAGGAGAACAAAATGAGGCAGGAGAAAGATTAGTAGAGTTTTGCGATGGGAACAACTTGGGAATAATGAATACATGGTTTGAACAGCCAAAAAGAAGACTGTACACTTGGACGTCACCAGATGGGAAACATCGGAATCAGATAGATTACATACTGATAAACAAAAGATGGAAAAGCACGATAAGGGATGTAAGAACGAGACCAGGCGCGGATTGTGGAACTGATCATGAATTATTAGTGGCAACAGTGCAAACGAAATTGAAGAAATTGAAAAAAGGAGAAAGACTGAACATGTATGACTGCAAAGGAATTACACCGGAATACAGGACGGAAATAAGGAATAGGTTTGAAATATTAGAGAGGGACGAGACGATGATAGATGAGGACACGAACCACCTGTGGGAGAAGGTGAAGGGAATAATACTAGAAACTGCTGAGAAACACATTCCGAAGAAAAAGAAAGTCACAACAACTCCGTGGCTCTCGAAGGATGCTATCAACATAGCTGTAGAAAGAAAGGAGGCAAAAAAAGAAGGAGACAAAAACAAGGTACGAGAAATGAATAGAGCATTCCAAAAGCAAGCACGTATAGACAAAGAAAAACATCTAAATGCAATGTGCAAGGAAATGGAGGAAGAGGGAAAGAAAGGAAGAACTAAAGAAATGTTTTCAAAAGTGAGGGAAATAACGAGAAAATTCACACCAAGAATGGGATCAATGAGGTCAAGGGATGGACACATAATCGCAGACGAAGAGGAAATGAAGAACAGATGGAAAGAATACACAGAGGAGCTGTACAGTGAAGATAGGAGAGTAATGAAAGAACGAATCGATACATCAGAACATGAAAAGGAACCGGACGTTTTGGAAGCAGAGGTGGAATGGGCAATTAGACAACTGAAGGACAATAAAGCACCGGGTCCGGATGGGATACCCATAGAAATGGTAAAAGCAGGAGATGGCGCAATGACAAAGACAATAACAAAAATGTGCAACATCATATGGACAACCGGAAAATGGCCAGAGGATTGGAAGAGCTCAATCTTTATCCCTATATTCAAAAAAGGAGATGCGAGAGAGTGTGAAAACTACAGGACCATAGCAATGATATCGCACATAAGTAAAATACTACTCAAAATAATACGTAAAAGAATGGAGAACATAATAGAGAGGGAGCTTCCAGATAACCAAGCAGGATTTAGGAAATCCCGTGGAACTCGTGATCATATCGCCAACATGCGGTGGATAATGGAGAGACAAAAGGAGTATGGACAAAAATTATACATATGCTTCATTGACTATAGTAAGGCATTCGATTGCATTGATCATGAGTTGATGTGGAAAACCTTAATAGAAATGGGAATACCAAGGCACTTGATACAACTTCTCAAGGGATTGTACGAATAACAGATTGCGGTAATAAGAACTGAATTTGGAGATACTGAAAGAATCAAAATAAAGAAAGGAGTGAGGCAGGGATGCATTCTGTCCCCATTCCTATTTAACCTATATGCAGAAAGGATAATGAGGATGGCGGAAATGGATGGAGCAAAAGAGGGAGTAAAGATAGCGGGAAGAACACTGAATAATCTGAGATACGCAGATGACACAACACTATTAGCAGGTAAAAAAACAGATCTGGTAGAACTGATAAGAAGGCTGAAGAGAGAGAGCGAGAAAGCAGGATTATACTTCAATATAAAGAAAACGAAGATCATGACAACAGCTGAGGAGGGCAGTTTTATGGTGGATGGAGAGGAATTAGAGACAGTAACAAGCTTTACATTCTTGGGATCAGTAGCAGAAAGAGAAGGAAAGTGCGATATGGAAATAAACCGCAGGGTGGCGATTGGAAAAGCCGCAATGAATGGACTAGAAAAAATATGGAAAGACAAACATGTGAGCACAGACACGAAAAAAAGATTGGTGAGGGCCTTGATTATACCAACAGTAACATACGGCAGTGAGACGTGGACAATGACCAAGAAAATAGAGAAAAAAATCAATGCTTGTGAAATGTGGATATGGAGGAAGATGCTGAGAACATCATGGACGGAGAAAAGGACTAATGAATGGGTACGCAAGGCGATTGGAATTGAGCAAGATGAGACGTTACAACAAACAATGCTAAAATCAAAGCTGAGGTTCTTTGGACATGTTATGAGATCAGATGGATTGGAAAAAGAAATGATGCTGGCTTGTGGAGAGGGAAAGAGAAAACAAGGGAGACCAAGGAAAAAATGGATGGACAAGATACACGAAGCAACTGGAATGAACTTGGCACAACTAAGGGACGCGACATTGGAAAGAAAGAAATGGAGAAGATTGATCATGACGGTCGCTAGAGCTGAAAGAGCTGACAGCACAAGGTGACAAAGGTGATGAGCTGCATTTGTCAACATCTCATGTGTTGGTTGAACAGCTGACATGTTAGACTTGTTGAAATCTTCTTTGCATGCTGTTTTTTCTTTCAACTCATCTGTTTTTCTGACTCAATTTTGTTGTTGGCAATCTCATAACTTTTTGTTTTCCCTCATGGAGACCAAAGACACTGCTGATGAGGTTTCATTCGGGCAAGATGGCTGTTACTGAAGTGTCTTTCCATTTTGACAGATTAATTGGTCATACACTGAATTTGCTTTACAACTGTCAAATGTTCAGGTGTCTACTTTGTTCATGTCTGAGTTTTTCAGTTATTTCTTTAGTCTTCTTTGGATTTCATGCATTTCTGGATCGTATTTAGACATCTATTTATGTATGTATTGTTACATAAATTGTCTAATAGTCTAAGGATATGGAAGAATATATCGACTATAGGTTAAAATGTTTTATTTCCTAAGCTATTTACAAGCATAACATGACTCATGTAGAAACAAGACGTAAACCTCAGGTGGCAACAAAACCTGCAAACAGCCTCTCAAGTCTTGGAACACCACTAATGGTACGTTTCAAATGAATGCGTGGGCCTTTCTTCTCTGAGAAAGTGCCAGCCTTGGAGAAGATGAAAGTTGTGGAGGCTATGACCCCTAAGTCTGGTAAACAAACTGTCTGAGGTAATCAGGCCATCCTCAGATTGAGCAAGCCGTGGGACTTTACAACCATGTGAATAGTGAAGTGTCCCTGTCGTTTGAAAATTGGAGATATAGCGCCCTTCAACGAGGTTAATGGGGTGAATTTGAAAACTACCAACAATGTAGAGAACCATTCTAAAGAGAATCTGTAGACGCACACCTTAAGAACTTCCTCCGTATGGCAAGGGAGAGTTTGATAGTTTTGGGTTAGAAATGGGAATCATTTATTCCCAATCCACTTCACGTGTAGATATCAATGCTTGGCGCCTTGATTTGTTCTTTGATTACTGATATGGCATAATCTATCATTTGACGCTGCTGTGACTGTTGTTCGTTAGTTCATTTTGAGGCACTTAAACTGCTGTTATGTCATCTCATGAAGATTGCGTCTAAGGTAAAACTGCAGCAGAAATTAGGTATGCTTCAGTTGCCTTTTTTGACTTGCACAAAAGTTATATTTGTTGTTTTAGGAACAGAGAAAAGAGGATGAAGAGATTCTGAATGAGCCGAGCCTTGAGAAGCCTGAAAAGCCGTTGCTTAGTAGTGATGCAGAGGCAAGGCAGAGGATAGAGGCCAAGTATGATGAGATCAGGAGAAAACCAGGTCACTGTCATTCACTGCCTTCGTTAATTAGTTATGTGGAAATTTATTGCAGTTAGTTAGTTATCAGTATTACAGTTCATTCAAACAAAATATTAATGGACTTCACCAAAGGTGAGACCAAAAGGACAACAAGAACCACTTGCAGCGTTACCTAATTTCTTATAACAGATTTCAAGATGGCATTTCTAGCAATTACATGTTACATCAGTTTTCATTAACTGTGCAAGTACAGTGATCTGTCAAATGTTCTTTTTCACAATTTAAAACATTAGCCCAATACTGCTTACAAGAAGCATTTTACATGATTTTTAAAGTGGTATATAGTAGTAGATAGTTAGTTATATCATCAAATGAGATTCGTTTATTCTCAATCCACTTCGCGAGTAGATGTCAATGCTGGGTGCCATATATTGTTATTCAGTGACTTATATGGCATGATCTATCATTTGACACTGCAGTGACCGTTGTTTGCTAGTTCATCTTGAGGCACTTGAAGTGCTTTAGTGTCATCTCATGAAGATTGCATCCGTAGCGAGCCTTGATGGCTTACACACCCACCAATGAGGCGGGGAGGCAATAAGGATGCCTTTTATGGGATACTAGGAGGAGCCTTGAGGACCACCAGGAAAGGTTCTGCATGGTGTGTAGGTGATTTCAGTGTGAATCTTGGCACCAACAAGGACAGTTATGGACACATCCTGGGGCCATTTGGAAGCAATATAGCCAGCAACAATTCTCAGAGGCTGATCAACTTCTGTCTGGGAGCTTGTCTCAGGATTGCATTATCGCTGTTCAAGTGAAAAGACATCTGTTATGAGTTCTGGATATTCCAGCAATGTCCATAGCAGGAAGACCTTGATCACATCCTAATTAATATCAGTTCAAGACTACTGCAGAATTGCAGAGTCAAGGTTTGAAGTAGTCAATAGTCACCAAACCGGCAATCAGATTGAGTGGCCGAAATAGAAGACCTCTTCCGAATCCCCAGTTTATTATCAGCAAGCATCTGCCTGAATGAGCATTTGCAAATGACTCTTTAGATTGTATTTGCATGAGTATTGGCAGCTGTTGTTGATTGCTTATGCAGAGTTCAAGGCGACTTGTTTCTGTAGACTGAGCACACAGCTCTCTAGAAATTGCTCCTGTCTATTAGGTTTGCCAGAAGATTGTACACCTTATAAGAGAGCTTTACACCAACACAATGAATGCTTTAATCATTGATGGTGAGACTTCGGATTGGTTTAACATGGAAAGTGAAGCATAACAGGCCTGGAAACTTGCCCCAAACCTGTTCTTGCCGCCAGTGAACCAGGTCATGGTGCAGACTGTTGCCAAAGGACACACTGGTGCACACAGTGTATTGGAGATGTTCTCTGACCTAGACTTTGCCGATAATGCAGCCCTTCTTGCCAGAATTCTGGAGACTTTGGTCTTGTCATTGGAAATACTGGACTGGGAGGCACACCAGTTTGGAATTGAGATCAACTGGGCCAAAACCAAGATCCAGACAGTGGTATAACCTCCCTTGATGATGGATTACATGCAGGATGCAGGAAGCATTGTGGAACTGGTAGAAGGATGCATCTAACTTGGGTCAAACATCGAGGTTGATGGCAGCTGCAAGCCTGAGGTCCGACATCGAATAGCAATTGCTCTGACTGTATCTGACTGTATGAACAGCCTTAGTCAGGGAATTTAGAGTAGATGCAGAAATTCACCTGTTTACATCTTCCATACTACCTCTGCTCCTTTATTGGGCTGAGACCTGAATACTCATGGTATATATATATGTATACGTTTATTCATCAAAATATTCTGGGTGACATACCACGCCAGAATTAAACAAAATACACAGTTGGTGTAGTTAACTGTTACTGTTAGTCAGGAAAGGCCCAAAATGGCCCGTCCATAGCAGCTACTATGACACTCGCTTTGATGACGGTATACAATTCGAAGAACGACAAGTTCATCGGTAGATGATTGATGCTGGCAAGATGAGGCCTAGTTTGAAATATAATGTCCGATGTCAGAAGAGTACAGTCGCCAACAGTAATGCCTCAATATTTTTGGCCACAGACGACATTTTGCTGGCATCTTGACAGTCCAAGTTGTAGGCTTATGGATGAAGCACGTGGAAATCCCTGGTCGCTCGTTGTTGGTGCATCTAAAACATGGTGGCGAGGTCCTGAAGAAGAAGCTAGATGCTTTCCAACAATGGTGCTTGCAGAAAATCAGGCAAATTCCATGTACTATGTGTATTACCAATGCAAAAATATGATCGAAACAAGAAGACTTCAGATGTTTGGGCACTTGCACAATGCTAGGTGGATGGAGCATCATAAAGAAGGTGCTTCACTCCTCTGTCCTGCCACATCTACTCTCAATTTCTTCTAAAAAATTCTAGAAAAGGTAGATGTGAACCACTTCTGTAGTCACTTTTCTTTACATAAGTTGTACCTCCCTTTTCAATCTGTCTATGGGAAATAAAATTCCGCTGAAACTGCGCTAATTTCTGTTCGCAGTCACATAATCAGTGCCAAGGACAAAGGAAAACTAACTACTCTTATTTACTTGATCTTTCTGCCACTTTTGATACTGTTGATAGGAATGCAGAATTCTCTGATACATGCTGGGTCAGCAACGACTCTTGAAGCTTGTTTTATAATCCTTGAATATAACCCTTTCCTCAACTGGAAACCAGTGCAGTATCTCTTGCCTATAACTTGAAACATGCGAGAATTTAGGTAGGTTAAAAACAATTTGGGGCTGCACAGTTTAGGATGGACTGAAGCTGTCTAGAACTTTGGCAGATCTGCAAGAACAGAGTCACAATAGTGTACACACATCAGGTGAATAAGCGGAAACGGTCACTGCAGCTTCAAATGATAAATTTGGTCATGTTACTCTGATCTTACACATTTGTAAAAACAGGACCATGGATAGGTCCTCATCCAGAAGCACTCCAAGGTCCCATACATCATGTGCATCCCAACCTGGAAGTGCTGCCACTATTACTTCCCTGTTAATCCTTGCTCGTGATTTGAATTCCATCGTTTTTGGGTTCAAACCAAATGTGAGGTTAGAGATAAGCCTCTAGTATTTTATATAATCTGAGTCTGTTCCAGGCTTCTTGATTGATGGCTCTATAAAGACATGCTTCTGACTCTCCAGTAGGCATTGCAGAGCTGCACCAATAGAATAATGGAAGGTGATATTAAATCCAAATCGGATTTACCAGGATTTTTTTAGAAAATGTCCGAATACAGTTCTGAACTGCACAAAATCTGGGGCAAAGTTGAATGTAGCTTAGGACGCACAAGCTGTATGAATGCACAAGAATTATGGAGATGAACTGAAATCCGATTTTGACAAATAAAATGTTTTTATTATACACGACCCATGTCTGTGGGTACATGCTGCCAAATACTATTGGCTTGGCAAGAGTCTTTTGTGCTCTGTCCTTTTCTGTTGTCTTTCAATGTTTGCAAGAATGTTTTCCTAATTTTTACATGTTTATGCCTCTGTGTAGCACGTTATACTTCAGCATGACATAATCTTACATTGTCAAATTAAGGGTGAACAATAATGTCAGATTTTAAACTCTGTGCATCTTGATGTATCAGTGATTGAGCATATTTAAGATCTGCTTATGATTTGGGTGTGATATTAGATTCCTCTATGTGTTTAAATGACCATGTAAATGCTATTTGTAAATTGTCACAGTTCCACATTCGTGACATTCATGGAATTAGACATTATGATTCCATGGCTACACGAGTGTTGCTAGCTAATACACTCATTTTTAACCATCTTGATTACTGCAACTCCGTTGTGTTTGGTGTCACAAAAGTAAATTTTTTGAAGCTGCAGAGTTTTGAATGCTGTGGCTATGGCTATTACAAGTACTCTTAAATATGATCATATTGCCTCTGTTTATACATCTGTGTGTTGGCTCCTTGTTCAGCAAAGAATTAAATTCAAAATTAGTGTAATTGCATTCAGGTCAACCGCAGTACCTTCAAATATGCTCACCTCCCAGATCTTTTGTTACTCACTAAGTCCTCAGTTGCCTTTCTCTTGCCATACCTCAAGTGCATACTGCTCTTGGCAGCAGGGCTTTTTCTGTTACTGGGCCTGGGTTCTGGAATATGCTTCCACAGTCTGTTCAGACTACCAAGTCTTTAACGTTTTGCTTTTCTCAACTTGATGTTTTTGTTTCAGCATGCGTATCCTGTTTAAGAGCCTTCTTATCCCGTTGGATTGACCCTTGGAATTGGCCAGATTGTGAATCTGTTTTGGAATGCCATCAGTTGATATCTAGTGTATTATTATAATGGCACTATAGAAGTTCTAAGATTAGATTAGGTATTAAACAAATTATCAATAAAGAATTTGCTTGAAGTTGCTAATACCTGTTCTGTTTCTAATTAGGTAAAATGGTTTAAATTGTGTTTCAGGTGAACCAAAATTGTACCTTGAACTCACAAACTGCACTCCAATAACAAACACACAGCAGTGTCCCAGGTTGGTTATTCCAGTTCAAATCTTTCTGGACCATACTTTGGATTCTCAGATCAATACTTTTTATATTACTTTATTTTCAAGACTATAAGTAGTAGTTTTTAACTGAAATTTGATGTGTGCCACTCTGTCACAGAAACTACTTGCATACTAAATTTTTAAAAATTTCCAAATATGTAATCTGCATGAAAGTTAGAAAGCAAGGGAAAGGTAATTAATTTATTGATAGCACTTTTCTGTTGAGTGGTGCTGATTTGAATATTGTTGTGTGGAGCATAATAACTTTGAAGACCTCTGCACAGCTGCTGGTGCTAAGTTATTGCTGCTGATCCAGATGAGTTGAAGTATGTATATATGTATCAAGACATCTAATGTAGTGCCTTTTAAGTACGTCTCAAATGAACTGCAGATATGGCTATCTAACTGATTTAGACAAGTGTGTTGTAAGTTAGTTTCAAAACGCATGTTGAGCAGAGACTAATGAAACAGTCACTTTTTGTGCAGTGGAAAACTGTTCCAGGAGGATGGTCCAGTACAGTGAATGGACAATGGTCTCGAGCTGATGAATGATGGAAGTGCAATTACAGTTACAGACTATTTAGAGCTTAAGTGCTCAAAGATCAACTCAGTCCACTGGTGTACTGAAGGTGCCCCACCACCAACCTTCCCTCCAATTGACTTTAAGATATCACAGTTACAGGCCATCTTATCAGAACAGCTCCATCAACTGCTGCCGTTGTTGCCATCAAAGTTGCGTGAATTGTACCCACTGCTGCCATTGTTAGTTAAGGATGTTGTGGATGCTGGATGCTGATGACTTGGCCAATTATCATCCCATCTCTAACCTATCTCCTTTGTCGAAGATGGTTGAGAAGATTGTGTCGATGCAGTTGACATGTAATCTGGAAACAATGTCCTCTTACCCAAATTCAGGAGGTTTCAGGAGGTTTCGGTCTGCAGAGTCTATGCTAAGGTGTGTTACTGCTGATTTCTTTGGGCCCATGGAAACTCTGCTTGCTCTTTTTGACGAGAGAATGGCCTTTGACACTGTTGACTATGGCATTCTTTTAGAACACCTCATTAAGTCATTTGGTCTTGTGATTCATGCTCTGTAATGATTGTGCTAATTCACTGACTGCACTCAGTGGTTTTCGGTTCCATTATCTGAGGCGCTCTAAGAGATCGCCATGGTCAGCTGTGTCAGAGGCCGCACTCTCATCAAAAAGACTAAGCAGAGTTACCTGGCCTTTGGTCTCATTTAGGCTGCCACAGGGTTCCATTCTAGATCCTTTTGCTTTATATCTTTTACAATGCAGACTTAAGCCATGTTCTTTCTTCCAATGCAACATGGAAGCTTTGCTGTGGTTGGCCCCTCATTCTGATACAGGCCTCCATGGGACCTGTGACATGAGCTTCTTTGCCTTCTGTGCCTTTATTTTGCCAGTGGTTGCAGACCATTCTGTTTAATTGTCCTCTCGCATTGTCAGGAGCACTTCTGATGAGTTTTCTTGAAGAGGTGCTGTACAAATTTACACTTACAAATTACAGAATTACAAATTACCTGCATATTTACATGTGCAGCAGAGCACCATAATTGCCGACGTCGAGACTGGGACACAGAGCTCCTTGATTATGCTGGAGCTGTGACGACAATTGGGATGGTAACAGGACAATAACCCCCTGGACAATTACCCCCCGGACAATTACCCCCGGACGATTACCCCGCATGCAAATAACCCCCTGGACAATTACCCCCGGACAATTACCCCCCTATACAGTAAAGAGTAAATGAAAGACTTACCATACATCAAAAACTAATTATTAGACAATTATTAGACAACTGGACACAGAGTAGACATGAAAGAATTACCAAACATCCAAAACTAAATATTGGACAATTTCTGGCTGGTCACCCATCACAACCTCCAAGGAAGAAGTATGCTGACTCCATTGCACGGATTTTGGCCGTCATTAGCAACTACAATAAGCGGAATGTTCTTGACTATCTACGTGGAATAGCTCACAACCTTTCCTTTTAAGTTCAATAAACTAATAAACAATAAAAAGCATTTTCTGTTACACATTTAATTTCATACTGTAACGTTGCATGGTTCTCCAATATATGTCTAATAAATTAATATATAAACTGTATGATTAATATACATTATTTGTATATTTATATAATTAATATATCAGTGTAGGGGTTACTGTCCAGGGGGGGTTATTTTCATGGGGGGGTTATTGTCCCGGGGGTTATTGTCCGGGAGTTATTGTCTGGGGGGTAATTGTCCAGGGGGCTATTGTCCTAGAACCAGTGGGGCACATCCCAGCAAGAAGATCTTGAATATACATGTCATACGTTCCACAACAAGAGACCATTGTACTTTTTCTCACATTCATTCTGATATATGTGAATATTTTGGTATTTTGGCCATGACTGATGCAGCACAGTCGAGAACAGACTGGAGCTGGTACAATCTTAATATTAGCAGGCATGCTAGGATGTAACTGTAATAATCACAGCATGTCAGAATGTATGAATACATAAGACTCCCTGCAGTGCTAAATGACAGGTTGCCATTGTCCTTAGCACTGTCCTCTTGAAACAGTGATTGTCTTGCCTAGTTGTCCTGCTCGTTACTGTGTACTCTCAGTTAAACCATGAAGTGAGATGGTATCCTCAGAAGCAAAGAGAATACGACGGAAGCAGGGCATTGATGATGGAAGCAAGTGTTGAGTCACAAAGGTCGAACATATCTGTGCACTGTACAGTTAAGGTCAGTTTTTGCAGGTAACCAGCAACAACAACTGTTGATCAGGCTCTGGTGGAAGGCTTTCCAATCCAGTTACCTTTGTTGAGCGGGCAATAGCTTGAACGATGGAATGTTATCTATACGCATATCCATTTAAGTGTTTTTATGATGTCATGTACAGTTCGAATCTTTTTGAGTATTTTGCAATATCTTATCTGTGATTGTGGTTTATGTTGGTGAAAGATTAGGTTTTAAAATCTGGGTTAGTAACGTGTTTCTGATCTGACATTTTTGTAATTTGTGGTTTGTAGTCTGTGTGTTTTTTTGTATGGCTTCAGAGAAGAACAGCTAAGAAGAAATGATGTCAGCAAATATAAGATCTTTGTCAAAGTGCTTTTCAATAACAAAGAAGTTTCTAAAACCACTGCCAAGTTAGTGTAAATTGTGAATAAGTGTCTTGGTAACTGCAGTTCTAAGCTTTTCAGATTTGTTCTTAGGTTTCTTCAGTGACACTATAGAAGTTGCGAATTAATAAATTAATTGGACTGAGGAGATGTCGTAAACAATAGAAACTTAAGCCATCAGTAATGGAATGTTTTTTCTGTTGTCAGACCCAGGTGGTGATGATGTTGCGACACTTCAGTTTGAAGTGGCCATCATTTCACCAACATCTTTGAGAGGTCCTTGAAATGTGCTACACTCAGATGCATTTGCACGTGTGCACATATTAATGATTTGGGTCGTGCTTGGTCATTTTTGTTTAAGCAGGAAGGGGTCATAAGTCAAGTGTTTCTCTTTTGCTTCTGTTAGACCAATTGGACAAGAGTTTGTTGTACGATTTGCTCAGATCTTCAACATTGAAATCATGCATTGGCCAGAAAGCATTACATTTGATGTGAGTATCTCATTGTTTCATGAAATACTGGTATCTGAAGCACATAAAGATGTGATGCTGGATTACACCAGTATATATGTGTGCATACATGCATGTGTATGTGCATATATATGTGAATGTATTGTATAGGGAGTATCATTTTTAATTTACGGTAAATACTCAAGTATAAGTGACAACATTTTTGGCATTTTTTTAAATTTGGAGGTGGGATAGGACTTGTATCCTACAAGTCCTAACCCAGATGCCTTAAATCAACACCAACAGACATGAATGATTCAGCTGATGCCATTGATAATTATAAACATTCTCCTGGGTCATTCCATGTCAAATCAACCAGAGGTGTACACCACACCATCTTGGATTTTGATGAAATTTGGCACACATGTTCTACTAACAGATACAAGGGATTTCTGAAGATTTTACTTGATTATCTCAAAAAATGTTGGAATTACAGAATTTCAAACTTTCTTGCCGTTTCGTGACTTCGCAAAAAATTGAATGATTGACGAACTTTGACTTGCTATAAATCTGGAAGTAATAAAGTTAGAAGCCTGAAATTTGCAGCTTCTGATCAATGCTGATTATAAAAATACAATTATCATCAGGGTATCTCCCACCCTTTCAAAGATATGGAAAGGTAAACATTGCTGAAAAGCTAATTATCGCAGTTGTTTGGTGTGCTACCAGCCAAGATGGTGATGATATATAAATATGTTTGTAATAGCATGAGACTATGCCATATGAGTATCTATGAGAAAGAGAGTTGTTGAAAAAGTTCAGTAGATCTAGCTTGGTGATGCATTTTGTAGCCCACGCTAGCCCTTTTAGGGTATTTTGTGACATTAAAATGTCAATATTGACAGTAAATGAATCAGTTGAAATTTGGTACATTTTTTGAGATAATCAAGTAAAATCTTCAGAAATTCCTTATATCTGTTAGTGGAACATGTGTGCCAAATTTCATCAAAATCCAAAATGGTGTGGTGTACAATCACCTTAATATTGGTTGATTTGACGTTGAATGACCCTCCTGACAACAATGCTGATTTTGATTCATAATACTAGACATATTAAAAATTGCTATTAGATAGCAAATATATTTAAATATTGAAGAAATAAAAGGTTCTTGATAAAATAAGACATTTTATAGTGATATAACATGCCCATTGGTGCATCCCAATTTTGTTTGTATTTCTTTAACGGCAGCTACACTAGATAGTTCTAAAATATTATAGCGCATACTAAACATAGAAATCAGAATTTCTTTTGATTACAAGATTTAAACTGAGTGTCACAAAATGCGCCATAGTCTGAGATCTTACCTGACGTGCAGGATACTTGATGGCATTTTTGTGTGCTTTGTGTAGGTGGATACGTTGGCATATATTATATGAAATGTTTACATTTGAGGTATTAAATCTTGCTATGGACACTCGTCAAAGTTTAATGGTTGTCTGAAATAGCACATCTTGTGCATTGTTTGACACGCAAGAGTTTTGTCAGGCTTATATGATGAAGGCTGCTTATTTGAGTTTATTGAGCACATATTTTGAAAGGGTTATTATTTGCATAAATTCAGCCCAGTACTAGTGATTGTGATTGTAGTTGTAATTTGAGATTTATAAAGCGCCTCTTAGAGGAGGACAAACTCAACAGAGGTACTTCCGACTCGAAAAAGTAAAATCACTGTTGAACAGTACAGTCTTCAGGCACCTGCGGAATACTGAGAGGGGGAGAGAAAGGAGCTCAAGTCGCAGTTCTCAAGGGAGACGATTCCAGCAAGTGGGACCAACGTAGGCAAAGCTTCTTTACTGGGCCACAGCGGTTCGCATGCGAGGGACAAACAGGACATATTGAGTGGCCGAGCGAAGTGTTCTACGGCCCGGGAACGAGGAGACCAATGTGAAGAAGTGAATGAGGTAAAGGGGAGCAGAGCCAAGAACACAATTGTGCATGAGGGAGAGGATCTTAAAGGGAACATGCTGCTGGACGAGGAGCCAGTGAAGAGTGTCACGAATATAAGACGAGATGTGGCCACATTTTGGAATGCCCCCAATGAGACGAGCAGCAGAGTTAAGCACAGATTGTAGCTTAGCAGTGTTGGCAAGCGATAGGCCGGTAAAGATGGCGTTCCCAAAGTCAACCCTGGTGCAAATGAGGGCATGGACCAGCGTGGAGATAGCGTGAAAGGAAAGAGTACGGCGAATGGTACGGAGCTGACGAAGATGATAAAAACAAGAGCGAGAGACGCTGTTAACATTTGCAGACAGGGAAAGCTCCTGATCCAGTACAACCCCGAGATCCCGGACCGTAGTAGAGAAGGAGATATCCGGAAATCTCTGGCGTAAGGAGGAGAGATCAGTCTTGGCGAGCTGCTGGCGGCCACCAAGCCAGATGAACTGGGTCTTGTTACAGTTCAAACAGAAGCAATTGAAGGACATCCACAGCTCAGGGACAAAGGTGACATCGCGAATCCTCAGGACAAGGGCAGAGGCCACCTCTGCCGGACCATGGGTATAAGCCTAGGTGTCGCCTGCATACTGAAGGATGGCAACATTACTGGTAGTACTGGTGATGCTAGAGCTACTGGAGCTGTACTAGCTGGGAGTGTGGAGAATACACGAGAGAGAATCTTGGACTGGTTGACAATTGACACGGAACCACTGCTGAATTTGTCTTCACTTGTGAAAGCTATGTATGACTTTGATCTGCCTCGGCTCACAGTTGCTTGACCAGTGAATTTGTGAGCCTTCAGTTGAGCAGCACCTCAAGATTTCAGACCATCCCAGCAGCTTCCAGACTGGGATGCCAATGCCAGCACTGTATGGCTGATTTTTTTAGGTCTGTCTTGTGTACTGGTTCCTGGCTGGGTTTATGTTAAAGGACGTCCATATTGGACTTCTCTGATGACATCAGCCATGCAGGACATGCATGCAAGAGCATCAAATGGCTGGCATGTCAAACAGAGATGATCTGAGCCATAAGCATCTCAACAGCATGACCCTCTGTCAGAAACCTGACTGATGTTTTAGCATTAGAGTGTTAGACTCTGTGTCTCTGTTCTCTGTGTCTGTTTATTCGTTTCATTTGCTTGTTTCAGTTTATTCTCAACTTCAGACTTATCTTTTTCAAATTGCCCTGATTCCCCTATAACTGTAATTGTAATTTGACAATATAAGGTGCCACTTCAAGAATAAACTCATCAGGGGCACTCCCGACCCAGACCAGTGAAACTACTGTCAAATATGACAGACATCGGGTGCCTGCAAACCTGTGGAAGGGGCAACTGAGGAGCTCAAGCCACAACTCACGAGAAAGGCTATTCCATCTGGTAGGCCCAACATAGGCAAAGCTTCTGCTCTGAGCCTTAGAGGTATGCATACGCAGGACAGTAAGAGACCCGTGGACAGCCGACCAGAAAGAGCCATGGCCTGGGACCAAAAAAACCAAAGTGCAGAAGTCCTTAAGGTATGATGGAGCAGAGCCAATGAGACAGTTACGCATAAGGGTTAAGGTCTTAAACTCTATACACTGCTGAATGGACAGAAGGTGTAAGGTGTCCCGCATGATGGGAGCTATATGACCATACCTTGAGACACCTCCAATCAGACGGGCAGCAGCATGAAGTACAGACTGAAGCTTTGAGATATTAGCTAGAGAAAGGCCAGCAAAGTCCACTCTGGTACAGATAAGGGCATGAATTAGAGTGGTTACAGCATGGAAAAGGAGTGAGCTGCAGGTGGTACAAAGCTGATGAAGGTGGTAAAAACATGAGTGGCAGAACTGTTTACATGATCAGTCAAAGATAGTTTCTGGTCCAGGATGGCTGTATGAGTGAATGGAAAAGATATCTGGAAACCTCTGGTGTAGGGACAAGATATCAATCTTAGCAATCTGAACACAGCCACCAGCCAAATAAGCTGGGTTTATTACAGTTTAATCAGAGGCAGTTTGAGGACATCCATAGACCAAGGGAAGATGTTGCATCAAGAACCCTGTCAACCAGAGAAAAAGCTGCATCCGCTGGGCGGTGAGCAGAAGCCTGTATGTCGTCAGCATGTTGGTAGACAACAACTCCCATAGTAAGGAGGACCCGCCTTAGATCAGCAGCGTACAGAATGTATAGAAGAGGGGCCAGAACGGAGTCCTAAGATAGCCCAAAAAGAATTCGAGACATGGTGGATCGTGAGGAACTAAAGACAACAGAACGGGAACGTTCCTAGAGGAATGACTGAAATCAAGGAAGAGCAGTATCAGTAGCACCAAAAGATTTCTCCAGATGCTCCAGAAAGATAGAGTGATCCACAGTAAAAAGAGCAGCACTAATATTGTAAAGGGCAAGAAGAGTAACCTGTCCTCAGTTGAAAGCCCCTAAGACATCAGCCAAGTGATAAGTGATTCCGTGGAGTCAAACTCCTAAATCCAGATTGAAGAGGGGGTATAAGGGAATTAGATTCAAAATAGTCAACCAGTTGAAAGGATACACATCTTTAACAAAGAGAAAGACAGGTTAGAGATAGGTCGATATAGATTTAACCGAGTCAAAGCCCTTGCGCTTGAGAGAGGGAAAGACTAAGGCTCATTTATGAGAAGTCGGAAGTGATCCCTCATCCAGAGAAGTGAGTACAAAATTAAATCGTCTATAAGATCCTTAATTGAAAATAGTGGAAGTAAGTAGAGTTCACAAGATTTAGCAGGTGACTCCAACAACAGCCAGCGTATGATGTCCAGAGACAGTGGCCTCCAGCACGGTAGCCTAGACTGCGTAGGAAAAAAGGAGGGAGAGGGAGGACCTTTGGTAGATTCCTGCACATGTAGTCGAGATAGTCACCCACCATAAACGGAGTGTTAGGACCTGTAGAATGGCCAAGAACACCAGAGCAAAGACCAAAGCCAACGCAGATTACTCCTCTCCGACTCAATCTGTGACTCCCAGTATGACATTTCTTTAGGTCCAAACTCCGGTGAATTAGGTGAAGATGACGGATCCAGTCGAGATGATATGCAAGATCACTTGTTCGCCTGCATTTTTGCTCATGCCACCAGACATGACAGCGAAGAACGTGGCATGGTGCCAACGGTCTCTGGCGGGTCTGCTGTGGATGAAGCAAAAGGAGGTCATCGATGAAGAGCCTAACTGAATAATCAGAGAGAGCAAAGAGCGCTTCGAACAAGTAGCCAGCCAGAAGAGAGGTCCCTGCAGAGAGGACTATTGTTTAGACCACCACAAAAGGCATCACGATCCAAATTGTTCCATCCACGTATAAGCCAAAGTGCATATGTGGCTGGGCACACAGAAATGGAACCTTGACTAAATGTAGACCATGATCTGAGAGAGCTGCAGGCTCAATTTTGAGATCAGAGATATCGCAATCATCACAGGTGATGATGACATCAACCCAGCCACCCAATTCATGGGTGGGTTCGGCAACAGAGCAGATCACTAAATCAAGCAGAATCCGGAAGGTCACGGTTCTTGAGATGTATATTCAGGTCCCTGGTTATGACTAGCTGGTGGTTGAAGGTGGCAAAGACTTCCAAGAGCGAGGAAAATTTGGCGAATAAGGTCGACGAGCGAGGAAAAAAGCCCGGCTGATAGAGGACAAGGACAGTAACAGGTCCATGAGTCACTGCGCAGGAGAGGCAGAGGGCTTCAAAGGAGGAGACGGAAGTAGGAAGAGAGACATTTTTGACATGGAAATGATCTCAGTGGTAGACAACAATGTACCCATGATTTTGAGCGAGAAGATCAAGTGAGGAATCAACCAGGCATGGGGCATCAAGGAATAGGTAGCCCGGAGAAGCAGCACGACGGACCGGAACATTGGAGGACTGCCAAGACTCCATGACAACAAGCATGTCCAAATCATGATTAGAGATTGAGTTCGCAGCCTCCATAAACTTGTTTCCCAGTGACCGTGCATTCAGCATCCCAAGTCTAAGCCCATCGTTGCCACATAGGTTTGAGAGTGGCTGAGAGGCAGGTGATGCAGTAGCGCTGGAAATGAAGGCTGAGACTGGCGAGAGGGAGACAGTAATCCAGGCCTCGTGAATGCTGGTCATCATAGTTGGAGGTTGAAGAGAGTCTTACGCAGTCTACATCGAGTGGTGAAACCCAGCCAGTTATAGGCACAAAGCCCAGCATAAGTTACACACGAGCTGGAGAAGTGGTTGGAGGAGGGGCCACAGACGGTAACATCGTCGACAGAATTTGATCAAGCGTAAACTTACAAACTATAGGCTGCCTCTTTGTCTTAATGAACTACCATATTATCTTGGGTATAATGCACACTTTTTTCCGAATAAAGTCTGCTCAAAGTCAGGGCACGCATTATACGTAGGAAAAAAGTTCTTATATGTTTTTGGCAAACACCAATCATGCGGCACTAATGAAAGCAACATATCGATGACTTAAGTAAGAAATATCAACATTATCAGCACTATTAATGTCATACAATACATTGGTTTATTAAATATTAAAATAAATAGTCAATTCTTTGAATAGTAGTTACATTAAAATTTCGCTTTAAATATATCATACACGCATCACGGAAAACAAACAATTCTGATAATTCTTTGAATGTGGCGCAGTAGCAAATTTGATGTCGGCAGCCATTTAGTCACATATTATTAGCAACTTGTGAAGGTGAAAACAAAAATCATAATAAATTTCATCATCCGAGAATGATTCGAGTGGATTTCAACGGGCTCTAAATGCTATTTAACGCTGAAAACTTCCTCAAATGCGATATATTATGACAGCCGCCATTTTGTTTCCTTTCCTTAAGCTCAGACTAGTTTACTTGCATCTGCTTGCAGGGCAGACTAGGGCTATTCCAGCCATAGTGCGCTAGGACCGCGTGGTGCATACCGAACTAATTCGCTAGTCGGGCGTAAGCCGAACTTAGTCTAGGATTAGCAGTTACGCCCTGCGCATTATACATAGGTACTAAGATTTTTACATTAGGATAAATTTTGCAACTCATGGTGCGCGTTATACACGAGTGCACGTTATACCCGAGATAATACGGTAATCTTCTTGATCTTGACCTGATTGCAGCTTGGTTTTGGGGCACCATTGGTTAATGCCTTGTGCATTAGACATTGGTGTCACAGAAGTTACTGATTAACTAACTAATAACTCTAGATTTTGCAAAAGCTGCTGAGCCATGGCTCTTGTAAATTTGTGATCTTCTACTATCAACATTGTGTCCAAGACCTTGGGATTCATCCATTGCTGGCTTAAGGGCCAAAGCGCAAGATGTGAGGGCCTTCCCTATATTGTATATGGGACATGGATTGATGTGTTGTAGATTTATGAGACCTATGGCCTTACAACTGACTTGCTGTGTACTGTCTATGCGGCCATTCCTGATGCAAATCTGACTGCTGTCAGCAGCCATCTAATAGAGCATGACTTCAGCAGTGAACAGAAGCGACATCATTCACATGAAGGAGTTGGAAGTGGTTAGTTATCATTTGTCTGTCTGTCTGTCCATCCTTCTCTCCGTCCATCCATCCGTCCGTCCATCCGTCTGTCTGTGCGTAGCAGAACATATATTGTCAGTTGTCTGTGTACTGTTAAATTCTGCCAGGTTTTTGCTTCGTCTGTATTTTTCCTATTATTGCTGCAGTCTCATGGTTTGCTGTCTATCTAATTGCTTTCGTTAACTAAATTGCTGTTGCTAACTATCATGCAGTCTTGTGGTGAGCATGTGTTTTGCTGGTTTCTGAAGGGGTGCCAACAATGCAGAACCTCAATGCAAGCAAAAGTGTTGTTAATCTGACAACTTCTGGATATCTAAGTGCTGCTGTCTTTTGGGCAACTGACAGCCAAGGAAATATTTTGGTTCCGGGCACTGAGACTAACAAAAGTCCAGTCTACAGGTAAGACAATCCATTCCACGTCTCTTTTGATTTAATTTAATTGAGAGTGAACACAGACTTCAGTCAGAAAATTGCTGAATGTGAACTGTGCAGTCCAACTGTGGTTGCCGTTGTTTGAATGTAGTGAACTTATGACTTTCTGAACTTTCACTGACAACTGCATGCATTTAAATGGGAGTTGTTCTGTTTTTTGTCATCTAGTGCCATGAAAGGAGCAGATGTCATCTCGGCCATTGGTTTGTCTGGTCTGTCTGACATGTCTAAGCTGACTAAGTGGGTGGAAGACTCTCACCTTGACCCGAATGATCCGGCTAATGCTGACATAATGCATTTAATGAGGGTCAGTGTTTTCATTTAGTTTAATTCAGTTAATTCCTGTTATCTTTGGTCATAAATAAGCGCACTGCTTTTAGTCTGCTTTAATCTTCAGAAAATTGAATCTGTTGGTTGGATGCTTTGCTGTTAGTAATCTTGTATCTGGTTGTTGTAAAGGAGAGCACAGAAAACTGGGATGGCAGTGGAGCCAGATTGACAGGAGAGCCCCTGCTGCCAAAGATGTTGAGCTCTGTATTCAGATGCTGATTGTGGACATGCTAAGAAACATAAGTGGGGGAGACAAGATTGGAGTCAAGCTGGTGAATGATATAAGATTTGTAGATGACCAGGGTGTGGTTGTAAGGAAAGCTGTTGTATTTGGTACTGACACGCATTAGCTTACTGAATAGTCACTTAACCATCAATATACCTGCAAGCTGTTGTTGCCGTAGGTTTAGAAACTAACGTGATGCTAGAAAAATTTTTTTGCTGCATTGGTCGTCGTTGTCCCTTTTTTCTGTACATTGTCACACACACACATCTTACCTCTCCAGCCATAACCTCATGTTCGTAATCATAATCGTAAACTCAAAATTTCTAAAGCGCTACTTAAAAGTAAGCGCAGGGCTCCAGCTCATTCACGAGGCTGCATCAAGTCACTGGGGCTGTCCAAAGATGCCATGTCAAGAATCCAGTCTGATTGCCAGAAGACTAGAGAGAGAAGGGGGAAGGAACTATTAAGGTGGGTTGTGTTTAAGCTGGGAGAAATGGGAAGGTAGCAGATTCGATGGATCAGTATCGGATATCTTGAAAAGGTGAGACTTCAGTTTTGAATGGAACTCCTGAGGAGTAATAATGAGGAGGGGCTTGAGAGAGATGGACAATGGAAAGGATAGAGGAACAGAAAATTTTTGAAAGTTGGGAGAGAGATGTCAGAACAAACTGCTTGATATTATATTACTGCGAACTTGATACCTGTTCCTTTTACCTTATGCAACTGGTGATGCCTAAAATACCCACATTTTTTCTGACTCTCTGTGCCTTCACCATACTGCATTGCTGCAGATTTGCACCTAGTCCAAAACCTTTCTGAATCAAATGTCGGTAGTTTACCTTCTGCTACTTTTTTCTGGTGACTTTGAGCTAAACCCCAGTTCTTGCCATCTTGCAACTATCAATTCCTGCCACCTTAATATCCATGAGGATAACTATGACAGATGAGCATGCAACATAGATAGGTTGACTGATATACTTGTTATACTATGTTATACTTTGTGATCTGTAAGACAGATTTTGAAATGCATTCTTTGTTCAATGGGCAGCTAGTGCAATTAATGTATTATTGGCTTAATATTCTGGTATTTATGGGTCTTTATTATGACTCTGGCCAGAGAGTTTTGAACCACTTGTGGCTCGTGCAGCTCACCCTTAGTGAAACTAAGAAGAATTGAGTCACCACAGTCAACGTGCGTACATGACCTCGGAGTTCTAGATGACAACCACCTATCACTAACCTCGCATATCAGTCAACTTGACCAGCATCTGCTATTACAATATTTGTCGTTTGCCTTCTTTTGTAGAGGTATCATCACTGTTTGCATAAAATCCTTTGGCCACTCTCCAGACATATATATCTATTGGCATATTGTTGCCAGTTCTGCTGTTGCCTTTTCTCCCAGGTTTTCAGCATATCAGCTGGTAGAGGCTACATTACAGATTTGCTCTGACAGGCATTTTGCAACAATGGTTAATTTCTTACTTAACTGACAGGTCACGGTGAATACGGTATGGCAGACTGACCTCAGAAATTGTGCACGTTACCTGTGGAGTACCCCAGGGCAGCGTACTTGGGCCTGTATTATTTGTCCTGTATACCGCTGATGTCGTCACTGTCATGAATCTGGGGTTTTTGGCCCATACATATGCTGATGATTTGCAGATTTATCAACATTCTGACCATTCATCCAGTCCTGCGTTAGTAACTCAACTATCAATCTGTGTGCAGGAAGTACTGAAGTGGATGGCCAGCAACAGACTGTTTAAATCCGTCAAAAACAGAAATTATCTGGCTTACCTCTCAACACTATACTAAGGATTGCCCGCCTAATCCAGTGCTGCTATCTGATATCTATATTGCCCCATCAACATGCGTACATGACCTCGGAGTTCTAGTCGACAACCACCTATCACTAACCTCGCATATTGTAGCAGTATAGCCTCATGCGTGTCTCGCCTCTCCTCCACCGAGCTCTGGGTGTGTATCACTTGTCCCCCGCAGTATCGCGGGCGTGTCTCATCTCTCCTCCCCCGAGCTTTGGGCGTGTCTCGCCTTCCCCCGCCGAGCTCCGGGCGTGTATCTCTTCTCCCCCCGCAGTATCGCAGGACTATATAAGACACATAGAATGCAGATGAAAAGAGTACTGATGGGTGTGGTGTGTGCGTACGTATGTGAGTGCCTTCGTGTAACCAGAGTTTTAGTTAAGGAAAGTTCACAGTGTTTTCGATATTGTTGACTAAGAATAAAAGTGATTAACGATCGGTCGACTTGGTGTTCAGTCTCTTGGGGACCTCAAGAGCCTTATCTCATGGACTAGCAGTAGGGAGGCACTGGTAGGGAGTCATCCTGGTAGAGTTATCAGACAGACCAACGCCTCGGCCACCCGATAGAGCCAGACTCGGGTGCAGTACCCCAGAAAACGTCACAGTATCAATCAACTTGACCAGCATCTGCTACTACCATATTCGTCAACTGCGTGCTGTTCATCGCTCGCTGACTCAGGAGACTGTGCATGCCTTGGTGCAAGCTTGGTTATGTGTCAACTTGATTACTGTAATGATATTCTAGCAGGTTTACCCCGATACTTATACAGCAAACTTCAGTCTGTCTTATGTACTGTCACGTGACTCATACTCCGTCTGCCAAGTTCAGCCAAAGTGTCAGATCTGATGAGAGATGATCTTGACCAAGGGTTTTGCTTGTTTATTATCAAAGAGGCTCTTTTCCCTCTTCTGCCGAACGCAACACTCCCCAGGGTAGTCTGAGGACTCCTGTTAATGTTATTACCTTCATTTATTGTCATTTTCATCGTGCTTGGGATAAGCAGAGAGGTGGTATAGACACGGCAGTATAATTTTTAGAAGAACAAGACGCAGAACACATAGAAAAAAATTCATCTCAAATGAATCAAAGATTTCACGTGAAACAAAAGAAATTGAAACCAAGAAAAGCAGAAAATAACGTCCTACTAATCTTCATATTTGATAAGCTTTTCGATTCCAGGCCTTGTTGCCCATATGGCCTCTTCGTTTATTAAGTAACATGAGATTCGCTGTATTCTGTGTCGCTGTGGATTCATGTGATATGTGTATTGACTGAGGACAGAAACCAAGTGGGCACTCTCATGAAACTAACTTGAAACTTTCTTTTGTCATTTGCTTTTAATGGTAACACATGAGCATTTATTATTTTAAATATATATTTTAAAAAAGTTTTCATAACTTTTATTTAGCTTTTTATTAATTACAAGTTCGAACTTATGTTTTTGAAACTAATGCAAAAGATAGGCATATTACAAGGATACTGAAAATATACATGTATACAAACCCAAGTAGGCTATACCACTAATACATTAATGCTAAGAAATTTCTGTATATTCTGCAAGTAACTCGATAACCTGCAGTTCTGAAAGATTTTCTCGTGACATCCACGTTTTACTGAGCTTTTGCTGTATATCAGAATTTGTGTTGTTATGATGCATAAGAAACATGATATATTTTGCTGTCGTATGTTCTTACCTGTATTTGGTATTGTAAACTATAGTTGACTGCATCATTGTTTGCATGTGTACATTGTTTTTGGTGGTTTTTCTGACAAGCAGCCAGTCACTGAAGCTGGTAGTGCAGGGGGAGGAGTATCTGCCTTCCAGTTGCCACAGCACTTCCGTCTTGAACATGTTCAGGAGGAATTCAACTTTGCAACTGATGAAGACATAGAAAATAATCGGCGTTTTCGTTTAATTCGTCTTCGTGAACAAGAAATACCAGGGTTCAAGAACCAACGAATTCCTGCTCTTGAAAATGAAATTCCCGATGAACTTTTTGCAGTATGTAGATACATTACCCTTTTGCATAAGAATCTATTCACATAGTTTGAGTTTGTTTGTGAGACTGAATTCTGATAATTCTTTGAATGCACTGCTGCATATTGGTCATCTTTCTGATGACTTTGTTTACAAAAGCGTAATGGAGAAGACATTTGATGACCTGATTCTCAGCTCTGCCCTGTGCTTTTATCTCTTGTCATAGTCTATAGTAAATTACATTAATATGATTTCTTTATTTATTAGGCTTATGAGAAGAAACTGAAAGAAGATGAGAAGCTGAAGAAGGCTGATGATGCTGATTCACATCATTTGGCTGTTGCCAAGTTCATGCAAAAGGTTCTATTTTGTAATATTGCCATCATCACCATTGTCGTTGTTCTGGTTTCTGATTCTCTTTGCAGTCTGCCTGCCATCGGCTTAGGTCTGATGCTGTTTCTGAATGTGGCTGTTGTCTGAGTCTTTTTCTGCAACTGGAAGACCTTATTCAGGTCCTCATTCAGCATTATAGGTTAATGCCTTGTGCATTAGATGCCTATAAAAGTTGCTAAGCTATAAAAGTTACTAAGTATTGTTGCTAAGCTATAAAAGTTGCTAAGTATTGTTGCTATTATTATATCTCATTCTAAATTGTACTCTGACATCAGCTGTCAAGCCGGAAAAGAAATTGATTCGTCTAAATGAATATGTCTTGATTGGGTAAATGCATTCTCTTCACTTGTGCTTTTGCATTCTGATGAAGCACATGATTTATGATTATTATTTCTCAGTTTCAGCCAGTTTATTGGCTAATAGTACAGTTTTAATTCAGGCATCATATTATTGAAATACTTCCAGTCATGATTGCAATTATGTAATTTATTTCTTTAAATTCTTCCAAGACCACATTTCGTTTGCTTAATTTCACCTTGAGATGCATTGGTTTCCATCCACTTATGTTACTGCCATATTCTCTTCTTTTTGACTTTTACCTTGAGATGCATTGGTTTCCATCCACTTATGCTACTTTTCATCATTCCCTTCTCTTTGCTTCAAGCCAAGTTTTTCATTTTTTCAATTTCAGATCCGTGAGCAAATAATGCTTCGCTTTCGCATTGCAACTCATCAAAAGACTTTTGCTGACATGGTTTATGAAGAAGCAGTTCCTAATATTGGGTAAATCATATCCTCCTATATATATATTAGCTCTTGTATGTGTGTGTGTGTGTGTGTGCATGCATGCATCTATGTATCATGATGTAGCCTGTTTTAATTACCATGCAAAACTGCTGTCTCACTGATAGATACGAGCACATTTAAAGGCAGTTTGATAACATTTGCTGAATAGAGTCAGATGCAACAGGACTTTACTGCTTCCCGTCTTCAGTCCTTGGGTGTGACTTGCCTGTCCATAGCGTCTTCATCGAGTTCAGCCAGAGCCGATTGGAAGACATCCATGCCTGCATGTCTTCCATATTATCCTCCATAGACAATGACAGGCAAATGCATAAGATGGATGACATGTGGGATACAGTTGTATGTCTTTGGCATACTGGTGTATAATCTTAGTCAGTATGGTGCAATACGTAAAGTAGTGGCCCAAGTGCCGAGCTCTGTGTAACACTGAATGGAACTGGTGTCCAAGCCATACAGGTCACTTCCATCGTTCACTCTTCCAGGAAGGACTTCTGCCGTCCAGAGGTCGACCACCAATTCTGTATGATGTACTGGGATGCATGATTAAATTGATCATGATTAGCAAAGGTGAATTATCATGAATGACCGTGCCAACACCACACTTGCATCAAGGAGAGCTAGCAGCATGACATATCCAGAAAAAATAGCATTGCAGATGTCTCAACAAGACAGTCTCCATAGAATATCCCTTATGGATCGTAAATGTAGCTTTGGCATCAGGTCACTGGCCAGTAGTTGCTGATATTGTCTGGATTCATTTCCAGCTTCTTCAAGGTAGAACAGATGCAGAGCTTTACAGGGAAAAGAAGCAGCTCATCAATGAATTTATACAGGAGGAAGGTTGGAATATGTCAAGTGTGCACATTGTTGGCACAGAAGTTAATTAAAGCACTTTTGGATCTTCACCATTCACCATTTTAAACTGATCTAAGTGGCAATGTGTTGAAACTATGGGCGAACAGAATAAAATGATGCTACTAAGTGTAACTGCTGATAAGTCAAACTTGTAGCAAAGGAGAAGTGCTATGAGTTCATTGATTTAGTCCATAAATGATCTTATGTTTATTCTAAAGTCATCATCAGATTGTAAAGTCGCCGTCAAGACATCTTCCCCCATAATGTTTGTCTCTGTAGGTGTCTTAAGATTCTGAAAACCTTCACATCGTTAAAAGCATTGTTCAAGCACCTTCAACAAATCGGTTGAATGATATAATTTATTGTGTGGGATGTAGCTGATGAAAAAAAAGATTTTACTATAGAGAGCACTGGCCGATAATCAAGAAAATAACGTGACTATATAAATTTGTAACTGGCTAGATATAAATGTTTGATGCATTTATTGTTCAAAGTGGTGTTCATGACCTTACAAAACTGTTGTAAAAACCCACTCAGAGAATTTTTCTGCATGTTCAGTGTTTGTTCTAGCCAACAAATGTAAGTAAAACTATAAATACATCCACGGACTGATTTCACCGTTTATACATTAAACTATAAATACAGCTAATTTTATGCATGCAGACTTGTTTTCTCTGTGTGGTTGAAATCGACCGCATTCACTGTGATAGTGTTAAGCTGGAAACCAGTGAAACAAAAAGGTCTCTGATGTAAGCCATGGTAGTGCACGTCCCAGCAACAGGAAACCAGAGCAGTGCTTTTGTGCTATATGTAATGTATGCATCATCTATATAGTTTTTATAGAAGTATTTATGCATATGCCAGGTCTCTCCATGTGTGTGTTTGTCTGTGTGTGTGCATATTGGACAGTTATTGCTCTAATTCTACCAAGGGTTAGAAGAATTTATGCTGAATTAGCTCTTTGAATTGTTGCATGATCCAACTCGCTGTTCGTTCAGCTTAGTCCTTAGTGGTTCCTCGATGTTAATAAAGACAGAAAACTCATCACTATCAGCGAGTGAGAATGATAACAAATTTCTAGCTACTGCATCAACAATTTATCATAAGTGCAATTTATATAGCATCTTTTCAAGAAGACTTCTCAGAGGTGCTCCCGATCTAACAACACATGATCAAATAGAATGGTCTTCAACTGCTGGTGAAATGTAGGCAGTGAAAGAATAAGAAGCTCATATCGCACATGACAGCCCAGAGTGAGGGCTGACTACAGTGAAGCTAAGGCAAAGCAACTGCCCGACTGATATGCATCTGATGATGATTGAACACATCGGGTTGCATCCAATGCAAACAGAATGTGGCAGAAGCAGGTGGTTGAGAGTAGATATGTACAGGTAAAACAGCTTTGCACAGGAAATATCGTCCTGTCCAGTTAGCTGAAAAAGTTACAGAAGCCTGTAACGTTGCCAAAACTTTACCTGGTTAAGTGACTTCCATCCTTGGACGGTGATCTCTTTGATGAGTGAGCAGCAGTAGTGGAATGTGATGTTGTATGTCACCAGGCTGTTTTCAGAGACTGATGGAGCCCTGAGGGTGAATGACTGGGCTGCACTCATGTAGCATAATAACCAAGCTGAAACAGCCACCATTTTTATGTGTGGGCACAGTGACGTGTTGCTTCACAAAAGCTGGCGATAAGCTGTCTCAGCTGCTCAGCCATAGTCAACCCTGCACACACTGCGGGAGCACATAAAGAATGTCTCTCACTCTTGCTTTTATCATCTGTGGCAAATTCGCACCATCCGACGCTCCCTCACAACCCAGGTTGCAACTACCTTGGTCCATGCATTCATCTGCTGGAGAATTTATTTTGGCAATGCCGTCCTCATAGGCCTAGGATTCTGCTACGCTGCACAACTTCAGTCTCTTGAATGCTGCGGCTCGCCTGATAGGTGGCATTCCTAAGTTTGGCCATATTTCTTCATTTATGCTGGAACAATTGCATTGGCTCCCAAAACAGGAGCTTATTCTCTTCAAGATCTTGACCCTTGTGCAGAACTGTCTTGTTGGCTATGCTCAGTTATATCTAAGGGAGCTCTGCATCCCCCTTTCTTCTATTCCTGGCTGCAGACTACTGCGTTCGTCAGTTCAGGGTGATCTCTCTGTTCCTCTAGCTCAAACTCCCACCGCTCAGCGCCACAGCTTTGCTATTGCTGGCCCTGCCTCCTGGAATGACTTACCTGCCGACCTTCGACAGGAGCTTCTCTCCCTCTCTCCCTCCCTCTTCCGTAAGCGCCTGAAGACTGTATTATTCCCCAGTTCTGGGACGATGGACTGGGAGCGCCTCTGATGAGGCTACAAAATGACATAAAGACAGTCAACAACCGATATGGCCATGGTCATACGCTTAAGGACAAGCATGACGTTGACGATGGACTTGAGGCCTTCTTGCATGATGTTATCAAGCTGTTCCAAAATAATGTGTGGTGAAAAAGAGAACAGTGAAGCAGGTGGGTGACCCAAAAAAGCAGCAAACGATGATCCTAATAAAATTAGGGTGCTTTGAGAAGGTAGATGGTGGAGGTTCTGAATGGCATCATACAGATATATGCAGTGCTGCTCAAGAGCTGTGTCTAAAGCCTGCCCTTCGAAGAGTGGCGCTACGAGCAAGGTCAGTGTATTGCTAACTTGATCTCTGTTACAGTACGAACGCAAAAGAACAATTGATAAAGTCCGCTTTAAGACAAACTTATGATGAAATGTTGGGCGGCGAAAAACCAGTGACATCATGGCTGCCGGTCATGCGCCGATCCATCAAGTACCACAAATATCCAACAATGAATAAAGTTCAATAAACTGTTGTACAATTTGGATTAAATCTATGAATGTCTGTACAACACCAGTTATTATTTTCTCACAAGTAATCAACTTGAAATCTGTATACTGTGCACGAACGTCTTTCCTAAAAGAAACTTCATCTTTATTTAATAAACTCCTGTAACATTTAGCTAATCTGCTGAGCTGAATTTTTGAATTTGCTGAATGAGGCAAATAATTGCAGCTGTATTAACAGGTGACTCAAATGATGGAAGTAAATCTTTGACCATGCCACTGTAATGTCTAGATTCTCTAAAATGGTGTGAACAAAGCTTATTGATTTTAGCTCTGGCAAATTCAAAAGTATCAACAGTTATTAATAAACTTCATTACAGATTTTGCATGGTTTTGCTAATTCACATAAAACATCATTTAATATTGCCAATGTACATGGTAACCTAGTCTCTCTAATTTCTCCAGACAGTATTTGTGTATGGGATCACTGCGTGCGTCTACTTGTTCCTCGCAAAATTCCAACAAAATGTCATAGTTCTTTAGCAGTGCACTTACAGCAAAGTGCCTAGATAGCCATTGGACCTCACTTAATGGTCTGAAAGAAACTGCATCACAGTCAGCTGCATTAGCTAGTGCCTGAAATTTGGATTTTCGTATACTCGATCTACTGAATAGCGTGTAAACAGTGTGTATTAGAATTTCTTTCATTAATGGTACATATCTGTTTCCAAGCATCATCTATTCTAGACCTTCTCGATGTGCTACACGGTGTTGTTGAGAAAGATGAGGAATGGACTGATGTAAAAGAGCAGCCACCCCATTCCATTTTCCAAGCATGACTGATGCACCATCTGATGTGAACATCACCATTCGATTCATCTCCATATTGTTGTTCACTTAAAACTGCTTGACTGCATGTATTGTAGCACTATCACATGCTGCTAACTTAAGAATTCCAGCAAAAGCAGTGGTAAAATGAAGATGCTTAAGATGGTCTATTTTCCACTGATTCCATTTTTTGCCTGTAACCATTTTCCTCCCACTATGCCTTTTATGCAAATGGTGCAGATGATACCTTGGCTTTCACAGTAATTAAATATTTCACAAAGTCACACATTGTTTTGCAGGCTCGAAACATTCAGCATGACAACCTCCACTAAATAATCAGTCAACCGCTCTTCCTTTAAACTTAAGGCTTCCCTCATTACAGAAATAACACATTCTCCATCAAAACTTATGCTTTGACATCATACAGCTTAACTATAACTGTAGAAGTTGAAATTAACACACAAGGTGACTTAACAAAACCTGATGGGAAAAAGAATAACTCCTTAAGCGGAACCAGAAATCTTAAAATTAAGTCATAGTTAAATATAGAACAGATCATGTGGTTTAGCGACTTCGAGTTTTTTAGCACATTTTTAGATGAATAATTTGAATAGTAAAGGTTTTATGTGTATTACATGCAAAAATTTTTTCAAGTTCCACTTGCATGTGCACTACAGGAAAAAATTGTGCACTATGGCATGAGCGCATCTTAGAGGGAACGTTAGTCGAGACCAAGACTACATCCCTGAATTGCACATTGCTTTGAATGAATCTAGCAGAGTTGCCAGTCATACTTTAATCTATGGACAGTCTGAAAAAATTCATAAACTGTTAGTGAAATAAAATATAAAAGCAGAAATCATATTATAGGAAGTAAATGTCTTTTGTGCTGTTGTTACTGTCTTGTGGCACAGCCCCAGAGAGTTAACAAATTAGTTCTGTGCTCAATGCTTGACTTGACAAAATGTGAAATGTAAATAACATTGTTAAACATTTAAAGTGTGTTGATAATTACATCTTGGTATATTGTCAACCTGAAATCCAGAGAGATTTTAAAAGTTTGCTTACCTGTAGATAGTGCAGATGATACATGTAGAAAGTGCTGATGAGTAACCAGATTCAGGGTTGGCATCTTAGTCCATCACTGCTAACATTAACTGTCTCTTCACTATGTACAGTAAAATCCAGCTGGTTCTTGAAATGTTCAGACACTTAATTCATGGAAGCAGGCAGTATAAACTGTGAAAGCACAAGTTGTGAATAGACAAATATCATCCTAAATAGGCTGTGGTCATCCGTGTAATTGAATCGGAAACTGATGTCAGTTTATGTTGAATGTTTAAGTGAATTTGTAAAAAAATCAAATGTTGGAGACAGGTAAGAATTGTTGATAAATTATGTTAAGGGTTCTGCTGAAAACTCTGAAGGTTTCATTGATTCCTTTAAAATTTTATTAAGATTAAGAAGAAAGTTGTTGGTTCTGTTCTTTTGAGTTTAAATGTTTGGTTAATTTATTTGTAAAATGGTTTGACCATTCATTCCCTGTGAAAAATCACCACTGTATAACCATGTTTTACAATACAATACAACTGTAATTTGATAATGTTCTCCTTACAAAGTGCAGAAGTAATTGTAATCGTAATTCCGAGATTTCTACAGCGCCGTGGGACCAGCTTATTCACAGGTGCTCAGTCAAAACAAAATCGATAGGCAAAAGGGTTCGGTTCCAGGTCAAGATCCAAAAGTCAGACGGAGAGAGCGTGGCAGCTGGGGGGGGGGGGGTGATGTTTGGGGTTGGAGAGCAGAGAGAGATGAGAGGAAGAAGGGGTGTCAGGATAGGATCTGTGAAAGAAGAAGTGCACATTGAAGCCGGGCAACCGGATATGTGAAGAACTATAAACAGACTGGAAGAGGTAAATTCTCAGTTTAGAGTGAAAGGCAGTCTCAGTAAGAGAGTTGAAAACATGAGGTGGTAGTTCCAGGTGGAGGGACCAGCAGCTGCAAATGCATGCTGGGCTAAGATAAGACATGTACCAGGAACAAAAAAACTTTCAGAAAGTTGCTGATCAAAGAGAGGATTGGCCCGTGACACAGCTACAGGGTGTAATCAGGGAAGCGAGGTAGGACGGGAGATGATTTGTGTATGTTTTGCACAGATAGCAAGAGATCTGATGGAAGTACAATGGACATCTGTGCAAAGCACATGCAAATCGTCTGCCATCTGCAGGTGCATAAATGGTGCCAGCTTGAAATGGATACAGTCAGATACAGGAAGACAGTGTAGAGAAATAAGACCAGGTGTGATATGGTCTCGGTAAGAGAGTCCAAGAAACAGTCATGCATATAGGGCATATGACTCTAGCTGGAGGAAGCAGTGTTAAAGTTAGAGTTGCAGTGGCCAAGTCTTGTCAGAATAAAGCTGCGTATCAGTGTTTTCAGCAGTGCTGAATCTAGAGTATAGCAAAGGATTGAATAAGTCTTTTAGTGATGAATGAGTCAATGAGAGCAAACATTGTAATCTTTCACAAAAGGCCAAATATTGTGTTCTTTGTCTTCGTGGTAATGGACGAACATTCACGCTTACTGTCATCTGATGAACTGCATCAGTTTTTCCAGTCTTTTTTCATTTGTTCGTTCATTAATTCATTCATTTAGGAATTTAAATAGGACCTTATAATGAATTTGGGCAAAATGATGGTAATATTACTTTAATATAAGTGTGAATTTTGTTATTTAGCTTGTTTGAGCTATATATTCATTTGTTTTACTTGTTCAAACTATGTTATTAATATGTAAGGTCATACTGTTTTAATTTGTTTGAACTATATATTCATTTTTTTAAAGTTGTTTGGACTGTATAATTAATATGTAAGGTCATACTGTTTTAATTTGTTTGAACTATATATTCATTTTTTAAAGTTGTTTGAACTATATAATTAATATGTAAGGTCATAGTGTTTTAACATGTTCAAACTATATTGTTAGGCTGTAAGGTCCAACTGTCATTAATAGCAGCATAACTAATTTGCTCACACCTGTCTGAGAGAGGGAGATGTATGCAATAAACAGGGATCATAAAAGGAGACCAGAGGGAGACATGAAGGACGGACAGGGGCCCACTGATTGGAGAGTGATTGGGGCAGAGATGGCTGATTGACAGGTGGAGGTGAAAGATGAGAGGTGAAGGAAAGGAGTTAAAAGGGGAGGAAGTTTGAGAGAAAAGAACTTCTCTAACCTGATGGTCAAATGGGCAGCATCTTCAGACGATTTGTGAGACACCAGCTAGAGTAGCCTAAGTCGTCCAAAGATTAAGCTGCTGAACTTTAGCACCCCTTGCTATCAAGATACCAGAAGAAGATTCTGCTCACCATCTGTCTTTAATTTCAATAAAATTGACTGATATAATAACGTGTTGTAAAACTTTTATCTTTACATTAAGCAGTCCAGTTGGAAATATTTTTACGATCATGGAGGAAGAATTGAGCGAAGCCATACGCAGGTGGTGCAAGGCTCACATGTCATGGGTCATGGGTCTCAGGATTTCATGACAAAAGCTTTAAATAAGTCATTTTGCAGACTGACTGCTTTGAGTCAGATACTCTTATCTGTTTGATAGGCCAATTTTTTTATTCAATTATAATATCTGTGTTAATTAAAATAAGCACTGATAGGCTATTTACAATTCATTATTCAGGATTAAATGAAATTCGTGTTCCAATTTACAGATCATCCTTCATCTTAATGTTTGAAATGTTTAATGCAGTCTTTACTCATGCCAATACATTTAAGTATGTTGAAACTTTTACATGATATCTCCCATCATATTCATTTTGGAGTCCATTATGTCATTAAAGGAAAACATGACTGCTTCACAGAGAGCATTTGAGAACTTCTGAGTACATATCTGAAGAGGTGTGTACTGGAAGTAAAGACTGATGTGCTCCTCTGTCATACACAGAAGGATGCGTTTTTGGCCCTGCTTCATTGACCTATCTGGCGATCTTGGGCGGGAATTCCTATCTCTCTCCCCCTGTCTTTTCAGCAAGTGTTTGAAGACTGTATTATTCCCCACTAGTTCTGGGACATCGGGCCGGGAACGCCTCTGATGAGTTTTATCTTGAAGTGGCGCTTTATAAGTTTTTAACTACTATTACTTGTCATGAAATATTTATGCTAACTAGATAAAGAAATAATTCTAACTGAGCCATGTATTTTTTCGATCTGTAGGATTATTTTGCCAAGTTTATTGAAGCTAACAGAGCCACGGCGACCACTGAAACCTCCACGAAAGCCGCGTAAGACTGTGACAGCCCAGAACCTACAAGCAACAGAAGTCAAAATCCTTGTCAACATTGTGCGTGCAGTGGGAATTCCTGTGCGAACAGAAGTGTAAGTTGGACTCCTCATTAGATGAATATAAAAGCTCTGATTGATGATGATGATGATGATGACGATGTTTATCTTGTTTCCTGTCCAGTATTATGTAATGCATATTTTCACTCTCATATTTTATATTATTGTTCTTAAGCACCCATTTATACATTTCTAATTAATTAAATTTACCTTAAAAGCACAAGTGCCTAATAAGTTATTATTCTTCAATTGTTTTTGAAATGAGATAAGAGAAGGGGCATGTAAAGGTCAGTAGGTCTGGAACTTTGGAAATTACATATTTATTATATATATAGTATATCTTTCGATCCATTTATATTTATATATACATATATACATATAAATACACACACTTATAAGTCCTGACTATGCTTGCCGGCTGCACAACTTCTACCTGCTTGCTGGCTGCATGACTGTGTTGTGAACTGTTTCTGAGAGCACATCAAACCTGCTGTTTGTTCCTTGCTCTGGCTACATGTATGTTTTTGGTGAATAGTCATGGATCGTAGCTGGTCTCACCTTCTGGTTTTCTCCACCTCCTCATAGTTGCAACTCTCTCACAACTGTCTTACTGAGCACATTGTTTGCTCTAAACTGAAAACGTGCCTTTCCCACTCGATGTTTACTGTTGCTGAGCTTCAGAAATGGACCTCTGAGCATTTGATAATGTCCTTCTCAAAGATGTACGTGTGAATCTAGACATTTAATGCAACATAGACAAAGAACCCTGAACACAATATCAACTGGATGGGCTCTGTTGGCTGGGCTCTACATGTATGTGCAAGAGCTCACAACTGGTGACTTCTACTGTTATCTGAAACTTTATTTGCTTACAGATGAACTTTTGTTCTTAATAAACTTCAACTTCACTTAGGCTAGCAGAGGCAGTGCTTTCATGAGGTACTTAAAAGGCTTTGTAATAAGTATCTAATCTGTCCAGTCTAATCTAATGACTTCTGTAGCGGCATTGTTCATAATGCAATCGATGGTCACTCCAAGTCAAAATTGGAGTCAAAATTCATATACTGTTGGAGAAGCTGGGTTGAATTCCGATGGGCGAGAGACACCAGAAGCCAGGCTACTGTGGGTAAGCGAGTTGAAAGAGATATGTCTTTACTTTAGACCTGAACGTCACAGAACTGACCGAACGAATTCAAAGCCATGGACCAGCAACCAAGAATGCTCTGGAACCCAACACTGTCCTGGTATGAGGAACAACAAGAGTTGTAGTGTCCACTGATCGAGTGCAATATTTGTTGGTATGACGGTTGAGCATGGAACAGAGATACGTCACTTATTCAAATGTAGTACTTTGTGAACTATAGCACAGATTTTAAACTGGATTCTTTGTTTGATGGGCAACCAGTGCAAAGAATGGAGTATTGGAGTGATATGTTGATACTTAAGTGTTTTTGTTATGGCTCTGGCCAGAGATTTTTGAACCATTTGCAGTTTGTGCAGATCCTTCTTTGCAATCCAATAAGAAATGAGTTACAGTAGTCAAGCCTGCTGAAAACCAGCGCATTAGCTAGTGGGACCAAGACAGTATGAGGCAAAAGAGATCTGATTCTATGTATATCCCGTATGTGAAATGCAGATGGTGCCAACATCATTAGAAAATTACATAGTGGAGTCAAATATTACACCTAGACTGCATGCACAGTCAGTATGATTGACAAGCAAACCACCCAGGTGAATAGATGTGAGGTAATGAAATTTATGGAGTTGTTGGCTAGTGCCTAGAAGAAGGAATTAAGTCTTTGAAGAATTCAGAAGCTTGTTGCTAGCCATCCAAGACTGAACTTCATCAAAAACTGAAGCAAGTCATTGGAGAGCACGATTAGATGTACAACTGTCAAATGAGGGAATAGCTGAGTATCATCAGCATATAAGTGGTAGGTAGTCAAGACAGCTATCAGTAAGTAGTGAACCAAGTGGAGTCGTGTACAATGTGAATAAGAGTGGGCCCAGTACAGAACCTTGTGGAACACCACAATTCAAGAAAGTGGGCATGGAAGTGAGTTGGTTGATAGAGACTGACTGAGTATGAGGGTGGAGGTAATATGCAAAGCAATGTAGAGCGGGGCCGGAAAGACCAAACCAGTGTTCGAGATGATGAAGGAGTATGCAATGATCAACAGTATCGAAAGCCGGGATGTATTTATGCCTAGGAACACATACATCTAAAATCCAACCCAGACTGTGCTTAATGAATGTTGGCTAGAAGAGGATGATAGAGTCAGGGTTTGAATGTTTATATAGTGCCTTTCAAGAATCTCTTACAGGATAAGGCACATCTGCTGAGAACCAGTGGGACAACCAGAGTAAGGCAGTCAGAGGATCTGGTTGAATGATGGGCAATTCCTTAAAGTTACCATAGTGAGAAGGGAGTTGAGTGCCATCTGCATACAGATGGTGCTTGGGATTACTATGGAACCAGTGAAACACTCATTCATGTGGCTTGAAAAAGAAAAGTAAAAGTCCAAGAGTTCTGTGTGACTTAGATGTGAATTTCACATGCTCTGATTTTTAAAGCCAAAGGCTGATGTCAATACATGTAGATTTCCATACACGTAGATGTCCATACATCTAGATGCAATACCACAGCATCTGTGTTCTAAGCTGTATAATCCTTCTACCTTCTGTGATGTTAAACTTTAGTTTTCAATCACCAGTGCATATTTGAATTGTGGATGCAGCCGAAATTACTTAATGTATTGCATTTTATTTTAAATGCATAGCAGCAATAAACCTCACACATCTCGAAACCAACCGACATCACATGTAGACGAAACGGCAACTGTCAAAGTAGCCAAGAAACCGGATCTTCAGGTATTTCCATGCTTCATTCTGCCACTACATTCCAATTTCTTAATTTCTCAGCTAATAATGAACTGCCTTACTACTCACAGCAACAATCATAGTTGTCTGCAATTAAAGTGAGCCACTTGGATACAAAAAAATGCTAGTCTAGAGAGCAGTGGTTTGTGTTCAGATTTTTACCACTTTAAGACAGCTGTATGGGCAAAATGCACTTCTGTGTGTGCATACATGTGCATTTGAAGAGAAAGACTGATGCTTGAGATTCAGAGCCAAGGCTGACTTTGTTGCCCATTTGACTCACAGAGGTTGAACCTTCTGTACAGTATGTGACTGTAAGAGCCATGCTGGTAAGGGTGATCAATGAATGTGCAATCACCTTTTTTACTGCACAGCTAGTAACCAGATCTGAGTTGTGGGTTATTTGAGTCTGTTTCCACAGAAGCCCAGAAATCATGTAACTAAACTTCGTTTTACATAGAATGCCTTTATATGAGAATAAGTGGCCTGTCTGGCTGAGATGAAAAAGATGAGGACATACTAATAACTGTGACTGTGTGTATGGTTTTATGATTTGTCTTGTGGTCTAGAATTATGCTCAGTTCATTCTGATCAGTTATCACCTAAGAAATCAAATCTGTCGTGGCTTGATCGATCAGTATGCAGAAGAGGCACAGGCTAAAAAACTTGGGGTAGAGTTGACTAGTTAACAAGGTTTTGATTCATGTTATATAATTCAGTTACAGTTGTTTTTTTGTTTGTTCAAAAGCCTGATACAGTTTCTGACTTATAGATTACTTGTTTGTGATAACCTGTAGTTTTCTGTTGAATAGACAGAGAGTAAATGAATTTCAATGTGACACAGGTATAGTGCTGTTACAGAGTATCCAATGTTACAGATTATTCAAATCACTAGAGCTAAAGGATGAAGGTGACACCACTCACTGTCATTGACATTGGGCCTGGTGTGCTGTCAGGAGCTCTTCCAGCTGGTTGAAGCCACAGTGCATGCAATCCATGTGTGAATTGGCTGGGAAAATTTAAAGAGTGACCCTTGTCCGTTTGTGCACTTGGTGGGAGAAGATTCTTCTGTTGAAACTAGACAACAGCCTCAGTGTAGCTGAATCAGCTTAAGAGATTCTGGAGTGTTCTGTGTGCTGTGTAATGTAAAGTACATACCCGGGTGAAGATTTGATGTAGATAATTAATTTGATTAATGCTGGGAAACTTTATCTGCAAAGTTCTGTTGCCACACAACATTAACAACTTAAGATGCCGTTAAAGTAAGGAAACAGCAGATGAAATAACCATCTGTTGTTTCAGTTCTGTTTTTTTATCTTATCATCTTTCGTTTCTTTTACAGTTTCATCTGCAGTTTCTTTTTCTCAGCAGCTGCTGTTTGTGCATGATTTGATTTGTTTCGTTGAAGTGATATAGATGTTTACTGTTATTACATTTTGTTGTGATTTTGCAACAAGGCATCCATTTATTGAGATGAATCTGCATAGATAACAAGCTGGAAGAAGTGAATTGGTTTTTATAAGATAGTTAAGTTTCTGCTGGTAATGTGTGATAACGTATTTGGTGATTGATTCTTCAGAAGAGTCAGTCAATCTGTCTGTCTGACTGTCTGTTAGTCAGACAGTCAGTCAGTTAGTCTGTCTGTCTGCCTGTCTGTCTGTCAGTCCATCCATCTATCAGTCAATCGATCAGTCAGTCAGTGGGTCAATCAGTCAGTCAGACATGACTACATTGTAAAACATTAAAAGTTTCCATTTCCTAGTCAACAGTTTGGGCATTTATTTGGTCGAGAATGCACAGTGAGTTGTAGCTTCTGATTCTGGCAGTTATAAAAGCTGAGCCTCTGGGACTCTGACTGGGTTACCAGACATCAAATATCTTTTAGCTCAGCAAGCATAGTTCAAAATTGATTGAACTAGATTTTCTTCCTGAGCAATACTATCATGTATGGCAGTTGTCAGAAACACTCGAAGTAGCAGTCACTGGCTTTTTGTGACTGACTTTGATAATGCACTTTTTCTGAGAGCTAAATTCTTCTGGTGATTCAGATATGAAACTGGCAAGTGCAGTGAATTAAGTAGTTCCAAATGTGGCAATACTTTGGTGGGCGACCCATCCATGGAATGCCATGCCATCAGGGCCAACTCAGCCTGCCATCCCTCCAGAATTGGTAAATGAGTACTAGCTTAACTTATGAGGTTATTGTTGCCTCCTGTTGTTGGCTTACTGTGGTCATATTTGCACTTTGCAAAAAATCCTGAGAAGTGTCCCTAGAGGCACACAGCCAGAAGAGTAATAATGCCTTTTTAGAAGAGTGGTTTTCTAGTAGTGTTGTACTGTTATGACTTGTCTGTGGCAGAGATTGTCCCTTAGATAAAATCCATTGAGTAGCTCTTTCACAATAACTCAGGTTAAAGTGTGAGATTTTGTTTCAATTTTAAGCTGCAAAAAGTACTGGTACTGGATTTGGTCATTTAAAACAGCCTCATTGATCTTGTGTCTTGAAAATAATAAATGATGTGGTTTTAAAATATAATTGAATTTTACCAAAACTGAATTGCATTTGGTGCAAATAATCAGTCATATTGTGATAAACCAGCCCATTGTTATCATGTTGCTAACAAAAATTATCCAGTGTAAAATGGGTGTTGAGTTTAAGCCTATTATGTTTGATAACACAACACATGTATGAAACCACGATGTTGCTGTGTTTGACTGTTTTAAAGAATAGCTAACATAGCAGATATTCCAATAAATAATCAAATGGCTTAGTTTCTGTAAGTGAATTGGCTTTGTTAGGACTTAGGCCTGGATCCCTATGACTTCTTGGAATTCCAGAAGACTCTGTATGCAGCTGATCGGATTCAGGCTGCTTCCATCTGGGTGAGTTCAGAATAAAAGCTCCCCTGATATTACTGATTCAAGGCCATTGACTAGGTTCATGATCTTGGCTACCATGGCCTTATGTGCTAGTTAAGTGCAGGCTGTTAACACATTCTGATGCAGCGTTGAAATCAGAAATGGTGAGATTGCATGCCTCAATCAGCAGAAGTCTTCACAGGAATTGTGGCCTTGGGCTTGAAGGATAATTTGACAGAAGTATTGTATGCTGATGACATCAACTTATTATTTGCATTTGATGCATCTACTCCTGCTCTTATTGCTTCTGTTTTTGGCAATGTTCAATATTTGACTCCAGCTGGTAATAAACTCCTTCTGAATCCTTCTAAGACAGAATTCCTTCTCTTGAACACAAGTCAACACCTCTGCAAATATGGTTGGCTTCCATCTGTTGAGTTATATGGCATGCTTGTTAATTGCATTAAATGTACATGCAGTTTGGGCATAATATTTGACTCCACCATGTCATTTTTAAACCATTTTGGGCCATTCATAATCTGGGAACAACAACATGTCCTCTGTGACCTTATTGTTCTGCTTGATGAAGATTTAACCATGCCAGATCAAGTAAACTCCCTCTTCAGGTCCTGCTCTACTAACTGCGTCAGATCGGTCATCTGAAAATGCATCATTATATGCAGCTGTAACCCTGGTCCATTCGTTCTTCTTGAAGTGCACGGACTGCGACAATGCTGTCCTTGAATGCCTGGCAAAACATTAGACAAATGCCTTTCCCGCAATCATCTGCTATCTATCCTCAACTGTGCCACACAAATTGTTACCAACCTACCAAAATGTTCACACATATCGGAGTATTTGCTGGAAACACTGAATTGGCTCTGTGGTGGGAACAGAATCCGATGGAAGTTCCTCTCTCTCTGGAAGAGCTGCAATAGTATTAGCGGCCCCACAGTACATCAGAGAGCTCTGTGTTCCAGTTTCAGGTTGGCCAAGTTGACAGTTGCCATGATCCCATATGCAACAGGAGGCACTTAGAATACACAAGACCATCGGTGAAATTTGTCTAATGCCACTTCAAGAAAAATGAATCGGAGGCGCTCTCTGCGATAGCCTGGATGATGCTAAATGTCATTAACAGCAGAAAGTTCATCAATAAGTGAACACTGCGCAGCTAGAAGTGTCATCAGTGGCAGACTCCCACACACGTGCCAAACCTAATGGATTCCCATTCAGAATTGACAGATGACAGCATGTTCAGAATTTCTGAACAACATTGCAGTGAGGATGAGGAACAACATTAGGCAATGTGATCCACTGCCAGTGGAACATGGTTGTCTCACTATTCAGCGGTCTCTCAGGTGGAAGACAACATGGTGTCCGGATATCCGTTGAATTGCAGGAAAGACATTTGTCGCCGGCCGGCCAGTAGATTGTAGAGCCATTCGGTAGTTGAGGGTCGATACTGCTCCAAAGACTGTTTTCATCCTTCCTCCACCATATCCAACATTTCTTGGTTGCAAATGGCATACGTATATCTGAAGGTCTGAGGCTTGAATGTCCAGCTGGAAACCTGTCTCCAGTGTAGGTGGACACGGCTTAACTGAAAGCTAAGATGACATGCTTTACAAAATGTGGTAAATCCATGGTGGAAAGAAAATAATTCCAACGTGCAGACTTAGCAACAGTAAAAGTCCAAACATGTCAGAATTATCGAGCAAATTCTGCATTTAGATGAAACAATCCACTAAAATGGAATAAAGATGGACCAACAACCAATATGGCTGTGGACATGGTAATATTCAGCATTACTCTGTTGCTGAAGTCATCTGAAAGTACAACAGAATCTTTTGTGCTTTTTGCTGTACAAATGTTAAACACAGGAAAGTATGAGGTCTTTAACTTACTAAATTCAAGACACAATTGTTGGACACTAGTTCCAGTTCTAATATCAGTTGATGTAATTGCATCAACCCACCCTCCCCAAACTGCGAGTCCACCAGTATGCTGACACCTTTCAGATTTACTCTATTTGCCACCCATCTAATGCACTTGCTTTTGTTTTGTCTATACAGACGATTCTATGTATTCTGTATTAAGTACAGGAATGAAGATATAGTGTGTCTGGTTGAGCGCACAAAGATTGACGAAGAATTGTTAAAGTCTTGATTCCCTGACTGGTGGTATCAACAGGTTATTGTCTATGACCGGAGTGTGCTTCTGGACCTATCAACTTCCATTGCAGATACTGCTTCTGTTAACTGGGCCAGATACTGGTTGTACAGTACAATCTGTTGCTTAGGCCTGAGTGACCCTTGTCCGTTTGTGCATGCTGACATGCCTTCATTACTGCACTTCATTTCTTGGAGGCCTGCCAAAGTTTTAGTTGCATCAGCCCTAATGTCTCCTCAACTATGCTGTTAGAGTTGTGTCAGAACATGTTCATGCATCAGAATATATTATGTGAGAAACATGGCCTTTGTTTTTCCTGTTTTGTAACAAATAACATTCAAGATCCTCTTGTCTCCATGTCACTGGCGTACATGAGGATGCTCTGTATTCAAGTCTTGAGTCAACTTATTTGATGATCATTACACTCTTTATAACCTACATTTCAAGGCAAGCACTCAAACCAGTAATTGGCTACTGTGTAAGAAAAACTTTAACCAAATGGCTAAAAAATGGCACATTGGCAGGTTTGGAGGCGATCAGGTTATGGTGAGCACCCGAACAGCACCCCTTTAAAATGATAAAATATGCTACTTGAGCATATACTTTGAAATTATTCTGCTAACTAATGGAACTGATGATACTGTTCTAGATTAATAGCTTGTTGAGCGGCTACAGCATTATGATGTTACACAATGCAGTATCACAATACTATGGAGCAGATATGCTCTAAATGTCAGACTGTATTTGTATTTGACTGCGATTTTGACTTCAAGCAACCATCAACTGATGCCCTGGGCGATATGATAATGGCGCTATATAAGTCTTTAGATTGGATTTCAAAACTCTGCAAAGCCAATAATTGCTGATATTTTAGTGTAGCAAACTTTTGAGATGTGCTTTATAGATTTGATCAAGGTACAGTATATGCAGATTCACATATACATTTTATAAAAATGTATATACCTATTATGTATATAATTTATATGCTTATATATGTAAATGATAAGCTGTTTATATATTATGTGATAATGGTCCATTTATGTGTTTATGTTGTAATTCTTTGAGTCAGTAAGTGTTTATTTGAAAATTTGTGACCGTGCACCAGAAACCCTCACAAAGTTGTAAATTTTAATTTGCAAGAAATGAGCTCAGAAAGCAAGTAAGGATTAAAGGGTCAAATGTGTTCTTTGCATATTTGTATTCCTTGTTATATTTAGTATCAAACTATAAGTGCTTATGTCAAGTTTCACTGTGTAAGTATTTCTATTTTCAGTTTTATTATGATGCCCTGCAACAAAAACTAAATTTAATCCTGTCAGGTGTGAATTAGTTTTAAAGCCCTGCCTGTAAAGTCTAGTTTAATTTTATGCATGTTGTCAAAAATATGAATTATTTTACTTATTTACTGGAAAACCTCATGTATATATGTATCTGTACTTTTATAAAGTGCATTTTAGGAATGCCTCAGAAAGCACTGGGAACATGGCTGCCCACAGGATTCAAATAAATGAGTCTTAACAAGCAAAGAGAATGTTGCCTGTTGAGAGTTAATAGGTATGTTACGAATGTTAATGAGAAGACTGTTCCAGAGAGAAGGGCCTATGCAAGACAGCCCACAATGTTGTCATGTAGTTGTGTAGCAGTGAGGAATCTGTAGGTCACGATGAGAAGCCGAGCGAAGCAGATCTGACGTGGGAGGGCTGGCCCAGGAGCAGGATCTTAAATTTGATTATGTCTTTGACAGGAAGCCAGTGGAGTGTATCTTTCATATATTCTGAAATATCATCATGTTGTACTTTTTATAATTCTAGCAATGTTTAGGCTATACATGCACTTCTAGCATCAAAATGTGTACAATTGTGTCCTCTTAATGTGTATAAATCTGTTTTGTGATCGAATATTGGGAATTCCTGCTGTTATCCTAAAACTATATGCTCTCACATTTTTGTTTGAGTTAAAACATTGTGTGATAAAGGTTTTTAATTTTAAAAATAGATGACAGTAGCTGTGTTGTGAATTTAATAGTGAATAAAGTTGTTAAAAATTGTTTAAAGCAGATAATAAATGACCCCAGAAAAATCAAAAAATTCATACACCATCATAACCTCCAATTTTGCACTTTAATGGTAATCTCACTGGCTGGTTACTTGAAAGCTTTATAATTTTCTATAGCTCTGCCTCACTTGGAGTTAGTTGGTAGAGGAAAGGTTGTTTTATGTGGAAAACAAGGGAATTCAAGTTATTCAGCTGTTGGATGCATATATATATATAACATATATATGCATATATTGTCCATCCATTTAACTACATCATGTGGCAGCAATGGCCGTTGATGCCTGTATACATACATAAACTTTATTAATGTTTGTCTTTATATATAACATAAGACGATGATAGGCATATAAACACAGAACCAATAGCAGCTCAGATAGAACTTTAGACGTATGGGCTAATTAGGCTCTGAGCAGACTCTCCTTTGCAGATTGGACCAGCCCCTTTACAGAATTGTTGCACCACTAGGTAGAAATGGAGAGACTGATAACTCCTCCATATCAGTAGAAGATCCAGTTAGTAGTATGCACCTATCTGTATTTAGATATGTAGTTGTCTACATTCATGAGTACATAACAATAGGATCCTAACTCTGACATCATCCTAACCCCTAACATTTCAAACAGTGCTAGGCCTGGCCAAAAGTCAGGTCAGTTTCTTGAAGTTTAGTACCAGTGGTAGGCATTCAACTTAAGTTCAGATCAAAACATTATACAGTGGTAAGCTAACAGCTGAGGAATGGTTCCTGAGAATAGGATCGTGTGGTAACTGGAAGCTTGTCTGTGTATTCTATCTCCTTGTGATACCAGGTCAACAGTTTTCCTTTGAATATGTGAATATATATATATGTATATATATATGTATATATATATTGTAATTGTAATTGAACATTTAGTGCTGTTACAGAGTATCCCGTTGGCGCTTTCTACGCAAACCGCAATGATGTTAAAAATGTCACTAAGATCAGAAAGTTTATCACTTAGTAGTCATTGTTTGGAGAACTAGAAAAGTCACCAGTGACAAGCTCGTGCACACACGCAGAGACCTGCCAACGGATTCCCATCCATAGTAGATGGATGACACAATGTTCAGAGTGTCCCTGGACCAAGCAGCGTCGAAGACATAGGACGACGTCGAGCGACAGTGTTGCACACAAGAAAGCACTATCATCCACAGCGTCCTGCTTAGTTGGTAGTAGACACGGTGTCAGAACATTTGCTTGAGCAGGCAGGTTGATCCTTAGTAGACAGCACTTTGATTGATGGTACAACCCCTTTCTGTCAGACGGTTGAAGCAAATCCAATGCCACCTTTTGCCTTTGCCAGCATAGATAGGCCTTATATCTTGTTTGCCGCAATCATCCATCTCGATTCTGAACCTGACGTCCCCTAGACTAGAGATGGACTCTCCCAATGTCGAACGGGCATTAAACACATGCAGAATAAAACCATACAAAAGGTCGAAATCCATGTCAAACGCGTGCAAAAATATCCAGTATTCTAACATGATCGCAGTTACAGTTCGAATGTGAAGAACAGTTGACAAACTCCACTTTAAGGCAAACTTATGACGAAATGATGAGTGGCAAAAAACCAGTGACATATGGCTGCCATTCAGGCACAGAACCAATGCATATACATGTGTAAATTGTGTTGCTATGCAATTTATATTTTTGGCAATGATGTGCAAGACATTGTCACTCAACATTTGAAGAAGTTGATTCTGACAGCCTGGGCTCAAAAACTTTGTCGTACGAGATAACCAGGATCCAAGAGCGCTTAGATTTTCAGACCACAAGGGCAAGAGCTGCATGAGATTGCCATTATGTTCCTCATGCCCTCTCAGTGCAAGGCCCTGCCTTGCTAGAATCCAGACTGAGTTTAATACTTTCACCAAAGCCACTCTTGCTGAAGCTGGTTCTGCAGCTTTCTATGCAGAAAGTTGAACAGCAGTTGGAGTAGCTGATGAAGTCTGCTGTATTTGTGTAACTGTGTGCTTGACAGGCAGATTTTTATGTTCTCCAACTTTCTCAAGAGATCATCTTCAGTCTCTAAATCCAGTTGTCATTAATGTTTTCTGTGCTTTAGTGTTAAGCCCATTTAATGATAAAGCAGATGCTGTTGCACAGGAATAGGGCAAAGCAGCACTTATGTGACGAGAATAATATAACCATGGACAGCATTTTAATGAGGCCTATATCTTCTTCTTCCAGTGCTCTGCCGTCAGGCAGGTCCACATGTCCAATGACGCCACTCTTCTCTGTTGTTTGCTCTTCTCTTTAGCCCTTCATATCCATCTTCTAGCATCATCCAGTCCAATATCATCTGTCGAGGTCTTCCGCGTGTCTTTTTCCCCTCCATTCTTCCCTCGAGTATGTCTCTTACAATATTGTCTCCTCTTAGAACATGACCCATCCACTTCTTTTGCCGGTTTCTTATTGTCTCCAGTATAGTTCTTTTCTCCTCTACCATCTGTAGGACCTCCTCATTCGTCCTTTTTTCTGTCCAGCTGATTTTCTCCATCCTTCTCCAGATCCACATTTCAAAGGCTTCTATTCTTTTGATGTCCTCCTTTCTCATTGTCCATGTCTCCGATCCGTATAGGACCACACTCCATATCAGTGTCTTGATCAGTCTCTTCTTTAGATTCTTATTTAGTCTTCCTCTTAACAGCTCGCTTCTCTTGTAGAAGGCATCCTTTCCCATTGCGATCCTCCTTTTTATCTCCACATGGCATTTTGCGTCCTCTGTAATCGTGCTTCCCAGATAACAGAAGCTCTTTACTTGTTCTATTATATCCCCGTTCAGTGTAATCCTAACTGTTTCCGCCTCTCCTCTCCCTATCTTCATCACCTTTGTCTTCTTGATGTTGATCCTCATGTCATATTCCCTCGATATTCTGTCGAGCTGATCCATCATCTTTTGTAATCCCCTTTGGCTGCTTGCCATCATAGCTTGGTCATCCGCAAATCTCAGCGCCTTTATTAGTTTTCCACCTACCTTCACGCCCTCAGTCATTTCCTCTAGTGTTTCTCTTATTACTTCTTCTATGTATATATTGAACAGTATTGGCGAGAGTGGGCATCCTTGCCTGACCCCTCTCCCTATTCTTCCTGGTTCCGAGTATTCGCCCTCTATGCGTATTCTGACTCGCTGTCCCATGTACAGGTTGCCTATCAGCCTTCTGTCTTTCCAATCCACTCCCATTCGCTTTAGCGCTCTCATTAACTTCTTCCAGTCCACTCTATCGAAAGCTTTTTCATAATCGACAAAGCATATATATACATCTTGGTTGTGTTGGATGCTTCTTTCTGTTAGTATTCGTAGTGCTGCCACTGCATCTCTCGTTCCCCTTCCTTTTCTGAAGCCGAATTGGTCATCTCCCAAACATCCGTCCGCCTCTGCCCTTGACTGTAGTCTTTTTGTTATAATTTTTATCATGATCTTGGATGCATGAGTGAGCAGGCTTATTGTGCGATAGTCTTCACATATCACTGCATTCTGTTTCTTCCTTATTGGTATTACTATCGTCTGTAGAAAATCCTCTGGCCACATTCCCGTTCTGTAAATTTCCTGGCACAGCTTTACCAGTTCATCCGTTGCCTTGTCGCCGAGGTTCCTCAGCATTTCAATGGGTATGTTGTCCATTCCCTCCGCTTTGTTGTTCTTCATGTCCTTTATTGTTATGAGGACCTCCTCTCTCAATACGTCCAGTTCTCTGTCAGTTTCCTTGTCATCTTCGTTCCGTTCTCGCTCTTTGTCTTCTTTATTGCTCTTTAGGCTACTGTTTTCTTTATATAGCTCCTCTACATACTCTCTCCACCTCTCTCTTATCTCATCAGGGTCCTCCAGTAAGGTGCCGTCTTTATCTTTGATTGCGCTTCCACTTCCCATAGTCTTTCTCTTCCCTAGTTGTTTAATTTTCTCGTATACTAGATCGTGTCGTCCTTGTTGCTGGAGCGTCTCGAGCTCCTTGCATCGTTCCTCCCACCATTTTTCTTTTGCTTTATCCGTCGTTCTCCTTAATCTGTTGTTCAATCTTTTGTATTCCCTCTTTGCTATTTCTGTGCTCTGGTGTTTCCATTTCCGCCTTTCGTTCATGTTTTCTATCATTTCGGTTGTTATCCATGGTTTGCGAGGTTCCTCTCCCTTCTGGAATCCCACCATCCCTTTCGCCTCCTCCATGATTATCTCCTTGAGCTTTTTCCATCTTTCATCTGTTGTTGTTTCTGTTTCTGTATCTTTTCCCTTTTCTTTCTCCTCTAATCGGTCCTCTTTTCTCCTTGCTAGTTCATATTTTCTCTTCCTTAATTCTTCTTTGTTCCATTTTCTCTTTCCATTTCTTTTCTTCATAATTAAGGCCTATATAGAATATGTAAAATGTAATTGTAATTAGTACGTTCTCTCATGCTAGTGTCTAATGCACAAGGCATCAACCAATGGCACACCAAAGCCAAGCTGCAATCAGGTCTGTATCGAGAAGGTCAGTCCACAAGACAGAGAGGCAGCCTATGGTGAATAAGCAGTTTGAAACAGGTAAGTTTTAAGTTGAGAATGAAATGGCACAAGCGACTGAGCAGAAGGAACAGACACAGGGAGAGAGTTCAAAAATCTAGTACAAAAAAACTACACTATTTTGGAAAGGGCATCATTTTTGGGAAATTCCATTGATTTATTACTGTATTTTACCTAGTTAATATTCATAATAGAATAGCTGAGAAACAAGGCCCTATTTATGACGCATAGCCTCTTAAAATGTGAGGATGCATAACATGGTTTACCTTATGAAATGCTGTCATTCAAAGTTTTATTTTTATGGTTAAAAGTTGTTCAAAACTCAAAATGTGATGTTATTTAAACAGACTAACATGTTTTCGGACAAAACACTAAAAGAAGTCTTTTGAAACATGTTAGTATTTGAACAAATGCTTTAAAACAATAAGTGTTTTCTGGAGTCTTTTGTTGTTGTCTCTGGAGCCAAACCGGTGAAGTCTGGTGATGTACTTCAAAGGCTTAATCTGCCCTAATTTGAAGTTGTGTACATTGATTTTATTGCTAGTGATCAAATCATAGAAATATTTCTTTTAACCAGTTGTTTATGGAGATTTCATTGATGGCAGCCTTAGCATTGTATGAATACACTCCAGTTTTGTATACTTATAAACTTCATATATATTCAACTTCAAGGCACAGCGACTTAGATCGAGTCAGTTATGGTAAACTTTTACTTGTGATGTCTCAAAAGTATCTGTAAAGAGACCTACATCTCTAAAAATTTTAAATATTTAATATTTGTGACAGAAAATGCAGTTTTCACGTAGGTGTACAGAAATTCCAGCTCAGTCTGGTGTAGTATGAATGAGATTTTGATTTTTGCCAACTTTGTGAGAGTTTTCTCAAGCACAGTCACACTTATTTGTCCATTCATTTGTTTTTATGGCCATTCTGTGTTCCATTTAGGTTAGTCTTTTGCTCATTTATTTCTTTTTATGGCCATTCATTTGTTAGTTTGTTTATGGTCATTGGTTTGTCCATTAATTTGTTTTTATGGTCATTGTTTTGTCAGTTCATTTGTTTTATGGCCATTCTGCTGTCCATTTATTTTTATGGTCACTGTTTTGGCCATTCATTTTTAATGTAATTCTTTTGTCAGTTCATTTGTTATAATGTCATTCTTCTGTCCATCTGTTTTGAGGTCATTCTTGAGTCCATTTATTTGTTTTGTTATAATTCTTATGTCCATTTGTTTTTATCTACATGATCTATTATTTTGGATTTATTGTTATTCATTGTCTGCATTTGATTGTGTGAATATCATTATCTGCCAGACAAAGCTAGACTCTGTGAATGGTCCTGGTTGTTGTGCCGAGGCTGAGGTAGGATTTCGTTGAAGCTTCAGTTTTGAAGTTTGTTAATATATTGCTAAACGTTGTTATGGAATGTATTTAAGTTTCATTTTTTACAAAATATGTTTTATTTGAATTTAATGTCTATTACTATGCCAGCTTTTTGATATATCTTATTCCTTTAACGTTAATGGTAGAGGCTCTCCTGTCCATGTTTAATACAACTCAGTTGTCTAAAGTCATTGAGCTTCCCAAAGCTTGCAAGCTAAATTTTGGATGTCTTTGTCTTTAGACAACAAGTTACTGCACAAATTATTTAAAGTTATGTTCAGAAAGACTAAATGTTCTAAAATGCCATGTAAAGGGCAACTTCTTGGCAGACTTTTGCTTTCAGTCACTAACTTACAATATGGCCACTTCATTTTGAGAGAAAATCTAGGTGCACATGTCAAATAAATAAGAAAGTCATCAGTGACAGTTATGCATATCATGTCCAAAGGAAAGAGCATATGGGAATCTGGAAAACTTATAAAATGGTGTATTCATGCATTCTGTTGTTGTGCATGAACACAACTTTGTAGATGTCAACAACACTGAGCTGCATACACACATAACATGTGGACAACACATGGATGTGTGCCAAACGCAATTGAAAAGACAATTTGGCACAAGTTGCTATGTTTTACCATTGGCATTGTATATGCAGAAGTTTATATATATAAAGTTACTGATTGCTTTACTAAAAATAATCAAACCGAGAGTTAAGAGGAGGGTTTAGATCACCAGTGCAAGCTACAAATGGGAGTGTAAATTTTCTATAGTCATTTACTATTAGTAGACATTGAAATTTATATAGTGCATTTACTATTCATATTTGGATTTGAGAAACTACCGTATATACGCGACTATAAGTCGATTCAAGTATAAGTCGAAGTGTACTTTTTTGAGAAAAAAGCGTCCAAAATCGGAAGCTCTAATATAAGTCGAACCCATATATACAGCCTTATAATATGGGCTCATCCATATATTACGTATGCAAAGAAAATTATATTTTCATACCTCTCATATTTAACAGAGGGAGCTTTCTTCGGCAAGCATGCAGAGACTTTGTGGGGAATATAATTATAAAAGGCGACTATACGAATATGGGTATATATGTATCCACCCCACATTTACAAAACCATATGTACATAAGGTACATGTATATGGTTTTGTAACTCAAGGAACTAATTTAATGGGTCAGCTTACATATTAGACTGCCTGACTGGTCAAAGATGACATCCAGATGGCGATGGCAGTGATGTCTGTCTGACCTGCATTCCATTAATTTTTCAGGGTTCTGTCAAATCTTGCTATAGATTTGTGCCCTCTGGCGACCTGTGTGGCTTAAGGTCTGTATGTCTGACTGCCTGTGACTCAGTTCCCTTGGTTGACTTGGTTCTCAGCACAGAATAACTGCACATTGGTTTTATATAATGTAATAAGTTCCATCGGACGACTATAGGATAATACAGTGGTATAATTAGACATTTATTTTGCGTACGTACACATTTTGTCGAGACCCTCCCCTCACTGCATATGTAATATATAGATGGGCCCTATGCTGGAAAGAGTTGGTAGGAAGCGAATTGAGTCGCCGGGATCAATCAAGAGGACCAATCAGCATATTGCAATGAAATTTCACTATAAGCCTTTAAATAAATATTACCAAGTGCATTTACAATGGCATATAATTTGCAATATTCAAATATCAGAATGGAGTAAATTATTTCATTTCAGCCAGAATCAACTGTCTTTAATCTCTTAGAAATATGATCTCTGCAATCGCTTCTTATGAGACTCCCCATGCAGCGACTTTCCCCTTTCAAACGGTTTATCAGCTAGGCTCACAGCCCGACTCCCTCGTTTTGCATACATCTCTACACCTATGTTGGAGGTCTTTCTCTTGCTCTACATCACTATGCGTATCCATGATATTTGATTTCTTTTGGCGGAGGTCTCGGCAAGTGATAATAAAGGACATCGCTTTCGATGCATGAAATATATCGTAGAAGTATATAATAAATTGTTTTAAGAGAAGAATATTTCGTTTTGATCTATATGTAGTCAGTAATTTGTTGAAATGTGATTTTTCTTAAAAAACGATATAAAAACAAAGACAACTAAAATAAACTGAGGGTTTAATTTTTAAGTCCATTATCGTAATGTTGAATATTCGGTCCGAAAATCTTCCGTCTATTTTGGCTCTCGAGTGTAAGTCGAAGACCTTTTTCGTCGCCCCGAAATAGACATAAATTTCTCGACTTTTAGTCGCGTTTATATGGTATTCAGCAAATTGAAATAACCTGTTGAGAGCTATTAAGGGCTGCAGTGAATCTAATATGAGCACTTGGTACAGCTCTATTAGAAATGAGGAAAGTCAGAATAATGGGGAAGATTTGAGGCCATGATTTTAGAGCCATGTAGTTATGGGATCAGATTCAAAGTGTTTGGATAAGGATTCCAGAATGGGTCAGCAGTGTGGTAAAGAGTAACTGATCATCGAAAGAATGTCAGAGATTTCTCAAGAGGAGGAGGAAGAGGAGGAGAAGGAGAGTTTATAGTTCTATTGTAAAACCAGTGTGCAGGATTATGTAGCAATGGTGTCAAATGCAGCTAGCAGGTCAATAAAAGCCAGAGCACCATCTTTTTAATTAATAAAGTTATGGGCAATGTTTTGGATTGCCATAAGAGCTATTTCAGTGCAGATACTTTAAAGAACGCCACTTGAAAAGGATGAAACTGGAGTCCTTCTGTTTGTGAAAAGTAACTTACATTGAAGCATATACTTGAGTACCAGTATCTGTATGTTTTGTAACTTCTTACATCAAAATAAACCCTATCTGTAGAACTCCATTAACTGATGTTACATTTAACATTATGCTCTGGATTTAACATCTCAAACTGTGTCCTTTGCGGCCCATTTTGTTTGATTGTTGTTGTTTCAAAATCAGTTAAGACTAAGTAATTTTGTTTTAATTTAACTAACTTATCATAATACCTACTACAATTTATCACGTTCTTCATTTTGAATTTAAGATGTGTATTTGAGTAACTTCCTACTATGTGGCCTTGGGCCTCTGTGCAAACCCACAAACATTGATTTCAGTTTGAAACACTTGAGACACATTGATTTCAGTTGGAGACACTTGTGAAAGAAATAAGAATTTTTAATTAGTGTTCAAAATCGTCCCGGTGTTCTTAGATCTTCTGCTAGTCATTTGAATAAGAAAGGTGAAGTGTTTTGCAAAACAAAAGAGAGCACTGATGTAGCATGACTTCAAAGTATCTACTCAGAATTGCTCCTTGCCCAGAATGGTCAGTTTTGGATGTTGATAAAAAAGTGCATGTTACCACTGTGGATTGGCAGTCTAAGATGGAAGGTAACTGATCCCATACCACTGAAGAGGCAATGTTGCATTTTATAACATAAACACGTGCTGAATGAATGTCTTGTCTTCTTTTCTTGTAACAAATAGTTTAAAAGAATCCAAAGACAAATAGGAATCATGGATCGTGAGGTAACTTGACTCTGATTTCTTGTTCATTTCAGTGTTCGTTGTTAGACTGTATTGATTTCTAATTGACTGCACAAATTTTTGTTACTATTTTTCTTGTTGATTTGCATGTGATTAAAAAATTCTGGAAAGAGTTGTACTAATTGGGTAGACATAGTGCAGCAAAGTCTGATTTATTATTCTGTACATTTTACACAACTTGACCTCCTAAACTGAACACTCTTCTGTTTCAGTGCAGTTACCTTTCTGTGGAATTTGTTCAGATCTGCAAAATGTGGACTGCTTCATATGCTTGCAATGTCTAAAGGATGCAGTTAGTTCCTGCCAAGCCTGTGATGTGTTCTTAAGTGTTGCTCATTACCTTTCCTACACATAACAGAGGCCGTGCTTTGGATGTCTCGAGCTGTCATTTTGATTCTCGACTACTTCATTCTGTTGCTTCTGTTGAGTCATATCTGTCTGGTCATTTTGCCATCTTTTCAAAATATGACTTCCAGTTTGAACCGTCTCCAAATTATAAAACTGTTAAATTTCACCTTGGCATAAAATTGATTTAAATACACTAAGGCATGATATCTTGGCATCTCTGTTATGGTAATATTCAGTACAGACTGTTAGTGAGCTGGCTTTGCAGTTGCAGTCTACTTTAACTGAGGTGATTGATAGGCAAATTCCTTTTAGAACTTAGAGAGTAGTAGAGTGCACACCACAGCGTTGGTTTAACTTCACTATTTCTTAGGCTAGAAGTCAGCTAGAATATTGTGGCGCTATTCTGTCTTCCTTTGGACCACACTAGGTTTAAGCTACAATGCAAACTTGAATGAAAATTTGTTTCATCTGCCAAATCTGAATATCTAAATAATTTAATCGCTGCATCACTAAAAATCTTGTGGTTGGCCTTAAATAGGTTAGTGCATCGGGAGAAGTTAAGAGTTCTTCCCTGCTCATGTGTGCTTACAGTAACTAGTCAGGAGCTTGGTAGTAAATTCTTGACCTTTTTTGCAGACAAAATATCTGGCTGAAATTTGTTGATTCATCTGCATCAGATAAATTTCTTTATCCTAATTCTTCACCTCCTGTCTTAGATTACTTTCAGCCAACAACTCTTGCAGAGGTTCGTAAACTTATCTTTTCCTCACCTAACAGAAGTTGTCTACTTGACATCATTCCTATATCTCGGTTGAAGGAATGCTTCGATGTTCTTGGTCCAACCATTACATCGATTATCAGTTTCTCGTTGCATGAGGGCTCCTTCCCATCTGTCTATTCTCATGTCATGGTTAATCCTTTGCTAAAGAAACCCTCTCTTGACACATGCAATCTGTCTAATTACAGACCCATCTCAACTTTGAATTTTGTATCTAAAACTCTTAAATGGATAGTTATGAATTGTATACAAACTCACCTATCTACAAACTTATTATTTATCCCTCCATTTCAGTCTGCATACTGTAAGTTTCATTCAACAGAATCTGCCCTTCTTGATGTTCATAATAACGTCATGTGCTCTGTGTATAAGATATGGAGACAGCACTAGTTCATCTTGATTTGTTAACAAAATCAGAGACAGAACAAAAAGGAGACATCTTGTTCAAACCTTATAGTTGGCAATGGAAGAGAGGAAGAAGAAAAAGAAGAGCTCATAACTTGGGCATTATTTTTGATTCTACTATGTCTCTCACCTATGTCTTTCTACTATGTAAATGGTAATTGTATGTCATCATACATTTATGACATCTACAGAATTATGCGTTATGTCTTCTGTTCTCAAGGATATAGCTCTGGCTAATGCATTGGTCTCTATTCACCATGATTACTGTTACTCGCTTCTTACGAAAATTGCAGAAACTTCAGAGTTCAGAACTCTGGCTAGACATCAAAATATGAGCGTATAACCTCTGTACTTAAATCTTTACATTGGCTTCCTGCTGAGCAAAGAATTTGTTTTAAATTGGGGCTTATAGTTTATAAAACATTGAACTCTGACCATTCTCTCAAATCCATCTATTGCTGTGACCACTCCTTGTGCCTGGAAACCCAAAAGAACACAGAAATAGAGCCTGCAGGCTTACTACTGTCTATTCACAGGAGAATTATCTGTCATCCTACACAAAGTCCAGACAACCATCCTACATGTGTATGCATGAGCATACATACGTACATATGTACGTATGTGTGCGTCTATGTATCAAGAAACCTAATGTAGCACCATTTAAGTGCCTCTCAAACATGCTGCTGGGATGAATATAGGCCTAATCATTTGTTGAAAAAGTTTTTACGTCAGTAGTTTCGTAGTTAAAGATGCTCCTCTTTGGCTGCCACTTTCCGTTCTTGCCCCATGTGCAAGAAATTATTAGTTTGATCTAAAAGCAGCAAGCAACTACTAGATGAAAGTAACATGTAGTATGGGAACTATGTCTATGAATGCTGTAGATATGAGCAGTGTCTGATCATGTCACCCATCTTTTCTGTTCTAGGATCATGCACAACCGTTATCTTTGCATAATGTAATGTAATATAACAAAAACTTGATATAGCGCCTTTTAAGTACTTGCAAAGGCGCTCTGCACTGGTCTTAATAATGTTAAATGTCATTAAGAACAGAACATTTGTCCATTAGTAAACATTGCTGAGAGAACTAAGAGAGTTACCAGTGGCAAGCGAATGCACACACTTGCAGAACACTACCAACAGATTCCCAACTAGAGTTGAAAGATGACAGTATGTTCAGAGTTTCTGAAGCATGAAGCATCTAGGGTGAGGAAAGACAATGGGCGATGTGATTTGCCGCCGCCGGCTAACGGTTGTCTCACCATCCAGCAGTCCTTTGTGGATGGAAGATGATGCGGCGAATGGAGATTACTCGAACCGCCGGATATGTAATTTAATGTAACAAGCATTTATATAGCACCTTTAAAGCATCTCTGAAAAGCGTGGATATGTGCAGGATAGGTTTTTGTAGCCCACCGGCTGGTAGGTAGCTGAACCTTTCCGTAACTGACAGTCGCTGCTGCTCCGAAGACTCTCTTCACCCTTCACCCTTGTCATAAACAGCAAAATTATCAACAAAAACATATTGATGTTTCGTTGCATTCTTTATCGAAGTAGTGACAAGAGAGCAGAATGCACTTGCAGTGGAACACATCTATAAGGAAATGTCAGCTCATTTTGCGCAAAATTATACCATAAAATGACAGTTTCATGCCTAGATTTTTCAGAAAACTGTCACCACCCTTTTAATGTCAAAGTTACCCCACCATGTCAATGTTTCTCCACATTATCTACAGTTGTTGACTGTAAGTATGTCAAAGTGTGTATATCGATGGCTTGCGAATGTTGGTGCACCGTAAAACTTGCTCGCTAAAAGATTAACAGGAAATCTTGGAAGATTGATGCTGAACTTATCATTATACTCATGGTGTGAAACATATACCACTTGCTGAGCGAATGTTGTCTTGGTTGGTGGCTACTACGTTTCATCTGATGATACAGTGTCAGTTGACATTGTCTAAACATCAGAAGCATTAGCTGGGGACTGGGTTTCCTGATAGCCACTGTTCAGCCAAATTGTTTTTGCATTATTAACTACCATTTACTGAGCAATGGCTTGCAATATTTACTAGTCCTCTTTTGCCGCATGTGATAACTCAGTCGCGCCTCTGACTTTGGTAGCTTTTGCAGTTTTGTAGTAATTCAAGGGCATTTACGTTCGGTGTGCTTTTGACCTTTTTCTGCTCCCATCTCCTTTCTTTATGATCCCTTTGTAGCTTCTGCTGCATGATCTCGTTCGTCATGGCAGAAGCGAAAAGCATGGAACCGAGTGGTGAGCACTTGTCGACAATACTGTAGAGTGTTCAATCCGTGTTGCATCATAAAATTCTCGAAGACACTTTCTCTGTGCTCCTTTCATGGCCTTGAAGACGCCCACATCCAATGGCTGGAGAATACTACTTGTGTGAGCAGTTAAGTAAAACAGTTCTGTGCTGTGTTCTAGTGCCATCGACCTGTGATGATATGTGGGAGCTGTGCTCATCAAAGTTGAGCAGCTTGCTGCCCTCCAGGTGATCCATTTCAGTGATGAGCACTTTGCCAAACCATTCGACAAAATGGTCCCCCTTGAAGGCGAGCAGTTATATGCTGTTCCTCTTGGTTCACCAATGCACCAAGTGTTGTACAAATTCTTGCCGTTGTACATAATGTACACCGGCAAGTATTAGCCAATAGCTGAGCAGCAAACTTGAATAGTATACATTGTATTTGTCGAAGATGCTACGGTTTTATGTGAGTTTTTGACTCCTCCTTGCAAAACATTTTATGACTTCCAATTTCAGTTTGGAAACCTGTCTCGTCCACATTCAAAATGTTTTGTGGTTTCTTTGCCAAATCTAGTCGTTCTAACTGCTGTAAATTTATCTAAGAAGTCATCAAAGAAGTCAGGTAGATCATCACTATGTAGCATTACAAGCATATGCTCTGTTTGCTGGCAATGGCTTTGTGACATGTCATGTCATCTCACCTTTTTTCAACCCCATCCAGTCAATCTGTCTGTCTGACATCCAGTCAGTGCCAGGTTGACCATCACGGAACTTGTGCTGACGACCAATATTTTTCAGGTAGTTCATCACTATACACTGAACAGGGGCACGATCAATCCCAAAGCCCCAATCAACAAACTTCTTCAGTGCATGAACAATTATCTTTTCTTCAGCATGAGTGAGTATGTGTCGGTTATGGCCAACAGCACCACATCAGTACTTCTTCAGGTGATTCATAAGTGTAGTGCAGTTTACTTGAAACGCGAAAGCTACATTCTTTGTGCTCAAGCCACTTTCTTTTACCTCTTTAATTGCACTCTGCGTTGCCTCATTGGAATATCCATATTTTCTGGCATCTTCCTTTTTTGTAGTTCCTGGACATCCTCACTAAAATCAGTTTTGCCTGTGGGACAACAGCATAAAATGATGTCAGTGGAAACTTAATCTAAATAATAATTACATTACTACATATTTCTTATGCCAAGGGTTTCCACGTTATGTGTGAGCTACATATTCCGTATTCCCTACTTTACCATAGCCATAGATAGGTGGGTCAGACGGCCCTGCCGCAGGTAAGGCAATGAAGGTAGTTAGTATTCCTATGCTGGATACTTTCTAAGCCTTATTTTGACTAGAGGGTTAACTGACAGAATGCAGCATGGCAAGTATGGGGTAAGTTTGATACACACATGGCATAACATTGACACTAAGTCAATGTATACCCCAAAACGAAAAACATAAATAGAATTCATCCATCCAAAAATTACTCTTAAGTGAAGTTTGCAACACATGAAACAACATTAATGTTCATAGTTGTTAATTAAAAACTGGACACTTACCGATCAGAAAGTAAAGTTTTTTGATTTTGATGATAATGACTTTTCTATACTCGATAATACTGCCTCTAAATTTTCAGAAGTTTATGCACCTGCACTTAAAAGTGAATGCTATAATGGTAAACAGCACTTCAGATGTGCCAAACACCAACCAGACGTATTAATTAAGCAAGTTATCATTATCATATACTGCTGCAAGTAAGATGTGTCAAAGTATCCCCAATGTCAAAGTTGCCCCACTTTACCTTATACTATGATTGTAAACCTTCAGCTGGTTGGATTTACTTATAGAACCAAGTAATTACTATCAAATCACAAATAACAACAAATTTTGGAAATCTTTATTTCAAAAGTTCAAAAATATTTTTATTTCAAAGAAGTTATATTTGAGTAATTACTTGCTAATGATGACCATGTATTTATGGCTGTTGTTAACAAACGCTTATAACTTATGCATTGCTACCAGAAATCTGTGTATGGGTGCATCTTATAGACCAATGTGACCTATGTATTGACCTGACAAAAATGTTGCCATTTTTGTGTCACTGCATCGTATACTAAAGTGCAACTTGTGGTCCGGAAAATACGGTAGTGAAGAACAGTGTGGTTAAGAATGAAGTAGTTTGTCATAGTTGGCATCTTTATTCACTGTTACTAGATTTGTTGCTTGCAAGATAGACACAGCATCTTTGCATTATCTGATGCCAAGGCAAGCATTGCCCATCCAGAGTAAAAATTGCATAACTTATAAGTCAAGGATTTTATGGCACTCCGGATGAGGTGCTTCACGTGGTGAAGCTAAAAATAAAATGGCCAAATGATGCTATCTTTTTATGGGTCCACTTCCTCTATGTTTACATCGGTCTGTCTATTTGTCTATCTGTATGCCTCTCAGTCTCTGTGTACCTGACCTGACTTCCAGCCATCTGTTACTTGCCTACCTATCTGAAGGTTCTCTCTGTCATTCTACTTTGCTGTCTGTCTCTCTGTCTGTATTGCTATCCCATCTGTAGATGTTCGGTTTCGGTGTGGGCCTGGCAGCTTGAATATGGTTGGATTAATAATCTCGGATATACATTTATAAGTCTCTCATGGTCAATCTGACCTACTGGTCGGTATATATCTTTATACATATATTTCTGTATACATATATATTGTTGTGAGGGCACGTGTGGAAGGCAGGTGAGGTTAGGTCAGAAGGTGACACGTGCCCATGCAACATTCTGTTAGGAACACGTGCGCATGCACCTGTGTTGGAAGGAGTGTTTGAGGGAGTGGTTAAAGGAGTGGTTGTCACATTGGTTGAGAAGAAGGTATAAAAGAGAGGGCTTAAACTGTTGTGAAAAGTTCTTTGTCTGATGTTGCCATGTTGGAGGAAGTTCGTTGGTTCTGAGGTTTTCTTTGAGAGTCGTTGAAGTTCGTTGAGTTGACTTTGTTGCTGTCTGATGTTGCTGTCGAGTGTTCGATACTACAGAGTTTTAAACCAACGAACGTTGTATGCTGGTTCGGCCTATACCCCTACGAGCTTAATCGTTTTCCAGCGTGCAACAATATGTATATATAAATATAGCTAATAGCTAGTATAATAATGATGCCAGATGATGGACGGAAGATTCAGGAACTAGGAACCTTATTTATTTATTTTATTAAAGCACTTGTAATGTGCACAATGTCAGTACACCTGAATCTAAACATATAATGTTTTTGTGAAAAATTGTTGTGTTTGTAGCAACATTTGTACATAACTAATTTCAGCAAATCTTTCTCTGAAGCACATAAATTGGCAGTACATAAGTCTCTGTCCACAAATGTACACAGGTGGTAGTAGGTTCTTGTAAAAATAGGACTACCTTTAGACCTGTGTCACTATAAAACAACAGACAAGTTTTGATAGGTGTTGAAAACCAAACTGTTCAGATATATATATATATATATATATATATATATATATATATATATATATATATATATATATATATATATATATATATATATATATATATATATATATATATATATATATATATATATATATATATATATATATATATATATATATATGAGAAAATGCTTAAGACCTCAAGGTAATGCAAAACTGCATATTATGAACTAGACACCTGGAAAATAAAACCAAACTGCAAATATGCTTTCTCTGATTCAAGTCTTCAGTCAGTACAGAGTGAAGATACTGAGGTTGGCTGAAATGCGGAGTCTTGTTTACAGTTAGTTCAGTCTTGAACATTATTCACTTTTCTACTGACTACCAGTGCAGTGATTTTAGGATTGTTGATATATGTTCATATTTTGGAGTTTTAGTGATGGCTTTTGTCAGTGTATTTTGAACTCTTTGAAGCTTCATCAGATTAGCTTTGGAAATGCCAGTAAGAAGCAACTTGCAGTAGTCAAGACATCTGAAGACCATGGCATTAGCCAAACAAACCAGAGCGGAAAAGGGAATGTGATGTGTAATCCTATGGATATCACGGATGTGGTAGTGGGCAAACCTACATATAGAATTAATGTGTCCACTGAATGACAGGTTGGAGTCAAACACAACACCAAAACTGTGGCATCAAAAGCTGCATTGGATGACACAGATGCCTAAATGAAGTGAATTCAAAGAGTTATATCTATTTGGTTGCTGCAAAGTTCCAAAAATCGTAAACTTGGTTTTGGATGAGTTTAACAGCAGTCCATTTTCTGCCATCCAAGACTGTAGTTGGTTAAAGACGTTAGATTATAGAGTGAGAGAGCCGGAAGAAGAGGAATTATCAAAGGAAACATGGTCGAGTATCATCAGCGTAAAGTTGGTGCTTCAGACCACTCTGACTTAGTAAAATGCTTAGTGGAGTGGTGTACAAGGAAAAAAGTAAGGGGCTGAGAACAGAGCCTTGAGAGACAACACAGGTTGAGTGGTATCCCGGTCCGACATTGCTCCACTGATGTAGACAGATTGAGTATGGGAGGTAAGATATGACGTGAACCAGTTTAGGGCCAAACCTGATATACCAAACCAGTGCCCAAGGTGATGGAGCAGGATAGCATAGCAAAGGCAGGAGATAGGTCAAGAAGAGCAAGTGCAGTGCTTTACTGTCCATGGAGCAGATAATGTCATTGTGAACAGAGAGAAGAGCTGTCTTAGTGGAGTGGAATTTGTGATATGCTGACTGGAAAGGGAGAAGTAAGGAATTTGAAGACAGGTGTACTTCCAGTCGACATTTAACAACACATAACACGTTCAAGAAGTTTAGAAATAAACTTTAAGTTTAAGATTGGCGGGAGTTTGACGTAGTTTTGGCATCCAAAAATGGTTTCTTCAGTAAGGGGTGGACAATTGCATAACAGAAACATGTATGTATGTGTGTATCACTAAATTTTTAAAGCGCCTTTTAAGTAACTCACAAAGGGGCTGCAGCACAGATAGGAAAGAATGACCAGTTGATCAATGTCAAGATGATAGTACCAAGCACATCAAAGCAGGTTTTGAGAAGGTGAGAAGGAATTGCATCTAGGAGGCACTGTTTGTCAGGGGCCGTATGCATGAAGCAGGAGTAAGTTCTACTCCAGGGTAAATTCGGCCTACTTCGGAGTAGAGAATCTATTTCGGTATGCATGAAGACATAGTAGCGCACAACTCTGGAGTATCCCTGGAGTATCCCTACACGACCTAGCTAGCAGGAGTTAGTGGTCTACTCCAACGTGAGAGAAAGAATTCAATATGGCGGATGTCCCAACTCGTCGCATTCAACGCAGTTTACGACGTCAAAAAGTATTTATGGATAGTCGAAATCCTCTCGATTCATTGTGGGATGACGAGCTTTACGATGCGTTTCGTTTTCATCGTCACATTGCTAGTAATTTGTGACGAACTTACGGCCGATGTGGAATTCGCTGTACCACGACATGGGTCTGCCGTGCGCTATACAGGTAGGGCCTACGATTAATGTAACAGTAATTTTTCACAGCCACAGTAGAATCTAACTCATGCCACATCTAAACCTAACTTAAATTTCTTTGTGTTTGTGTTTAAGAAATGGCAAAGCAAATTATTTATTGCGTGGTTATATGTAGTATTCATTTGGCTTTGTAACACACTAATAATAATAATAATAATAATAAATAATAATAATAAAATAATAACAATTAACAACTACAACAAAACAACTACTACAACAACAACCATACTAATAATAATAAGAAGAACTTCTAAACTTCTAATGCGCCGCTGTCTAATGCACAAGCTATCAACCGATGGCGCACCAAAGCCAAGCCGCAATCAGGTCGATATCCAGAAGGTCAGTCCACAGGACAGAGAGGCAGCCTACGGTGGATAAGCAATTTGAAAAAGGTACGTTTTAAGTTGAGAAGAAAATGACAAAAGTGACTGAGCAGAATGAACAGACACATAGAGGGAATTCCAAAATTTAGGTCCAACAACCGAAAAAGCCCAATTACCCAGAACAGTTCTAGTCCAAGGTATGGCCAGAGAAAGACAATCGTATGACCTTGCAGAATAATGATAAGTCTTGGGAATAAGGACTGATTTTAAGTATTGTGGTTGGCCGTAGTAATGTTTTATAAACTGTAAGTCCCAATTTGAAACAAATCCTTTGCTGAACAGGAAATGCTGAATATGGTGCTGTTTCTGCATTCAGCAAATGAAAATTACAGGCATATGTTCTTCATTTATACCTTATTATTACTTTTAGGCAAGATGTAATGCAATAACTAATAACGATACACAAAATACAATTTCACACATAGATGATTTTGTTGTATTACAGTTTATGACAACAAATAGAAATTTCTGTTTTGTTAATCAAGGAGGAATTGTACAATTGCAGGTGATGCCGACTTAAAGTTTCTATGCAGCCGGAACATTCCGAAGCATCACTGGAGAGTTCTTTGGAGTTGATCAATCAACGGCAAGTCGAGTCATCAGCCGGGTCGCTAAATCATTCATGCGACAGATGCCAAAATGTGTTAATCTACCCAGCCAGGAAGAAGCTGATGCAGCAAAGGCCAAATTCTATGTGAAGGCTGGATTCCCAACTGAACCATGTCTTTGACAACATTATCATGGACAATGATGAAGATGTTGACAACAGCACTACAGTCATAACCCAAACCATCAGCAGCAGGCATGAGTAGCTGCAGGGAAGGTGGCAAGGGACCAACTGATAATGTCTTTTAGTAATTTCAGGAATCATTAATGCATAACTGTGTTTTTGTAAATCCAAGAATCATCACTGCAACATTTTCTGTATTGTTATGGAAGTTGATAAGTGAAAACCAAGTGCATCACTTCTCAGCAAACAAACCCTGTGCATTTGGATGGCTCGTTCGTCAGCTGATTTAAGCAGGATTTATCAAATGGGTTCAGATTGCGGGAGGTTTTCTTGATTCTACTGTCTTGTTCACTTATCTGTCTCTGTCTGTCATTGTGTCTTTTTTGTGTCTCTGTCTGTGGGTCTGTGCTTCCCAGGGGCTCTCAAGCTGGAAGCGCCTCTGAGTAGTTTGTTCTGTAAGAAGCGCCATATAAGTTATCAAATCAAATCAAATGAGCTATTGCTTGTCAGCTGCCGGAGACTTATTCGTTGTGGGCATCCTTCTTGTGTCTCATACACTAGTCTCTGTTGCTTTGTCTCACTTCCCTCTGTTTCTGTGCCTGGAATAGTCTTCCTGTAGCCATCCAAGAAGCTGAGAATGTTTTTGTTTTTAAGAGACTTTTGAGATCCTATTTACTCACAGTTAAGATTTTCTGTTTACTGTCTAACTCTAGTATCAGCATTTGATTTTGATTTTTATACATCGTCCATTTATCATTTATTGTTGGACTCTTGTTCGTGCAGACATTTGACATTATAAAACACCCTTGAAGTAGCTTGCTACTGTCGATGCTGTATAAATTGTCGTGATTACAATTACAAGTTTCTCATTTCTTGCACTGTGTTTCTCTGTTTGGGTGTATTTCATTCATCTCCCTGTCTTTGTCGCTGTGATTGGTCTATCTGTACTTCCTTAGTCTTTGGAGAAGGGTAATAGCATTGACCAGGGTTACGTATAATTCCAAATTGTACTGGAAATCTGAAAGACATTTATGAAAGCTGAAAGCAGATAAGCTGTGGAGACCTTCTTGTCAAAATCTCCATGTGGTGGTTTTTGGGCATGCACACATTCACGAGTGCATGGCAAAGACTGCAATCTAACCAAAATAAATTGCATTAAAAAACCATTACCAACTACAACAGCCCTTTGTGATGAGGAAGAATGTTGATATGGGCATTAGCCTGACTTGAAATACCACATAAGCATTATTTATGTTAAAAGATACGAAAGAGTAAAACTTTTATTACTAATATCAACATATAACACACTAACTACAAGCAGTAAACCTGCATAGGGATGGAGGTAATATTAGTTTACACGCCTCCTTTTTGCCCCGTGCTGTCATTGCACCCTGCAGCTTGGACTATATAGCGTCCTTCTCCTGTGCTATCCCCTCCAACGTGCACCGCACCTATTTGTCTATTAATTTGGCTTGCGCTGCCCTTTTCTCGCACTCCATTGTAGCAAATATTTCTAAACTAACACACGACAATAATGTAAACACTCCTCCTAGCAAAGAAGCTTAGTGTCCTCTTTAGATAGCTACGCGCATGCGCCAGCAGCCAAAACAGGCTAAAAGAGACGAACCCTGCGTGAGAAATATTCCGTCGCTCACTGGGTGCAGCGAGTAGCTATTCGGCTCTCTACTCCTGCTTCATGCATACCGTTTATCGTCGGCGGCTACTCGGTGAACAGTTATTCGGCGAGTAGGCGCTATTCGGCGAATAGCTTACTTCTGCTTCATGCATACGGCCCCAGGAGACTAGAAAATGAGCGACTGGATTTCACCTAAGGTTGCAGGAGTAAGGGAATCAAAAGTAGGTGGAGGGCAGTAGAAGATGAAAAGCCATTTGATAGTGGAAAACCAGAGAACTTGATACCCTGATGTTGGATATTTTCTCAACAAAGAATTTAATGAAAGTTTCGGCCAGTGCAGATGGCGCAGAGGTTTTGGGTAGCGTGAATGGTGTTTTCCTATGGAGTAGATTATTGTTGACCTGCCAAAGGGACCTCGGGCATGATGAGTTTTCTTAAATTAGGTTACTGAGATGAGATAGGATGACTGGAAACTAGGTTACGAACATTTTTACGCTGTTCTTTGAAACACACATGATAAAAGGGAAGTCATGAGTGGCACCAAGCGCATTCAAGTTGGCTGCAAAGATGTCGAACTTCAGCAATTTCTGAGTTAAACCAAGGCTTCAGTTAACGAACTACAACCTTCTTGGATTTAAGGGATTGTGCTTGTCTAGAAGTTCCAATAGAACAGATTGGAGTTGGTGAGAGAGGGCATCTGCAGATATTAGGTTTGAGTCAGAAGAAGGGAGGAGCAGATGTCAGTTTTTAAAGTCTGGATATCTAGTTGATGCCAGAATCTGGAATTGATCACAGTGTAATTTGGTAGTGGTGTGTTGACACCATCTAATTGTTTTCAAACTATTAATTTGAAAATGTTATATTCTAACCTTTTGATATTGATAAACAGTAATGTATGAATAATGGAAAAAAACAGTAATGTATGAATATGGTACTAGCTTCTCACAGCATTTTTTAGAAGTCCTTAAGATATAAATGTTTAACTTTACCAGACCATGAGTGATCTTTGTAAAGTATTTGAGTTATAAATAGATCACAGTGGTTTTGACATGTATTTGGAGTTATAATTCACTAATTAACATTCATCCACAGCGTTGCTGTAGTCATCTTACTGGAGTCATTAACATATGTCTACTATTTGAGTGTCTGGCAATATGTACATGTGTATATCTCTAATCTAGAATTTTTTACCCCAAGTCAGGAGTTCCTTTGTTATTATCCTAGTGATTGGTCAGTGGCCTACGAATGACCTCTAACTCTCCAAGCCAATCCACTGATAAGTTTAGGCTTGGAACAGGAGTTCCAAGTTAATTATGTTCCACTCTGTGGTCCATCTGCATGCTTTCTCCCTTGGGTAGTTCTGTCTGTCGGTAGCTCCTTGGAACATGTTGACTGGTACTCAGGTGGTAGATTGTGGAAGCTTCTCATTGCCCTTGTGTTGGCCAGTGTTGGTTTCTTTGTGAGAGGATAGAATGATTTAACCATATCCTGACACAAATGATTTCCTTCTCCTCTGCTGGATATTTGCCTTCCATGCATTGGTACGGTTCACTGAAATGAACTTCAGTAAACAATTGATATTAAAAGTACAAATAACACCAATGAATTTTGTTTTTCAGAGCTTGGTTCGACCTTTTGTAGAGGTCATGTTCCAGCAGAATGTTCTAGCAACATCAGTGGCAGATGGTCCCAATCCAAGCTGGAATGAAGAATTATGTGTACCCTTCAGGTAACTTTTGTAATCTTAATTCATCCTGCAGCAGAACCTTGTGTGTGTCAGAAATATTTTAGTGATCAGTATAATAATCCCTTTGCTCCTGCTTATCTCTAGCCAAGAAAGTTTCAAACCTCAAACACGCGATAAATGCAGGAAAACAAGAGAAAAACTGCAAAACTCAACAGACTTGTGTAGAAAAACAAAAATCAAATCCAGGAAAATGCCAAGAAGGCAAACAGGAAAAGTGCAAAAATTAATTAAAATCAACCTAAGTTTGGAGTGAGAATGAAAGCTACCATCTTGAGCTGGGATCATCCCAGAATAACAATTATTATTATTATTTTTGCCCAGGTTAAGTGTAATTCCTCAGGAACAAGAACTTACACTAGGAGATGTTAAAGGGTATCTGGAAAATTAGGCCTCCATCTTTTTATCATTATCATTATCATTATTATTATTATTAGTTTCTGGTGACAAAAGAGAGACGTGCCATCTGTTTCAGCGCCTATCAGTTGCTATCCAACAGTTTAATGCTGTCGCCTTCCGAAGCACGTTTTCTCTGCCGAAACTTGACGAGATTTAGCCAACCCAGACAGTTAATTTCTCTGGAGCATTTTTATAAGTCCCAAGGGATCACAAGTACCTAGGGCAAAAAAAACAAAAAAAATTATTTTTATTATGTAAAAAAGTGTGACAGTTTCATAAAAATAAATTAATTTAAAAATCGCCATCTCCAGAGGGTTCAGAGCATGATGGCAATGTTCCGGAGAGGCAGATGGCATTTTCTCGTTGAACAGCCACCGAAATCTTCTGGAACAAGAAAGAGGTTTCTAGAGGATCATGGGTTGCATCTGTTGTCCGGCTTCCCAATTCTGTGATGAACTCCAGTCCTTCCTAGATGCACAACGAATTCCCAGACCACCATCTCTTACCGGCAATGAAGCCTGTTGCCAATGGTTATCACCAAGGTCCACATTTAAAATATTTGACAGACCGACTCTCAACAAGTCGTCGAACCGAGTCAAGCTCGGGGACTCAGCACAAACGGATGTACGCATAATGTATAACAGCTTTGGAACACTTAAACTGTTCCGCAGCAGAACCAGAGCGTCATGTGCGTGAAGCAGATATAATCTAGTAATCACTCTCTCAACATCGTCAGCCTTCATTCCAATTGCCCTGCCGACAGCTGGACCTGGCATCAACGGCGCGCCCAGCAGAGTCATCTCCTCAAAAGCCATGCTCTTAAACCCGTGGAAAGCAGGGTCCTCATTCAAAGCCAGGATGTCGCAGCACGCAATCTCGCATTTGCTACGATTCAGTAGTAGTCCCAGGTTCTTAGACTCTTGCATAATAAGTTGGACGTCGGCGGCCACTGTCTCCTTGCTACCACCCAACGTGAGGTCATCTAGATATCCGATTCAAAGATGCGACCTCAACTTTGTCAGAAGAGGTTGTAGTGCGAGACAGAACTCTAGGGGGCCACAAAGGATCGCTGGGTCCCCTCTTCCAAACGTATGCCTTTGGAGTGGTACAGCAGGAAAAAGTCTAGCTTGACCAGGACGTTGTCTTCAGGCATTGTAGATACCCAACGACGTGTCGCATGAACAGTTGCCTAGGCGCCTCCCGGAATGCCTACTCCAAGCTGAATTGGGCCGAGCTGATGAGCCAGCCTTGCCACAGCGTACGAATTCGCGCACTTAGCCGCCAGGCGGAGCCACGTATAACCCACCGCAATACGTCGTATGCCTCCGTCCTTCTTGCTCAGAGCTATCAAGTTTGCCCCGTAGATCACTTCATTCACTTCTTCTGGAAGACCTCCCTTCAAAAGCAGATTGACAAGGTCGCATAAATGTTGGCCGATGTTGTTGTCCACACCAGAGTCCGCGAGGTCCTTTAGGTGCTGTAGGGTTATACCGTCTGGGCCATCAGCCGAACCCACCGGGAAACAAGAAATTGCCCTAGCAACTTCTTCTTTATATGTCTGCAAAGCGGCGAAGCGGTCAGAGCTGTCCGGATTGCATGGTATCCTTCTGTCCGTCGGCGCAGAGGGGTGCTTGCTTTTTAGCACGGCCAGTGTTTCCGGTGTGTCTAAAGCTGGCTTATCATCGCTGCATATCAGATGGATAGCAGCCTTGTAGTTGCCTTCTTCAAGCTTACTGGCAACTGCCGATGCCAACAACCTTGTCGGGTCGCATTTCGTTAGTCTGGTCTTACGAGACGATGGTGAATCCAGTCCGTCAGTGTTCGAATGAATAGGTCCCTTTGACTTCCAACCAGCAATACGGGACAGGATCACATTCGTCGTGTTGTGTTTCCTTCCACCTCTCCTTGGCTTCACCAAAACTGATCCTCCGAATGCCAGTAGATCAGACCATTTACCAACGCAATTCGGATCTCGTATGATGGCCTGAATTAGATCCCCCAGGACAGCAGCACAAGATGGTCTTGCTGCTCTTGGGATTCTCTTTATCAGAGGACCAGGTGAAGCAGGATGTGTAAGGCGGGGCACAATAGTGGGCAGAGATGCTTCAACCCCGGGAACTGGAAGTGTGGAGGAGATCCGTGTGCTTGTTGCAAAATCAGTAGGAGGCGACAGTGATGTGATCGCTTGTATTGAAGAGGCGTCTGCAGGCGGCTGGTCAGATCCCGCACAAGGGCGGATCGAGGTCCATGCCGGTGAATAGTGCCATCAGAGGCATGAGTCTTAAAAGACGCTCAGCATACTCTACAAATGCCTTGTCCCTTGGAGGGTCTTTGTCTTAATCGGGTGTTGACACCAGCTGAACCGTTAGTAGGCCTCTCATTCATGTTCAGCTTCAGTGAGGAGTGATTAAAAGTTTGACATTGGCGCCAGTTATTGGAGGGTTATAGCATTAACGGTAGACCTGTTCCATCCTTAGTTCAGTAATTAAAAGCACACTGTTGCTAATGGAAACAATGACGTCACGATATAATATTAGGTCGACTGAGAGATGTTTAAATTTCAAGCGCTCAATGAACGGCCACGATGTTTAAAAGATATTCAGACCTGAAGAGACCAAAGAAATCCAGAAGCACGATAAAGTAAATCCAAATCCAGAAAGTATAAGTTTGTAGACTGCGTAGAAATCCAACCCTAACGTTGCCTTAGTCTGCTTAAAATTTAAATATTATTGTAAGCGAGAAGTGTTCGACCGACCAAGTCAACTGATGACGTTATTATTATTATTATTATTGTTATTATTATTAAACTGCTTGTTATGTGCTAGATGGCTGATACAGCAAATTTTTACTTTAGAATTCCCATGTAAAGTAAATAAAAGTAATTAGTTACTGTGAAGAATTTATTGCGGTCAGTAATCTACATAATAAAGGGCTTAGAGATGTACATGCATAGTCAGTGGCATCACTTGCGAATAAAAGATACTAATTAGTTGATTGACTAACAGTTGTAAACTTTTCAAGATGTGGTAAGATGTAAAGAATTTCAAGTTTGTTAATAAATATCATTTCACAAATTTCAACATAAGTATGGTTTAGCAAATACCATTATTGTTATTCATAACTATAGGTTAGTTATAGTCCTACATAAAAGACACCACTTTCTTCCAATATTTATTTGTAATCGTAATCATAATCTTGAGATTTCTACAGCACCCAACAAAAGCCAAGTTGCGAGAACCAGCTTATTCACAGGTGCTTAGTCAAGACAAAATCGATAGGCTAAAGGGTTCAGTTCCAGATCAAAGTCCAGGAGTCAGGCAGTCAGATGGCTATGGTGGAGGGTGCTTGAAATTGAAGTGAGAAGAAAGATAAGGGGAAGAGGAAGAATCAGGATAAGATTTTTGGAAAAGTAATGTTTTCAGTGTTAAGTGAAAGACCAGTGCAGGATTTGCAAGAGGTGAAGTATTGGTGAGTTTGTGTGATGGATCAGATAATTGTCATAATTCTGGTGGGAGTGTATTCCAGAGGGGTGGGGCAGCTATGGCTGTGGAGTGATTTCCAAATTATAAGAATGGGGTGACTGGAGGGTGAAGAAGGACAGATGAGGAGCGGGTTGAACAGAGTGGTTGGATTGTAAATAACTGATGCGAAGATAGGAGGGTTGAGAGGATTGAAGTGTGTTATAGGATGTGCATAATCAGTGATCAGTCTACAGACAATTAATATATTTTAAATTAAATGAGGTAAGGTATGGTTGACGCAAACAGCCCTGGCAGCCATTGATATACTTGTAATTTTATCAAAGATTGATATAGCACTTCTTTAAGAGGTGCTCTTCAGAGACACTTCCTACCTAATAACAGAAAACCTGGATTGAACAAAATGGTTTTCAAGCACTTATGGAATAGAGGTAAAGAAGACAGACCAAGAAAGTTCATGTCATATGGTGTTAGGAAACCTATTCCAGAAAGTTGGACCAAACATGGTAAAGCTTCTATGCTGCATCATGGAAGTTCAGACCAAGGGAACAACCAGATCACCCTGTGCAGCAGAGCAAAGGGATTTTTGGACAGGAATGGACAAGGCTGAGAGACAACACCCTGAGATAAGGTGTAGCACAGCCCACCAGGCAATTACACATGAGCATTAAGATTTTAAACTCAATCCATTTGTGCGTCGGCAACCAGTGCAATTCCTCCTGCATAAAGACGGATATATGCCCAAACATAGGTATACCTCCAATGAGCCTGGCAGCAACATTCAATATAGACTGCAGCTGGTTAATGTGGGAAGAGTTAACCCTGCATATATAGCATTGTTGTAATCAACCCTGCATATGCATATGAATGCATTCATCATCACCATAGCAGCTTGAATTGTAAGCAAACTGCATATAGATACAATGTACAGATAATATCCTTAAGTAGGATTCAATCCCAAACATTATGAGGTTAGGTAAGGTCGACATCAACCACCTAGGTAGCCATATGATGTCATTAAACACTGGATTCTACTACAGGCAATATCCCCATAGCTTAGTTTACAATAAATTAATTAATAATTATGTAAATAATTATGTTTCTGTTATGACAACATTCGGCATCATTAAATAAACTGTATATAGCATACAGACAGTATGCTGCATCTGTTTGGGCAAAGCAGTTACCGTAGGCCCTACTAACCTTGGAACGATATAGGAACACAGACAATATATTGGCACGGTGGCCAAGTGGCTAAAAGGGACGGCTGTTCACCTCTGCAGCCTGAGTTCGGATACTGGGTTCATGATGTGAAATGGACATAGATTGAATAATATGAGAACAATGTTGGCAATTGCTTTTATGGCCCTTAGGGAGCAACTGGAGATTCTATACAGTTTGTCTTGTTTTTCTTCTGTGAATCTGTTGTCCACTGCTTTTGAGGAGGTGCAACTTGGATGGTAGGTAATAAACTGATCAGTCCACCAAAAACAGAATTTCTGCTACTGGGTTCACCACAGCAGCTCAAGAAGTTTGAATGACAAATCTGTAAAACTGAGTGACTCACTTGTTGAGTTGGCTGATGCTGCTCTGTACTCGGCACTGTTTTTGATTCTACTATGTCTCTCACCGACTATGTAAATGGTATTTGTTAGTCATCATGTATGTATGTGTGTGTGCATGTTCCGGACCTTTAATATAGCGCCTTTTCGTTACCTCACGAAGGCACTGCACACGTGACTATCTAACTGATCTAAACAGGTGTGTTTTAAGGCAGTATGAAATTCATGTATATTCATTACATACCCAGTATAAGGTGTTATGTCAGTATGCCTTCGAGGATACTTATTGAGTTGGCTGTTTCTGCTTGTAACTTGGGCATTGTCTTTAGCTCTACGATATCCCTCTCCAAATATGTGAATGATATTTGTTTTCGTGTATGCATATTCTTGACATATGCAGAATTAGGCTGGTCCATGTGTCTTCAAGGATGACTGGTAAACGCATTTACATTAATCGCGCTGTCGATGCAATGGTTCTAACACAGATAAAAAGTCTTCTGAACCACTTAAGCCTGTGTTGATTTAAAATGTCCAGTGCATCTGTATTCTTGGTGTTTTGGTCAACAGGCCACCACAGGATGACTACAGTGCTACAAACTTACAGACAGTCAGTGATGTTCTGTACTTGAACTTGTTTGATGAGTACATAGTTGATGTCAATCAGGTAAGCACTTCTTTCTCATTGCAGATTGTTCTTTTAGTAGCTTTGCATGTTTTGAACCACAACAGCTACAGATACAGAATGGTTCTGCTTGGTCCATGTAGCACAAACTTTGGACAGTAAATATGTGCTGCCATCAACCAAATTCTCTCAACAGGTAAGGACTTCTTGTTTAGAAACCCTGGCTTGTAAAAGTGTGGAAGACCCATCAACAAAGCCTTACAAAATACAACAAAGCACATTGACACAACCATGGATGTATGGAAGCACCACAATGAAAAAAGGTGTAACTCAGTTGTAATCACTAATCAAACCTCTTCTTCATATTCGATTGTGCACTGCCCTTGTTCAAGGTTCAAATAACTTGGACAAATTGCAGAAAGTCCGGCTGATCAGTCAACTTTTAATTCTTGTTTGTATATGTTGAACTAAGATGAGAATGGCTTACTTACCTACTTATTTAGTGAGGAGTAGTATAATCTACACGATGATCTATGAAGGACTGATCTGAAATGACAGAGCAAATTTGAAAATTGGCTGATGTTACAAAGGAAGTGACAATTGTAATGGATAGTTAGCTTGGATATGCGCAAGTCAGCTAGAACGGTTGGTGGCCATTAAAAACCAAACGAACTGTGACGGATATAAAAGGAGCATGTTGTTGTGAAACGTGTTAAAAAAGCCTTCAGAATGTCCATTTGAGATCGAATGTTAGTCAAACTTCGATCAGAATTTGTATTAGAAGTGACCTAAGTTAGAGGAGCTTCAAACAGACTTGAACTTACCGGCCAACTTTGGAGGGTCGATACACATCAAACGGTGTAGAGAGTCATAGTCCACGCTACTGGCTGTGATTGCATTGGCGAAAATCTATTTTCGACAGTGTTTAAATGTACTGTGGCTCATAGTTGGTATTTTAAATAAGTAAGAAGACATCTTGTTTGCTTCATCATTGAGTGATTTGGACAAATTTAACTTTCTACAAACTTTCATGGTAATAAAGTGGGAAAAGCTTCATAAGAAAAATGGCAAATATCCATTGACTGCCTACAGCTTCCTGTGTTCAACGTATGCTTGGAGAGGGATTGTGGTAAAGCGGACAGCGACTGGTACAACACATCGAGAGTAGCAATTCATCTCAAGGACTGAAGTCCGGAATCTCAAGAGCTCATATTGCGGGAGGGAAGATATTAAATTTTCTCTATTAACTGATTTAGTTAGGTTAGTAACTGGCCTGAGGTAGTCGTGAAATGAGATAGGTTTAATTATATAGTGTGAATGAAACATACTATCTTGACTGTTAGTTTATTTCTATTGTAAAACTGTTTAAACTTTACTATTAGTTTGAACAAACCATCATTTCATTGAGATTGAATTCATTTAATTTGAAATTGAAATTTGTACTTGGGATAGGTGTATATTGATAGAAGTTTTAGTCATTTGCATGCACCCTTTCCCAAGGGCTTATAACCAAGAGTGTCATGCCCTCTAGGGATTGATACAATTTACTATCTGACAATAAGGTAAAGAATATAAATGGTGCAACTGATAGGGCCCAAAAAAATAGCTACATATATAGAATTCCGGTAGACATACATACATTGTTATTGTTATTACGAAAAATCTTTACGCGTGCAAAGTCACACAGAAATGTAAATACATAAATACATGCATGCATGCATGTTTCATACATAGTACATACATACATAAATACATAACATACATACAAAGATCATATTATGACAACTACCAGGTGCTTCAGCCAAAAGATCCTTATGCAAATTCAAGGACCACCTGTGAAAGCTATTGATGATGAAGGCATGTCAGAAATAATGAACAATCACCTTATCTCAACATAACATGTATTACTCGGTACTAAAAGTTTACCTTGAAAGAAATGTTGGAATTCTCTCATTGGTTACCAGTAAAACCATATATCCCAAGGTCTCCAGATACGGTGTCAGTGGGACAACACTTTATGCATTTGCTTGCTGGCACTATTTTCCAACTTACTGTAGTCCTGTGCACTCTCAGTGTATGTATGTTCACCATTTACATTTGCAGTTCATTGATGTCATTTGATGAGGCAATAGCAACAGAAATTGTAGAGATCTTCCCTTTAATTCGCCTTTGTATTTGTTAAACTAAGCTGAGAACAGCTTAATTATCTACTTAGTGTATAGTAGTTTAGTGTAGTTTGTTTGTAGTAGTAGTTTTGTGTATAAAGGCCGTAGTTAGTATAGTTTGGTAGTTAGTATAGTTTGGTAGGCAGGCCAACATATAAGAGTAATAGCTATACTATGGAACATGGCCAACTTAAGTAAGAACATGGGTTTAATAAATCGTATGGGACTATGCCACATCAGCATGGTGGATTATAGCCTACTTGGTGATTTCATAAAGGATTAATCTGATCTGACAGAGCAGATTTGAAAATTAAACATTTGCTGATGTCACGAGCAACAATTGAGATGGATGGTTGGCTATGGTCATGCGCAGATCAGTGATGACAGTTAGCCGCCACTGAACACCAAATGAACTTTTACGGTATATGAAGAGGTTTCCTGTATTGAGTCAGTGAGATATGTTCGTTGGTGCATGTTGGTAAAGACGTGAAAAAAACACCTTCAAAAACCTCCTACGTATGTTTGTTATGTGGGCATGTGCGTTTGAGATCGAACATTCATTAACTTCGGTTGTCATTCGTGTAAGAAGTATCCTTAGTGTATAGGAACTTCGAAAGAAACTGGGATTTACCTGTTCTCGGAGGCAGCGATTGTCTTATTGAACTGAGAAACTCGTAATCCACGCAAAGGATTGTGTTCGTATCAACGAAACTTTTGTTCAATAAAGTTAAGCGAACTGCAGCATGCGATTGTGCTTTGACAAGAGAGTAAACATTTGTTTCATCGTTCAGTGGTTGGAGTGAACTGGAATTACTTCGAACTTTCGTGAAATAAAGTTCGGAAAGTATCAAGAAATAAAATGGCGAATCTCCATCGTCTGCTTATGGATGCCTGTTCTCAGCATTTTCCTGGAGATGGACTTTGGTAACTTCGAGAACGATACCTCGAGGTCAGTGATTCTTCGCAAGAACTGAAGACTGGAAAGTCAAGAGCTCATCGACGGGAGGGAAGAAATTAAAATACCTCTTTTAATTGACTTAGCTAGCTTAGTAGTTGGCCTGTAGCAGTCATGAGGTAGTCATAGTGTGATGTTAGATTAATCGAACGGAACATACCACACTGATTGAAAGTTTATTTCAGTAATAAAACTGTTTCAAACTTTACAGTTAGTTTGAACAAGCCATCATTTCATCAAGATCAAATTCATCATTTGAGATTGATAAGATAAGACTTGGGATAGATGTATCTTGACAGAAATCTTTTAGTCCTGTACATATATCCTTTCTCAAGGTCTTATAACTAAAGAGAGGTCATGCCCTCTAGGGATTGTGATTTAAGTTATAATCTGGCACAAAGGTAGAGATTTCAAAGGGTACAACTGGTGGTAACCCGAAAAGATTGCTACATTTCTAAGAAGCCGGTACAGAAATGTAACAATCCATGTTTTATGTTTAGAGAGGGATGAGATAAAGCACTGATTGTTTTGAAGCCATAATCTGCTAACTGAAGATTGATAATTATTTCCTAGGATGACAGAGATCATGGTTCAACAATACACCAGCGCATTGAGAGGCGATGGCTTGGCTCAATGCAAGTCCCATTCTCTACAATCTATGCCAATGGAAGGGTGAGTATATTATGCCAGCTGCATCAAGGGCAACTCTAAATCCAGTGCTGTGACACCTAGCTTTAGAAATAGCAGAGGCACAATGGAATAGGAGATTGTGGAGAGGCTGAATGGAAATAAGGAGTTTGGGAAACCTGGATTGATATGAAATGAAAAGCTTTGTGACACAAAACTAAATGCTAGCACAAGATAGAACAAGGAAACCCAAAGCTGTAATGTTTGTGATGTAAAGTATATCCACTATGTCAGAACATGATCTTGGTCTTAGCTGGGATCTTGTGATATCTGAGAAGGTGAATGCCTCATTGCCAGTTTCTGACCACAGGGAAAGCTGAGCATTTTTAAACTGATCTGCAGTAGAACTGGTATAGCAAGCATTTCTACTGAAGCTGGTTTATTTTTGAACAGATCGATGGTACTTTTCGTATTGATAAGCCTCCCGTGTTGCTCGGTTACGTTAAGGAGAGCAGCCACATTACTCAGCAGATGGAGTTTGGCTCTGATGTCATCTTTGGTGATTCTGAACATACATACCTCACAATGTTTCTGACTATCGAGCCGCAACTTGTATCTCCGGAACCTATTGTTGAAAAGGTAAAATCTCACATCATAATTGTAATCATAAACTCAAAATTTTTGCAGTGCCCAAAAAAAGCTCAGTCGTGAGAACCGGCTGAATTCACAGGCACTCAGTCAAAATGAAAATCGATAGGCAAGTGAGGTCAGATTCGATTCCAGGATCAATGGTCAAGTAGGCAGGCAGTGGGATGGCTATGATGGATGGTGTCTAGAATTGGAGCAGCAAGATAGATAAAGAGAAGAAGAGGAAGCAAGAAGAGGAGTGCTTTCAGTTCTGAGTGAAAGATCTGCACGAAGATTGCAAAGGGTGAAGTGTTGGTGAGTGCATAAGATGGATCAGATAATTGTCATAATTCTGGTGGGGGTTTATTCCAGAGGGGTGGAGCACTTCTGGGTATAGAGTGATTTCTAAATTTTAAGGAAAAGGTGACAAAGGGCTGGAGAAATGTTAGGGGAGGAGAGGAGTGGGTTGAGCAGAATGGTTGTATTGTAAATAACTGACAAAGATAAGAGAGTTGGGAGTGAGTAAGTAAGTAAGTAATGCATTTGTTAACAAGCCATATATCCATCAACTGAGCAAGGAATCATAGGCAAAGGATTGAAGTTTGTTGTAATGTCATTGATTCCAGACAGCATTTGACACAGTGGATTATGGCATCTGGTAAGATTTTTGCATGTATCATGTTATATGCAAGACGTGCTGTAGTGACTAGTCCTCTTCATTTATTGAACCTCAATGGTTGGTGGAGCCCCAGCATATGTCAGAGAGTTCTGAGTTCGGTCTTGAGCCAATGGGGTAGACAGTACCTCCATTTTGCATCCTGCAGAGACCTGTTGGTTCTTTCTCATAGACTGTATATTCATGGATGAAAATCCAAACTTTACCAATCAAAACACCTCAGCACAAGAAACATTTTCAGCTTATCTTAAGTCGTACTTCTTTGGATCTGTTAAACAGCCATGCTTCAGTTGAGACATTCTTAAAAGATGCTATTTAAATATCTAGATACATACATACTTACATACATATGTACATATGTATTTATTTAATTGTGTGGTATAAGACTACTTAAGAGTATGTTAATAGGTAATGTATGGTTACTGTCTATCAAGCTGTCATAAGCAGTATGTGCCCAGCCATCTGCAAGTGCCATAACTGGCATCACCTGTAGTCCACCATTGTAATTATAATTTATAATTAGTAACTTCTTTCAAGCCGGTGTCTAATGCACCAGGCATCAATCGATGGTGCATGAGAGCCAAGGCATAGTCAGTTCAGTCTCCAGAAGGTCAGTCTACTGTGTCAGCAGAGAGTGGACAGTCGATGATAGTCTGCTGTGTGCCACAAATGCATGAAGGCTCAGTGGCCTGCCCACAGTGGATGAGGTGACTCTGGCCCGTTCGAATTTAGTTCAGACCCCAATCATTGAGGCAGGTTAAACCCAATGGGTAGACAGATGACTCAGCAGTGGGTTGATGCAGACCTTCCATCCTTCAGTGGCAGGTGACTTTCATCTTCTCAGACAGATCTTACAGGAAATTGGTGGCAGAGCGGTACTGAAAACTGGCAGCCATGACCGGGGCACATTGTTTCTGAGATGATGTGCATGGGGACCAAACCATGGCTCAGATCTCTGCCATTGAACAGGATAGAGCAAGTGTTGATGCTCTTAATGTCTTAGTACCGATGCTCAAATCTGTAGCTGCGAGAGCTTATTAGTTTGTTCTAAGGACAAATGTTGGCAGTGATTGCTTCAAGTGCTGCCATTTCTCAGAGCGTGCAGCCAAGTCTTGCAGCTGTTCTCCCATGTTCGATCATAAGGTCCTGTATAGAAGCAAAACCCGCTCCACCAGCTGAAGCAGAATCCTCAACAGAATGCCAGACTGTATACATGTGGGACTGGGTCGTACTGTGGCCACACGTGCTGATGACTATTTTCAGTAATGCTGATTGTTGAGACTGGCTTTTGCTGTTAGCAGACACCTATGTTAGGAGTGTAATGAGGCAGCTTCAAAGATCTTAGTTTAACCAACTTACCAAAGTTCTCTATGACAAAACGCAACAGAAGAAAGCAAAGACCTTGCAAAGTAACATGAACTTAAATTTCCATTTTCAGTGTCACAAAATCATGTGTTGTAAAACTTGATGTTAAGGACTTGGAACCACTAGACCCAGTTGAAAAGAAACAGCAAGTAAAAACTGGTGTTTGAAAATGAATGTTGGCATGATTCTAGTTCAATGTTTCAATGATTCTGTTGAGCAGTATTTGGTTAGTATTGTAAGCAAGTATTTATTTCAATGTGTGAAAAACTTACTTTTTGTTAATTAACCTTTACAACAGGGTAAAATGGTTGATAGCAAATGGTATTCTCTGGTTGTCAATGTAATATTTGAAATTATTCTTAATGGCAGTTGCATACTTGCTGAACTCATGAATTAATGAACACCATGATTTTTGGACTTTTGAAATTGTTTCAAAATCATGTGACTTTACGCAAGGGGAAACATTGTCATTGAAGTACTTATGATTTAGAATTGAATGATATGCCTTGATGTTTGTATCTAGATAAAAGCAATTGCTAGTGAAGCTGGAGTGAGGCTGGTAATACATCAGATATTCATCAGATGTTATGATTTTTCTTTCTTTGTTTTGATTTTGTGTTAAATTGGTTCTGCTTTATGTTCTCACTTTTTTGCAGCATGGCAAATGTTATTTCACACTACTTGACTCTTGTGCAAATGATGACACCTTGATGAATTTTGTTCTACTATAATCTCTAACACATTTTCATTAATGTTACTGAACAGAAAGAAACTATGATATAGCAGCTCAGCTGTTACCTCTATTCTTTTGGGTTCGTAATCTTTGCTGCTGTGTGCTGGATGTTTTAAATCCATGTCTGTGCGTCATATCCTGGTATCTTTAATAATAATAATAATTAGCAACTTCTAATATGCCAGTGTCTAATGCACAAGGCATCAACCGATGGCACACTAAAACCAAGCCACAATCAGGCCGATATCCAGAAGGTCAGTCCGCACGACAGAGAGGCAGCCTATTTTGGATAAGCAATTTGAAACAGTTAGCACATCCCCTGTTCCCAAAGCTGCCTTGACTACTGCAATTCCTTTCTTGCTGGCATCTGTAAGATTGACTTGACCAAGCGTCAGAGAGTTCAAAACTACCATGTTTCCCAGACTATAAGTAGTGGTTTCTTACATGAACTTCTGGGATGCATCTTATTGAAATGTGCAACTTATGTGCAGAAATTTCAAAAATTTTCTGAAGAAGTTATATTTAGCAACGATCAATAACAAACAAATTAAATTAAATCACATTTATTACAACCAAAATTTGTGTAGCGAATGCAGTACTAAACTTACTATAGCACAACATTGGCCACATAAATAAGTATGTTGTTGTCTGTTTTGTTAACTTGGATTAAACTTGCAACTGCTGATCATTTAGATCTGCAGTAGTTTTAAATAACACTTTCTTTAATAACTAATAAAATATGGACTACAATTTACAACCAGTATTTGTATTAAACTATAACCTGAACAGATGATATTTACCATAACTAGTGACATCATACTGCACATTTGGACACATTTTATTAGATGAAACTCTGATAGAGATTTGTAAATTTCAAACACTGCCAACTGCACATTAAATATCTATTTCACTTCATTGAGAGCATGGTAAACAGCGCAATGAAATATATCAATATTCTGCAGAAGTGCATGATTCCATTTTCAAACCTGCTGTTGCTGACTGCTACGTATTGTTCCAAGATGATAATGTGCCAAGCCATTGTGCAAAAGTGGTTGTCGATTGGAAGAAATGGAACAAGATCATCACCCTTGAATGGCTAGCTCAGTCACCAGAACTGAATCCAATCAAAAGTTTGTGGCAAAAATAGCTGTTGAAATATCCCAGCATTGTCCAGGAAGCAAGAGAGTTGATAGAGTCAGTAATAGCTGCTTGAAACCGAGTTGCATGCAGAGACCACCTCATGAAGCTGGTTCTTTCCATGCCTGCCAGGTGGAAGGCCGTTCACAATGGCCAATCAAGTACTAAGCCATCACTGTCACAAGCCAATCAAAAGGCCCTTTTCAGAGCCATCACATAAAAGAAAGAAAAATTACTAGACCAAACAATGTAAAAACTAAAAACAATCAAAATGCATATTTAGTTTTTATACCACTGACCCTGTATGCTGTGCTAACTCCTGCAAGGCACTTATGCCACCAGAATTATTTAATGTAGCTCATAGATAACTGGTCAGAGTTGTTTAAGTTTTTTATACCCTAACCCTTACAGTGCACAGGTAGCATGAAAATGAAAACACGCCACTATATGTAAGCTAAATACTTCTATTGTGCGCCCTGGCATCTAATTGATAGTTGCATGAAAAGTCATGTCATTGAGTCCAGTATCCAGGCACCCTCTATGCACTGTTGATTCAACCATAAGACCGCACTTCTCATACCAATGCCTCAAGAGCTGAGGTGATGTGAGCTTGCAATCAGCTGGACGGTGTGTCCAAGAGTTTGATCTTGCCAGTGAGTCAGTGATCGGGGATGACCTGAACTCACCCTGTCAGCCACAAATCCAATCTCTTCTTGTGCAGTATCTTGACTATTGCACTCTGACTGCAGCCAACATTTGTCGCTGTCTGCGTGGTGGAATAGCCTTCCTTGTTCATCGCTGACCCACAAATTCACTGCTGCATATACAAAAACCTGCTTTTCTTTGTGTTGAATACGGACATCCTGCTTCAATGATGTTTACTCAGATGGAAGATTGAAGCTGAGCTCATATTTTATAATACCCACCTAGAACATGACTGGGTAACAAAGCAAACATTTTGATTGGTCCAAATCATGTAGGTGTGATTGATTAATTTTGATCCACTTCTCCTGCAGGATCTGTCATTATTGAGGAGGTAGTATTTGGCCGATAACAAAGTAACCTAAACTGCTTGATTTTCAGATAAGAATAATAGCTGAATAAAATAATATGCTATGAACCCTCAACTCTCGCACAGAAGCAAATCATTAAGACCAAGACCTTAAAGCAGTTGGCCTATTCTAGACTTTGCACACCACTGTAATTTAGGCAGCATCATTTAAAAAATTTTTTTGAGAAAAAGAACATTATTATCAGAGCTAACCGACTAAATTCTCTGTTCCTTTATCCCTTCCATCATTCACTCTATCTACTACTCCTCAGGTATTCCATTCGAAATTTAAGTCTAACCTTTCAAGAAATCTCACCTTGATCAGTCTTCCTATTTCTCTCAGCTTAAACACAACCCACCGTAGCCTCCTCTTCTCTCTCTCTGGTCTCTTGGCAATCAGACTTGGTTCTTGATGTGGCATCTTTGGACAACCCACGGACCTGATGCAGTGCTCGTGAATAAGCTGGTGCCCTGCACTTAGCTTTGAAATAGCACTTTAGAAATTTAGAGTTTACGTCTACGATTACTGACTAAGCTATTATTCAGTGTGTTGCTGCATGCAAGTGAAACTTGGATGCTGCACAGAAAAGACAAAGATATATTACAGGCATTTGAGTTGAGATGTTACAGATGGATATTACACGAGATGGCAACATAGGATCAAGTACACAGGTGCAAAGACGAGTGGGTTGCACAAGATACATTGTGCAGCAAGTAATGGAAAGGAAATGAAATCTTTTTGGACACATCTGCAGAATGGATAATACCGGGATGGTCAAAAAAAGTTGTTTGGAGTGATGGCAGAGGGATCAGAGGTAGACCGAACAGAGAATGGCTGGATGATGCCAGAGACTGATGCAGGACGGACATGCACAAGCTGAGTCTGTTGGCACAGGAAAGGGAACAGTGGAAATCTGCAGTGAAGCATGCGATTGACACCAATGGGCGATGAGCCGATGGACCTAAAGAAAGAAAGAACTGCGACTTAGAGGCATAAATAATGGCATAAATAAATAGATGGCTGAGAATAAGTTTGATTATTCTACAGTAAATTTTGTTAAATAAATTCAGTTAGGCTAACCTGCTCAGAAACATGTTTAATAAAATGTTATATGCAGGGCACCTGAACAGTATATTTGCCACTTCGTTAGAAAGTGTTATCTTCAAATATTCCTCTAAATGACTGAACTCTGCAGAGCTGATTGCTTTTAAATCTAAAAGTTTTTGCTGTGCGAATTATTTCTGTGTTATGTCAGTTGGTTCTTTACACAATTTTTTCACTTTATAAATGTTTTGTTTAGTGACTCACTTCATTCAGCCATTTACTTTTTGTATTTTAATCTTTATTATTTTTTGTGATTACATTAAAAGTTCAGTAATGCACATTTCATTAACACACTAATTCGGTTAATGCACGGCAATGTCATGCCTCCCAGTGATGTTGAATTAACATGCAAATGTCATTAACACACAGTACCTAGACTGGCACTACACATTAGCTCAATCATATGCGGAGCAAATGTCAGTACATATACATGCAGAGATGTTCTGTATTTGTACTGTCACACTATCACCATTTCATATGCATGTATGTATTTGTAGACATAGACGTATATATAGATATAAAGAAATTATTTGAACCTTAGATAGTTTCTGATTAGACTTAATGAGCCTATCGTAATGTCAGAAGGAAGGCTTCAAAGTTCCTTCTGTATGGAAGAAAGACCACTAGTCATGTTTCTCAGCGATTATTTGAGATGGCTAAACAGCTTGGCTTTGTCCTGGAAACAGAACCAGGAACAAATGCTTCAACAGAAGATTATATGGTTGACTACTTCATAATTCTTGAACAATCATCATTGCAATGATCATACTTGTTGTTTCGTTATCACTTTCATCATGAGTCAGACTACTCGTCGTTTTTAGAGATATAAATTCTAATGAGGGGTTTCAGCAAAATTGTGAAGTGCTATCCAGCAAAACCAGTTGCAGACCGAGCCACATACATAGAGTTTGTTAAGAAGAGGCAAAAAGAAACATTGCCCATTGTTCAAACAAGAGTGAAAAAATTTGTAAAGTTAATCATTTTAGCAAAAGATGACTGATTGAATGAGGCTGACATTTAATGATGTTATACACAAAAAGATGGTAAAAGAACTACTATCACACTTCGTGCTCGGGGACCTTAAATGGCATGGCACCCATTCAAGCAGGTGGTGAAGGATCTCACCCGATAAATTCATTGAAAAATGAGCAGGGTTGAGGCCATTGGTTCTGTAGAAAAACATACATTTACATTTTACCATTTTGACATTATTAGCCCTTTAACGACTGCACAAATTTTCTCACCTACTTCCTCACGACCGCACATTTTTGGCAAAAACGGCCAAAAAATAAAAATAATTGAACTTGCGATATCTCTGTCAGTTTTTTACATGTGGACATAAGGTAAGCACCATTCTTTAGCATTTTATCTCCTCTTCCCATTCATCTGTCAAGTCTTTTGAAAAAGGAAATTTTTGGGTACCCAAAGTTGCCCCAAACTGTACCCCTAAAAAATTGGCTATATTTTTATCATCAAGACAGTCTACAAAATATTTTTAATGACAACATAGATTTATTAGCAAAAGAAATGTGCAGAAATTGTTGCCAGGTAGAACCAAACAGAAATTTTAAAAATATTTTCAAAACTGAAAAAGATACAATTTTTTTAGTCTTTAGACCGTTGTCGTAAAAACTGAAGAAAATTACAGGAAAAAGCCTAAAAGTAAAACAAATTGAACTCATGATATCTCTGTTGGTTTCTGACACGAAGATATACGGTAAGTACCATTCTTTAGCATTTTATCTCCTCTTCCCATTCATCTGTCAAGTTTTTTGGGAAATGTTTTTTGGGTATCCAAAGTTGCCCCCAACTGTATCCCAAAACATTTGCTATATGTTTATCTTCAAGACAGTCTGCATAAAATTTTAAGTGACAACATATGGTAATTGAGCATAAAAAATGTGCAGATATTGTTGCCAGATAGAACTGAAAAGAAATTTTTTAATATTTTCACAACTGAAAGAGATACAATGTTTTTAGTATTTAGATTGGTGTGTTCTGTGCTACCCAAGAGCTAGCCAGTAAATTTTTGACTTTTTTGCTGATAAGATTTCTGGTATAAGGCTGAAATTTAATGGTTATGCGGTATGTGATAAATTTCTTCTTCCTAGTTCTTCTCCTCCAAAATTTCTTCTTCCTAGTTCTTCTCCTCCAATCTTGGATTACTTTCTGCCAACAACTCTTGCGGAGGTTCGCAGACTCATATTTTCTTCACCCGACAAAACCTTTCTCCTAGACACCATTCCCACTTCTTACCTGAAAGAATGTTTTGATGTCCTGGGTCCAACCATTACATCAATTATCAATTTCTCATTGCTTGAGGGATCCTTCCTTTGCTCATGCCATAGTTCATCCTCTGCTAAAGAAACCTTCTCTCGATCCAAGTGACATGTCTAAAAACAGACCCATCTCAACTTTGAATTTTATATCTAAAATTCTTGAACGGGTAGTTTTGAATTGTATGCAAGCTCACCTTTCTTCCAACCCACTAATTTCTCCATTTCAGTCTGCATACTTTAAATTTCATTCAACAGAATCTGCCCTGCTTGCTGTTCATAACGACATCATGTGTTCCATGGATAAAGGTAAGGTGACAGCACTTGTTCTCCTTGATTTGCCTGCTGCCTTTGATACTGTCGACCACTCTCTCCACTCTCCATCGTCTTCAGCACTGGTTTGGGGTTTCTGGTCCTGCCCTACACTGGTTTGCTACTTACCTCAGCCCTCGCACTCAATCCGTATATATAAATGGACATTATTCAGCTAGTGCCTCGTTGACTTGTGGCATTCCGCAGGGTTCTGTACTTGGTCCTCTTTTGTTTACATTATACACCACACCTTACTTGGTACTCTGCTAGACAATCATTCACTGGGATATCATTTCTATGCTGATGATACCCAAATCTACATCTCATTTGACAGTTTGACACTCATTACACGTCTCCTGGCTGACGTCTTTGGAGCTTTTGACCGTGGACATGTTACTCTTCTTGCCCTCTATGATGTTAGTGCTGCTTTTGACACTGTGGATCACTCTATCCTTTTGGAGCGTCTAGAAAAATCTTTTGGCATTACTGATACGGCCCTTCTTTGGTTTCAGTCATTTCTCTCAGACCGCTCTCATTCTGTTATCTTTGGGCCTACACGTTCCGCCTGGTCCCTTATACCTTTTGGCCTTCCTCAGGGTTCTGTTCTGGCCCCTCTCCTCTACATTCTGTACACTGCCGACCTGGCACGGGTTCTCCTTCCTATGGGTGTTGCTGTCCATCAGTATGCAGACGACACTCAGGCCTTCGTTCATGGCCCAGCGGAAGCGGCTTCCTCTCTGGTTGAGAGTATTCTTGACGCAACATCTGCCCTTGGTCTCTGGATGTCCTCTAATCGCCTCCGACTGAACTCTGCTAAGACCCAGTTCATCTGGCTTGGTGGTCGTGCTCAGCTGGCAAAGATTGATTCATCATCCTTACGCCAGAGGTTTCCGGACATTCTTTTCTGTTCCAAAGTCCGTGATCTTGGGGTTGTTCTGGACCGGGAACTCTCCTTGACCGATCATGTTAACAGTGTCTCCCGCTCATGCTTTTACCACCTTCGTCAGCTTCGTACCATCCGCCGCTCCCTCTCCTTTCATGCCGTTACTACTCTAATTCATGTCCTTATCTGCACTAGGGTGGACTTTGGTAACGCTATCTTTGCTGGACTCTCACTTGCCAATATTTCCAAGCTTCAATCTGTTCTCAATGCTTCTGCCCGTCTTATTGGAGGCGTCCCCAGGTATGGCCATATAACTTCCTTTATACGGGACACTCTACACTGGCTTCCCATCCAGCAACGTGTCCAGTTCAAGATCCTAACGCTTATGCGTAATTGTCTTGTTGGCTCTGCTCCATCATATCTTAGGGACTTCTGCATTTCGGTCTCCTTGGTTCCAGGCCGTAGCACTCTCCGGTCGGCCTCCCTTGGACTTCTGACTGTCCCTCGTATGCGCACTGCTACAGCGCAGTCTAGAAGCTTTGCCTGTGTTGGACCCAATAGCTGGAATCGCCTTTCCCGAGAGCTTCGGCTAGTATTCCTCAGTTTGTCTCTTCCGCAGTTTCGCAAGCGCCTGAAGTCTGTATTATTTGCCAGTGGTCTCACTGGTTCGGGTCGGGAGCGCTTCTGATGAGTCTATTCTTGAAGTGGCGCTTTATAAATGTCAGATTACAATTACAATCTGTGCAGCTGTTGTCTGATGCCTTTGAAGAGCTGCAGTCTTGGATGGCAGCTAATGAACTCCTCCTTAACCCCTCGAAGACTGAATTTCTACTACTTGGCACTCTACTCCTCAGCAAGTTAAAAAGTTTGAATGGCTTAAATCCGTAAAACTGGGTGATTCACTCATTGAGATGACTGATACTGCTCGTGACCTGGGTGTTGTTTTTGATTCTACCATGTCTCTCACAAACTATGTAAATGGTATTTGTAGGTCATCATACATGTATATTCGTGACATATGCAGAATTAGGCATTATGTCCCAATGTCTTCCAGAATATCCCTAGCTAGCGCATTGGTCTCCAGTCGCCTTGACTATTGTAACTCCATTCTTGTAGGTATCACTAAGTCAAACATGCAGAAACTCCAAAGAGTTCAGAACTCCTTGGCTAGAGCCATAACAAATACTTCTAAATATGAGTATTTTGCCTCTGTGCTTAAATCTTTGCATTGGCTTCCTGTTCAGCAAAGTATTTGTTTCAAATTAGGACTTACAGTTTATATAACATTGAACTATGGCCAACCACAATACTTGAAATCAGTCCTTATTCCCCAGACTTACCATTATTCTGCAAGGTCATCTGATTGTCTTTCTCTGGTCATACCTTGGGCTAGAACTGTTCTGGGTAAACAAGCATTTTCGATTGCTGGACCAAAATTCTGGAATTCCCTCCCTGTGTCTGTTCGTTCTGCTCAGTCGCTTCTATAATTTCGTTCTCAACTTAAAACTTACATGTTTCAAATTGCTTATCCACCATAGGCTGCCTCTCTGTCGTGCGGACTGACCTTCTAGATATCAACCTGATTGTGGCTTGGCTTTGGTGTGCCATCGGTTGATACCTTGTGCATTAGACACCAGCGCATTAGAAGTTGCTAATTATTATTATTATTAATCCATCTGACACGTTTTATTCGTCAGAAGAATCACAACTTTCGTTATTATCAATTGACGAATTTCTACTTCCGGTAAACAAACATCGCTTCGCCATTTTGGTACATTTAAATATTCATTTTTAGCTACACGCTGGCCGATTTAAATGCCCATTGTGATTGGTTGATTTTTATATTTTAAGGCGTTTTCCAGGGATTCCGCTGATATAATATAGCTTAAAATTATACCTATTTGCCCAAATGGCATAGAATTCTGAAATTATAAGGATTACAAATCGACAAGAGGTTACAATATGGCTAGCCCCACCTACTACCATTTAGTAACGTGCAGTCGGCTGCCGTTACTACCCTTTAGTACCGTGCGGTCGGTAATGAGTTAAGTCATTTGAGGCAGCTTTAAATTTATAGCATTGAAATGTTTGAATGATTTATTGTGTATTTAGCATTTATGTTATATGTACATAACAATTTTTAAAGCATTTTCTTAAATGAAGTGAACGAGTCTACATTAACAAGGATGTTGAAAAGGCATATATGAAAAATGGACCTCTATATGACATGTAATATGCTAATTCTGAGATTGCCGCATGATTCTGACAGCTAGACTTCCGCCATCTGCATGTTACCAAACTTTTACAGTATCTTGCCTGTCATTTCTTAGAATGTCTGACAACATCTGGATCTGTATGTATGTGTATGTACGTACGTATCAGAGCAGTTCTAAGAACCTGTTACAAGTGTGCTCACATGTGGCTATCTGGTTCTTTGTTAAAGTACATATATAAAATGTCATCAGCAGGGTGCAAATTGTATTGGAAAGTGGCAATCTAATCCAGTCCAATCTAACGACTTCTATAGCACCATTGCCATAATGCAAAAGGCTTCAACTGATGGTCATTTCAAGTTAAACTGTAGTCAAACTCATAATCTGTTGCAGAAGCTTGATTTAAAATGAGCTAGGTCTGGGAAACCAGATGTTAGATGGGTATGCACGTAGAATCAGATGAGTCTTAAGACCTGAATGACGATAAAGAACTGACAAAATGCACAGAATGGGGCAGTGAATTTGAAAGCATCAGACCAGCCACCAAGAATGCTCGAGAGCCCCACGCTGTACTGGTGTGGGGCACAACAAGAGTCAAAGTGTCCACTGGTCGACTGCAATATTTGTTGATATGAGCAAGGTGCAGAGATAAGTTGGCTGATTTAAATGTACTGGGATAGTAGAGTGTTAAAGGAATTTAACACACAGATTTTAAACTAGATTCTTTGCTTGAGGGGCAGCCAGTGTAATGAATGTAATATATGTGTAAAATGTTGATATTTAGGGGTTTTGTTTGGTTCTGACAAGGGAATTCTGAACCATTCATAGTTAGTTATTCAAATCATTCTCAGTGATACCAATGAGCAGTGGATTACAATAGTCAAGTTAGCTAGAAACCAGGGCATTTGCTAGAAAGATGAAGACAGTTTGAGGCAAATCAGATCTGATTCTATGAACATCACTGATGTGAAAGTGAACTGATTTGCATATGGACTGGACATGGTCAGAAAAGGACAGGATGTGGTCAAATATTATGTCCAAACTTTGTGTATATTTAGTGTAGTCAACAAGCAGAGTTGTTGACTTGTGCCAAAGAGAAGGAATTGTGTCTTAGAACTATTCAGAAGAAGTTCATTATTAGTCTTTCAGGACTGAACATTTATGAAAGCAGAAGTAGTTGGAGAGTGAGATCAGAAGTGGAACTGTCAAATGAAAGGAATAGTGGGGTATCATCAGTGTACAAATGGTACTGAACCAATCTGAGTGGCTCATGGTGAAAACAGAAGTGGGCCTAGTAATCAACCTTGTGAAATGCTGCAGTTCAAGACAGCTGGTGCCAAAGTGAGTTGATTGGTATGAACTGATTGAGTGCAAGGGGGTAGGTAAGATGAATTTCATGTTTGCCCAGAAATGTGTGAGAAAATACCAAAAACCAATATTGCTGAGGAATTAATGGTTGCTTCAAGCTAAAAAGTGTTTCTGGGTTACTGAGTCATGAGACTGCTTTGTAGCAGGGCTTAGGAACACATCATTTAGGGAATGTTTCAGCCAAAAAGACACTATATTTTGCAAAAGACAATATGTTGCAGATTTGGAGGGGGCACATACATGCAGAAACTTGGTGGACTAATGTTTTTCCTAATTGTTTTTCTCATTCCACCTCTGACTCCATTATTACTTCACTGCATAACTACTGTAAGTCCTGGAGAGCTAGAAGAGCTATTTGCAGTAAAGAGATGTGAAAAGGTGGCTGAGAATACTAGTAAAAAACTCTAAAAAGGCTGTCTTTCCATTTGGTACGTGTTGAAGGATTTGAGTTCTTGATTTTTTAGTAACATAGACTGTACATAAACTGTACAACCTAAGTTAATGTTAATGTTACATCATATGTAATAAATTGCTCCTTTTTAGGAAAGAGAAATCGAAAAACAAACATTACTTTATACTTATGTGGTAAAGCTTTCTTCTTTGTGACTTTTGAAAATGTTTCACTAGTATCTGACTCAGGTCTTCTTCCTAAGACGGTCTTAGTCAGATGTTAGAGTTGAGCTATGAAATGTTTTGTTTCAAGTGCATGTGAAATCAAATAGTCATTTGAATTGCATTGCAGTTTGAGAGCCTGGAAAATGACCAGTTGCTCTTGGTGGCAGAAAATTGGCAAGCAGAACTGGAAAAGAAATTTCCAAGACGAGATTACAAGACAACAGTGATCAACTTCGAAGCAAAGTCTGTGTTTGTGATGCGCTACATTAAGCCACTGAATCCACCAGACGAGCTGATGACGTCTGGTGAACACACATCTCTCACTGTTGCGGTTAGTCATTCTGGGTCTTGGCTATAGTGATAGCACAGCAGATGATAGCTCGTGATGGAAGTGATAATGAAACGAGTATGATCATTGCAATGGTGACTGTGCAAGAATTATGAATTAGTCAACCAACTGATTTTCTGTTGAAGCATTTGTTCCTGGTTCTGTTTCTGGGACAAAGCCAAGCTTTGAATAATCTATGCTTAATCTCAATAAATCAGTTGTGATATTGAACATTTTATGTTGCCAGTATTAACATGGTGATGATGAAGATGATGATGATGATGATGACCATGAAAACATGTCTTTGTGAATTTTAACAAGAAATGTGTGCTGCCCTAAGTTACTGCATGGGTAATCAGTAATCTGGCTGTTTCTCAGTTGAACAGATTTGTTGAATATGAAGTTTGTTATTTGACAGAAATCTGTGGCCAGATACGTTTCACTTATTCCATCCATTTCTGATTCGGTTGTGTTTCCTGGGCTGTGTGACATCTGGAGCACAAGCAGTGTCTGTATCTCCATCTGTTCTACATTATGCTCTAAAACTCCAGTATACTTTTCTAGGCCACACTAGTTATCACAACAAGAATTTAGCAGATATTGTTCTATTAACTAATGTAATGAATTCTGGGTATATACAGCACATAGTCATAATGACTATTCAGAAGTTTTGTTACATGAGTGAAATTAAAATGAATGTGTAAAAAACTAACAATACTAATGACAACTAAAACTCCACACAGTTGAAGAATTGTTGTTTGATTTTCTGTTATGTAATGACAGCAATTTCTTCAGATGCTTCAAGGAGATGAAGAAGAACATGCCGTTCTACTGACCAACTATTTTCTTTATCTTGGCAAGAATGCTTGGCTTGTAATTGGTTAGTAAGTGCTTACTTGTTCATATTGGTGGAACCAAACGTTTCTTGAGCGTAACTTTCAGAATCTGCTGAGTCTTTCTGATCTTAGCTGAAGACCCACTTCTGTCAGCTTACTTATCCTTCTTAGGCTGTCTCGCCATACTGACCAAGCATAATGAGACATAAGCCTAAGGAGGCAGTCCAGCCTTGTCCTCACCCATTGGAGTTTGGGACCAAGCCATGCAAAATTTACGAAGGTCATCTGAAAACTGGGCAAATACAAAAATTAATTATGAAGTACTGACAAAAAGATTAAATATGTTTGGTCAATAAACCCCCTGTAAGGTAAAATCAAAGAAATTAAATATGGCCTTGCTGCTTCCATTGCAAAAATTCTGGATCTGCAACAAGTACTGACCTCGTGAAATTGTCGGGTTGTAGATAGGCCTTGGTGCACCACTTTAAAAACAAATATGCTTGTGATTGCACCTTATATAATCATTTCTGGAGACATTTTTTGTCACCTTAAGCAAGTATAGCATAGGCTTCTGTCACATTTCAAACATTGCTGTTTCACCAAAAGAAAGGTTGAAAAGCCAACATTTCCATCCAACTTAATGAGCATGTATTAAAAATAAATGATGCATAACAGTTCAGACATTTTGAGGCATGGGTTAGCACTTGCAGGCTATCCCTCAATGGTTTGTGTGAGCCTGTCAGGATACTTGTGTGAAGGCTAGACAAAACTTTCGACATGTTTTCCTAATTTCCACGGATTTTATGCATATGCAGTTTTTATCCATATGCAGGTTTTATGTGTAAAAATATGGTATATTTCTATGAAATAAGTGCTTTAAGGTGATCTAATCAGCCAAAGATGTTTATATGAGTGTAATTTTACAGCATACAGGCAGCATGAAAATGAAAAATGCTGAATTTTCAAAATTTCACCTGTCTTTCAGACTCCCACACCATTATACATCAGATGGATAAATATGAGTTACATTAAACTTGCAATTTTTCAAAATGTTTTGTGTGGATATGTGCATATTAAATAGTTGTAACTTTTTTACTATCTTTGATAAAAAATGCGGTTTTTGCAAAAATATTAAGGTAGCCTAATCCATGCAATAGTGAACCAATTTTCTAAATTTTCTGACTTTGTCCGGGTTTCCTCAGGCACAATCACATGTAAGTCCAAAATAACACGGGCCTGGCAACCTACAAGTATGTGGAGCTAGAAAGTTACCTGAAGATGTTGCTCTCTGATCAACATTATGGACTTTATGCAGGTCAGTTATAAAACTTGCCATGCTATGGTAAAATGCCATCACCCACTGAGCTCACCAAATACTGTGGCTGCTGCAAGCTGTTAACCTGTCTATGTCTGTCAGACAGTTTTCTAATGAACAGACTGGTCCAAAGAAGAGTTACAAGTAGCTGCAATTCTATGGTTACATTGCTCCTCATTTCTCTTTGCCAACCGTTGACAGGTTCTGCAATTCCTGAAGGACCAACTGCATATGTCTTAACCCGAGAAGAGAATGATTTTTTCCTTTGGAATGCAAGAACCGGAGAATACTTCAGCTGCCATGACAACTACTGTCCACTCCAGAGTGTTGGATGCCTTGTCAATTCCGAAAATGTCAGTCACTTGCAAATGAATCAGCTGTTCTCAATCACTACATTTATTTTCAGACTTCAGATGATTGGTTTATTAACAAATGCCATTCATAAATCATCATGTGTTCATTTTGCTGATTTCAGTCCTAATATTACTTGCAAGTGAAATTGTTTCTGGACATCTGAATTACTTTAATTCTCTTCTTAATGACATCGAAAGCAAATACTGACCTTCAGAATTTTATCATGTCACCCTGTCCATACAACGGCTACAAGAAAAGTAATCAGATTGAATTAAAACTTGATTTTTGTGCAATTTCAGGGAAATATTGTGGTGAATGCTGATCTTTGTTGTGCTTATGAAGGCACAAGATGTTTATTCGTCTTTTGTTTGTAGATTTGGGGAAACATTCAGCCCAACAATAAGCCAAGTCAGATGTCATTTAATGTTAGCAATACTTCTCACTGGAAGCCTCTCTTTCACAAAGGATTCCCTAATCCAGGCCTAGGATCCATTCAGGTAAATGATAGAAAACACATCTTTTCTATTGGTAGTTTATATATTTATCTATTACACTGGATCACACGAAAAAATATTTCGCCTGCTACTAGAAGTGCTACTAGGCATATGTTATGTGTACTACACTAAATCAAATCTGCTGATTCCAAATCTGAAGTCAGATTTTGTGTAGTACGTCAGGATCTTAAGATATGCAGCATACATGCTAATAATTATGCAAACTCTTTACAGAACTAGTATTTCCTTATAACTGTGTAATTATGCAAACTCAGAGTATTCATAACAAGAAACAAAATGTTGTTATTCTTTTATAACTTGAAATTAAAATATGTTTTAAAATGTAATATAAATATATGTATGTTACTCAGATGAAAGCATACATTTCGAAATTTTGTCTCTAGCTTAACTCTATACAAGTTCAAAAGTGCTTTAGACACTTGCTCTTGTGCTTGTGAGTGGCCGCTGTTGCCCGCTGCAGAAACCAGCAGTAATCGCCCATCATGTTGGAATTGCAGTGGCCCTGATATCTTGCTTCAAAGGTGGAGATGTCTTGATGGAATCTCTCTCCATGCTCATCCCTTACATCACCCAAGTTTGGTGGGAAAAAATCCAGATGGGAATGTAAGAAATGTATTTTTAGTGACATCCGGCAGCCGAGTTGCTTATATGCTGTTAGCATGTTGCTAACGAGTTCAGCATAGTTCTCAGCTCGGTGATTCCCAAGGAAGTTTTGCACCACCAACGTACATGCATCCCAAGCGGCAAATTCCAGTGGGTTGAGCTTGGTTCTAAATACAGTATCACGCATTAGTTCGCGGATTTCTGGTCCAATAAAAATTCCAGCCTTCAGCTTAGCATCAGTTTTGACGGCTCCAAATTTATCTCTCAGATACTGGAAGCCTTGTCCAGTACGATCCATTGCCACTACGAAATTCCTCATGAGGCCCAGTTTAATGTGAAGTGGTGGTAAGTACACTTTCAATGGATCAACTAATGGTTCGTGTTGCACATTGTGCCGACCAACAATGTGCTTAGATCTAGGAGGCCACAGTTTCACTTTGTAATGGTTGCTGTCATCACGACTGTTCCACAAGCACAAAAAGCACATATGTTTTGTGTACTCCAGCTGTAGGCCTAGGATAAGTGCTACCACTTTGAGGTCCACACAGATTTGTGGTCTGAGTAGTTGATCACTTTCAAAATGAGTTTCATTGAATCATATGTCTCTTTGAGGCCTACAGCGTGGGCTATAGGAACAGACGGCTTTTCGTCACCATTGTGCACCAACACAGCTTTCAAGCTCGCTTGGCTGGAATCTATGAACAGTCTGCACTGATCAGGAACATATTCGCAACCTAAATTCAGCATGAGACTGTTCACGTCAGTACAGAAACAGATATAATTTTCCAGTTTGTAATATGTAGCTAACTGTTTGTGACGATAACGGGTGTGATGTTGTGGTACCTTTTTGAAGCAAGTTCCACTCCCCTGTCTGGAGGCTAACAGTTCAGATTTCTCCTTTGACAAAGATAGGACCCTCACCAGATCATCTAACTCACCTTGCCTTATCAAATGCGGCCTACCCTCTTCCAAATCTTGATCACTGGATTCACAAACAGTAACGTCATCTTCTGTATTACCATCAGAACTGTCCGTTTCATCAGCACCCGCAGCAGGCGGAAATGGTACTGGATTCTCTTCATCATGCGGCACTGGCTTTACAGCGGACTCGCAGTCAGGATAAACGATTTTAGACTTATTTTTCTTTGAAAATCCAGCAACTTTAGTAATGCAGAAATAACAGTCTGCATGATGATTTCTTGGCTCGCGCCACACCATAGGCACAGCAAACGGCATTGAATTCCTTTTGCCATTCAGCCACTGTGTAAGCCCAGAGTAGCACACGGTGCAGCAAACATGAGGTGCCCAACTTTTATCCTGGTCTCCGATTTGACATCCAAAATAATACTTGTAAGAAATCATCACTCTCTTAGTTAACTTCTTGCGCTGGTCACAAAGAGTATATTTACCACAAACATAGCAAAAATTGTCTGGATGGTTAACACAGCCTCGCCTATTCATTTCAAAATTAAATCTCACACACTAGCTACAGCTATATAAGAAAACTTCACCTTCGTTCTACGCAATCTCGCCTTATATACTGGTATTGATGCTGACGTCAGCTCGCTGACATGCCCAATCATGTCTAGCGGCTGCTGCAGGCTTGCTGTTAAGAATATTTCAGGCGACACTTGCAGGCATGCACGTATCACAGGCAGCAATCGTGGAGACACATAGAACAGAATGTACAGACATAACCGAAAACGAGTCCTTACGTCATTACTTGAATGCATGCATAACTTAAAATCTAGACGTGCTGGGCAGATTCTGACTTCATATTTGGAATCAGCACATTTGAATCAGTATAAGGCACATGCATTACTTTCAGTAGCAAAATTGTTGTGATCCAGTGTAATCATCATCTATACTGTAGCACCCTCTATGCAGACCTTTCTTTGCTGCAGCTTAGGCAGCTGAAACATGTGCTGCAAGGCTGTTGGCAATATTTCAAAATTTAGTCGTGTTTGTGATTATATGCATGGTGTACTTCACTGGCTGCCTATCCCATGGCACATCATTTAAAAACTCAGTCCCCAGCAGGCTTATGCACCTGCATTTTTAATTGTGTGAGCTATAATGCCAGTCTCGAGGTTACTGTAGTTAGAATTACATTAAAATGGGCAATGACTTTCTTTAATTTCATCTTTGCTGTAACTGACTTGTCTGTCTCCATCTGCAGGCAGATCAGCTTTCATACTCTGCACCAAGCACGACAAACATATTAAAACTACAGGAAAAGATAGAGGGAGAACTAAAGAAGAAGATTGCTGAATGGCGACCACGCTACATCACTCGCTGGAATCGCTTGTGCATTCAGACATTCCGCAGGCTTCTCATTCAGTGAGTTCAACTGTCCCTGGAGGCAGCAAAATTATTTATGGTCAGATGCAGTTTCCTGGATTATTCTTTGCTATAGAAGCTGATGCAGACATGGCTGCACCTGAAATGTAATTAACCCCTATCCTTCCAGTTGGTAGCAAAACGTAATTCATCACTGTCAGACAGACTATTCTATTATAATCCAATGACTTCTGTAGTTCCGTTATCATAATGCTCGAGGCATCAGTCGCTGGTCTTATTGAAGTCAAACCACAGTCCACAATCACAGTCCCTTGAAGAAGTCTTTTTGAAATCCAATAGGTCAGAGATTGACCATTTTGAGCTGATTTTATGTTGATGCAACATAGTAGTGATGAGTGAGCAAGTGTGTGTCACATGAGTTAAGTTACCTGTAACACTATGTAGTGATGAGTTAGCAAGAATTAGACAGGTGCAAGCATGTCTAGATAGTTAGATATTGTGCATGAAGGCACTGTATAAGTAGCCAGATACATATGTACTGGTACATATATATGAACTGTATTTTCTGGACCATAAGTCACAGTTTTTTAGATGAACTTCTAGGGATGCATCATACTGAAAAGGGCAACTTATGTATGAACTTTTCAACAAATTTTGGACTGCCCTGGTATGTAATCAGCAATGCTAAAAAGATGAATAAAAGAGAAAGAAATGAAAATGTATTGTCACTGAGTTTGACCAATTTTGAGTATTGCATGCTTAAATATTACTCTAAATGCAGTTAAAAGTAGCCTAAGACTTAATGTGGCTAGAAAGCTCAAATATGTAAACTGCCTTTGCGCGGTAGTATAACTGAGGTAATTTAAGTACGTATGAAAGTATTACCAGACCTACTCAGTGTAGTTGTTGGAGGTAAGGAGAAAGAGAGGACAGCTAATCCCAGATAACTGATACCAACATCTGGTTTATATCAGAGGCAGTGCCAACAGCTCCTCTTGACTGATCCTTTGTTCAGACAGGGAGATGGAATCTTAATTAACTGACAAATGTTCCACAACCCAGAGAACGAATGTAGAGCCAGAGGCAAAGATACAGAAAGCCAGTTGGGTAGAGATACAGACGGAGATCGAAACAAAGACTAGATAACGGAACATGCCGAGTAAGCTGTAGATTGCAGACAAAGAGAATGCCAGCATCCCAATCAGATACAGCATTCAGAGGAAGTCTATAAATATTGTCCAATAAAAATCTAACACAATGCTAAGTAAAATATTCCGCAGACAGGACCTATACTAAAGAGTCAAGGTTTAGACACCAGAGAAGACAGTCGGCGTTCAGATGTCATAGACTACAGTCAAGTCTCTCTGAGAGAGATCGAGAGATAGAACGCAGTTGAAAATGTAGGCAGAATAGTGTCTAGTGTCTTCTTGAACTAACGGGTAGAATTAGATCTTAAGTTTGTCATAGGCTAGCGTCTCGGCTCGCTCCGTAAAGTAACTGATTGAACTAGAGACACGCTCGCATTACGAAAGACTATTGTATCAGAAAGACATTCGTGTATAGAATGATAATCAAAATAGACGATAAAACTATACAGTGCGATGAGGAAGGGAAACCTTTATCATAGTAGCCTGCTGCCAGACAAAGTGTCCAATTACTTTAAAAGGTCACATTGCAGTGTAATAAAGGCCCAAAATGATTGTGATTTAAACCTCTAAAGTCCGTTACCAGATTTCACCGGGTAAGTGCTGGAGTCCATTACCGGATTTCACCGGGTAAGCGCTGGAGTCGATAACGAAAATGTCCGGAAAACACCGGATTGTTTTAAAGTATTTGTTTGCTAAATAAAATACTTCCATTGTTTATTGCTATACGTGGGCGGGAAGAGAAGATGTTAATCTACGGAAATAAAGGCTGCTTTTCATCAGGAAGAAGATTTTAACTGAGAAAATCAACTTTTAAAACAGCTAAATGTCGGACTCGACGGATATTTGTTTACATAAATTAAGGCACCAATTTACGTCATGTGGGTTGTTTCCAATAAGCTTTAATGTCACATTTTCATGAATATTTATCAGATAATAATACTGGCAATATTAAAAAGATTTCAAGCTCTGACTTGGATATAAATAAATGCTATGTACAGCTATACGAGAGGCTTCCCTAGGCATGCAAACAAGGTTACAGGTGCGAGCGTAAATGGCTTCAAGTGGATGCAGCTAAGCAAGGCTACCGCCTAGTTCGATTAGCTGTTGTCCGATTGCCGCCTAATTAGGCGATGAAAGGGTGAGAATAATAGTTTATATAATACATGAATGATGGCCTGAAATCTGATGGAATTCGGAAAGAATGGTCCCGCTCTGTTAGACCACCCAAAGTGAGACCATATGAAAGAATTTCTGGGCTGGTGCATCAACTCCAAGTTGGTGCTCGGGCCTATGATTTTTTCAATTTACTGTTGCTTGTCTCCTGTTTTATTGAGGTTGTCCAGCAGACTAACCTCTGTGCAGAGCAGACCAGGTCTGCAGCACAGCTGGCTGGGAAACCCCATCAGTGGAAATGGTCTCCAACTTACCTTGAGGAAATGATGGCTTATTTTGCCATGAACATCTTGATGGGCTTGATCCTGCATCCAAGATACAGTTGTTTTGGAGTGGAATTTGTGGCTGCATCATAAAAAACTCAACAGCCAAGGCATTTTCAAGAGATCAATTCCAGATTCTGACTAAGTACTTGCATCTCTGTGATGCCTCAAAGGCTGTTCCTCGTAGCACACCAGGATTCGACCCCTTGTACAAAGTCAGCAGCGTAGTTGATTTCTTGAATGCTCGCTTTCTAATACATTGATTCCAAATAGGGAACCGATTGCTGATGAGGCCATGGTTGCTTTTAAAGGGTCTCTTTCCGGCAGTACATGCCGTGTAAACCAATAAAATGGGGCTTAAAAGTCTGGACTTTGGCTGAAGCACAGTCCGGTTACTCTTTGCTTTTCAGTGCTTACACTGGAAAAGCTAACCAAAACCATGGTGAAATAAGAAGACAGCATGGTCTGGGCTATGATGTTGTCAGAACCCTTTGCTCTCCAAGTGGAGTTTGGGTTTTTTGGCTGTCTATAGCCATCATTTGTACTATGACCAGTACTTCAGTTCCTTGGATTTAGCAACAAGCCTTTCCAATGACAATACCATTTCCACTTCTGCTATAATGTTGAATCGGAGAGGCCTTCCACAAGAGGCTCGCCAGACTAAACTGAAGTACAGAAGTGATGTGGCTGAATATCAGAAAGGACAATATTTCGAGACAAAAGAGCAATTTCTTTTCTTTCCATCTGTCATAGTCCTGGCATTTCTGAACAAGGAAAGCCATTTGTAAACCTGGAGTACGGTTTATGGGTGAAGTTGATAAATTAAACCGTGTTCATATTATGAGCCTGGACAAGACAGAAAGAAATAGTGGAGATGTTTATTGTGGTGGAGAGATGTTTATTGTGGTGGATGGTGAATTTAAGCATAGTCAATGCTTACATTCTCCGGGTGAAGAGTCAGGGTGATGCAGAAGAGGGCAGGCGTCGTATACGAAATTACAGTCATCTGAAATTTCGTCATGACCTTGTTCATCAACTTTATGAGAGATTTCAACCAGCTCGCACTCGAGGACGCCCTTCTAAAATTTAAGAAACATCCACCTCTAGCAATGCTCTCAGTTCTGTAGTTGAGGTCACAAGCTGGTTATAATAAATGAAAGAAATTGTTGTAACTGAGCACTCCACAAATGGTAAATGGAGAGCAGGTGGCAAATACAGAACCAGTACCTTTATGTGCAGTCTCTGTGAAGTACCCCTTTGTAAGCAAGGTTGCTTCCAGGAATGGCATAAAGAATATAACCTCAAATGAAATAACAAAATTATGATTTCTATCCATAATTTATCCATTAGCACTAACTAAGTAAGAAAGTTGACCTCTTCCTCTGTAGTCTCATGTTGTGCACCTGATCTCCAGTAGAAGGCATCATGGTCTACATTCATCAGTAGGTAAATAAGATATTCATGAAACAGAGCAGGACTATTCCTTTTGTTTTGAAAGATGATGGGGGAAACGCTTAGAGTGGGGCGGTTGACTGTTTGGATCAAGCATTGTCATCAGCTGAAGAAATCGTCACCTGAACTTAAAACGGTTCTTTTCAGAACCACCTATTGTTCTGAAGGAAATCAGTGCACTGGAAGCCTACACTAATAATACTAATACTATACATACTATACAAAATGAAAAAATCATGAATAGTTACCCCTACTTTATTAATGAACCAGTGGTACATCACCAAACTTAACCATTAGACCACTGTTACTAACAGAACCTTTGCCACAGCAGCCATGATGTTGTCCCAGCTTCGATAATAGTCTTCTTAGTTTTATTATTAAATTATTGCCACCTTTGATGCTTGTTATTGTTATCCTGTTATTCCATTATTAAGAAACCCCTGTGGAAATTATAAATTTAGTTTAAAACTTTTACGGAACTGCCACTGCACAAATAAGACGTCATCACTGAAAAGTTTGCGCAATTGGATCTTCAGGAGTATGATCTCTTTTGAGGTTTGTGGGGCCAATTATTATCCGATTTTGAAACTTTTTGCAGCATTTTATTCAGGACTTAATTCTGAATAAGGCAGTTTACATTACTTTTTAATTTTTAAAACTTTACCACACAACATTCTTGTCCAAATGAAAAACTTTGGGTGCTTTTAGTTCCAGGGTGATGGTAGGCACTCCAATTTGCTATTTTACAAAACCAATATGACTGGTAGGAAGAGGACACATTTATGAAAATTTTGATGTAAGAAGCATCTTTCTATCTCCGGTATTGACCGAGTAATGACTTGTACAAAATTTTGAAGATTTCTTGGAAAAACGTAAAATAATTCAGACTTTTGACGTCATGACATAAAATTAAACTGGACTTTACAGACTGGGCTTTAAAATTAATTCAGGCTCGATAGGGTTAAAACCAGACAATTTATGTTTCTGGCTACATCAGTATCACCTCCTTGTAGACATGATCACCCATAGTCTTTGGAACCCACTTGCCTGGACTGTTGAGCTCAGTTCTAGGACAATAACCCCCTGGACAATTACCCCCCCGGACAATTACCCCCGGACAATTACCCCCCATGCAAATAACTCCCCCCCGGACAATTACCCCCCGGACAATTACTAGACAGTTATCAGACAGTTGGGCCACACAACATGAAAGAGTCTAGTCTGGGCCCAATTGTCTGATAATTGTCTAATAATTAGTTTTTGATGTGTGGTAATTCTTTCATGTCTAGTCTGGGCCCAATTGTCTAATAATTGTCCAATATTTAGTTTTTGATGTTTGGTAATTCCTTCATGTCTACTCTGTGCCCAGTTGTCTAATTATTATTGTCTAATAATTAGTTTTTGATGTATGGTAAGTCTTTCATGTCTACTCTTTACTGTATAGGGGGGTAATTGTCCGGGGGGTAATTGTCCGGGGGGTTATTTGCATGGGGGTAATTGTCCGGGGGTAATTGTCCGGGGGGTAATTGTCCAGGGGGTTATTGTCCTGTTACCGTTGAGCTCAGGCAGGAGTGGCACAATTATCATAACTTCTGTCATATGTTCTGCGGCCATGTAATACAATACAATACAACTTGTATTTATAACCTGCCTTAATAAAACAATGTCTTACTCAAAGGACGCGTTACAACATAATAATTAGTTATAGTACTGAGAGAATAAATGAGTCTTAAGTTTTAATTTAAAAGTAAACATTATTTTTTGTTCTGGGTCAAAAGCAAATTCACGTGAAATATCTTCAGCTACACGTCATAGGCTGCCTATGTATTTGTTTTTGTTGCTTCTTCTGACTCATGATGTTGAAATAAATCCTGGACCACCTAGACTTCAGAGTTTGGGTATTGGTCAATGAAACATTTGTTCCCTTCATAATAAAGCTGCTGCCCTACATAACTTTCTTTGTGAGCATTCTCTGCATATACTAGCTTTTACTGAGGCGCTTCAGCCTAGTTACACATCAACTTTCATTACTTTTTCTATGCTTAATGAACCTTGATGCAGTGGCACAAGTGGTGGACTTGCCTTCCTTTTCAAGTCATATCGCCCACTGCACAAATTCACTTTGCCTATTCCAATACCAAAGTCATTTGAGGTCCCGGCTGCTACTCTCATTTCTGCAACAAATAGGTATCGCTTGTGAATATTTATCATCCACCATCACTCTCTTTGACTGATTTGCTTAACGAATTTCAGGAACTACTTGAATATTTGATTTCCTGAACCTGTGAAATAGTTGTTATGGATGACCGTAATATTCATCTTGATCTAGCTGATCATTGCTCTTCGTCATTTCTTGATATAATAATAATAATTAGCAACTTCTAATGTGCTGGTGTCTAATGCACAAGGCATCAACCAATGGCACACCAGGTCGATATATCCAGAAGGTCAGTCCGCACGACAGAGAGACAGCCTATGGTAAGCAATTTGAAAAAGGTAAGTTTTAAGCTGAGTACGAAATGATAGAAGCCACTGAGCAGAACGAACAGACATAGGGAGGGAATTCCAGAATTTTGGTCCAGCAACTGAAAATGCTTGTTTACCCAGAACAGTTCTAGCCCAAGGTATGACCAGAGAAAGACAATCAGATGACCTTGCAGAATAATGGTAAGTCTGGGGAATAAGGACTGATTTCAAGTATTGTGGTTGGCCATAGTTCAATGTTTTATAAACTGTAAGTCCTCATTTGAAACAAATCCTTTGCTGAACTGGAAGCCAATGCAAAGATTTAAGCACAGGGGTTATATGCTCATATTTAGAAGTATTTGTTATGGCTCTAGCCAAGGAGTTCTGAACTCTGGAGTTTCTGCATGTTTGACTTAGTGATACCAACAAGAATGGAGTTACAATAGTCAAGGCGACTGGAGACCAATGTGCTAGCTAAGGATATTCTGGAAGACATGGGGACATAATGCCTAATTCTGCATATGTCACGAATATACATGTATGATGACCTACAAATACCATTTGCATAGTTTGTGAGAGACATGGTAGAATCAAAAACAACACCCAGGTCACGAGCAGTATCAGTCATCTCAATGAGTGAATCACCCAGTTTTACGGATTTAAGCCATTCGAACTTTTTAACTTGCTGAGGAGTAGAGTGCCAAGTAGTAGAAATTCAGTCTTCGAGGGGTTAAGGAGGAGTTCATTAGCCGCCATCCAAGACTGCAGCTCTTCAAAGGCATCAGACAACAGCTGCACAGATGAGTGACAAGTCAAACTGTCAAATGAGATGTAGATTTGGGTATCATCAGCATAGAAATGATATCCCAGTGAATGATTGTCTAGCAGAGTACCAAGAGGTGTGGCGTATAATGTAAACAAAAGAGGACCAAGTGCAGAACCCTGCGGAATGCCACAAGTCAACGAGGCACTTGCTGAATAATGTCCATTTAAATATACGGAAGTAGCAAACCAGTGTAGGGCAGGACCAGAAACCCCAAACCAGTGCTGAAGACGATGGAGAGTGGAAAGAGTGGTTGACAGTATCAAAGGCAGCAGACAAATCAAGGAGAACAAGTGCTGTCACCTTACCCTTATCCATGGAACACCTGATGTTGTTATGAACAGCAAGCAGGGCAGATTCTGTTGAATGAAGTTTACGGTATGCAGACTGAAATGGAGAAATTAGTGGGTTGGAAGAAAGGTGAGCTTGCATACAATTCAAAACTACCCGTTCAAGAATTTTAGATATAAAATTCAAAGTTGAGATGGATCTGTAATTAGACATGTCACTTGGATCGAGAGAAGGTTTCTTTAGCAGAGGATGAACTATGGCATGAGCAAAGGCAGATGGGAAGGATCCCTCAAGCAATGAGAAATTGATAATTGATGTAATGGTTGGACCCAGGACATCAAAACATTCTTTCAGGTAAGAAGTGGGAATGGTGTCTAGGAGAAAGGTTTTGTCGGGTGAAGAAAATATGAGTCTGCAAACCTCCGCAAGAGTTGTTGGCAGAAAGTAATCCAAGATTGGAGGAGAAGAACTAGGAAGAAGAAATTTATCACATACCGCATAACCATTAAATTTCAGCCTTATACCAGAAATCTTATCAGCAAAAAAGGTCAAAAATTTACTGGCTAGCTCTTGGGTAGCACAGAACACACCAAAAGATAAATTTAACTTCTCTCTGTGTAGTAATTTATTCAAATCCTTCTACAAAGTTTTTGTGATGCAGAAGTTTCAGCAATTAGATTTGTTAAATATTCAGATTTTGCAGATGAAACAAGTTTGCACACAAGTTTGCACTTAAACCTACTGTGGTCCAAGGGAAGTCTAGAGTGGTGCCACCAGTGCTCTAACTCACTTCTGCAATGCCTAGCATCGGAAATGGCAGAGTTGAACCAAGGCTGTGGTGTGCGCTCTACTACTCTCTTAGTTCTAAAAGGAATTTGTCTGTCAAGAAGCTCAGATAAAGTAGACTGGAACTGCGGAGCCGGTTCATTAGTGTTTATGCAGGAGCTAACCACAACGGAGATGTTAAGATATCATGCTTCAGCTTATTTAAATCAATTTTATGCCAAGGACGAAATTTAACAGTTTTATAATTTGAGGGTGGTTTAAAAGAGAAGTCAAATTTTGAGGAAATTGCAATATGATCTGATAAATAAGACCCAACTGGAGAGACAGAATGAAGCGATTTTGAATCAGAACGAGTTATCAAAACATCTAAGGTGTGGCCTTTATTATGTGTGGGTAAGGTAACAAGTTGTTTCATGTCAAACCCTTCTAACATATCAAGAAATGATGAGGAACAATGACCAGCTGTATCAATTTGAATTTTAAAGTCACCCATAATAACTATTTCAGAGGGAGAGGAAATCAAATATTCAGGTAGTGACTGGAATTCATTAAGAAAATCAGTCAAAGAGAGGGATGGGGACGATAAATATTTGCAAGTAATACCTGTTTGTTGCCAGAAATGAGCATAGCAACCAGGACCTCAAATGAACCCTGGCCCATTGCTCTTAACAACCTTAAACTTTTGCCATCTGAACATTGCCTGTATCCGTTCTAAAGCCCCCTCTTTGGCAAATTTTCTCATTAAGCAACAAATTCATATTATGGCACTGGTTTGGTGTATCAGGTCTGGCCCTTAACTGGTTCAAATCATATCTTGCCTTTCATACTCAATCTGTCTGCATCAATGGTGCTATGTCGGACCAGATACCACTCACCTGCGGTGTCCCTCAAGGCTCTGTTCTTGGCCCCGTGCTTTTCTCCTTGTACACTACTCCACTAGGCGTTTTACTTAGCCAAAGTGGTCTGAAGCACCATCTGTAGCTGATGATACTCAACTCTACATTTCCTTTGATAATTCCTCTTCCTCCAGCTCTCCAACTCTATTATCTGACGTCTTTAACCAAGTTCAGTCATGGATGGCAGAAAATGAACTGCTCCTAAACCCAACCAAAACTGAGTTTCTCCTTTTTGGAACCTCACAGCAACACTGAGTAAATTTAATTCTTTGAATTCCGTCCATCTAGGCATCTCTGTCATACAACGCAGCAGTTCATCCCACAATTTGGGTATCGTATTTGACTCCAATCTGTCATTCATTGAACATATTAATTCCATATGTAGGTCTGCCCACTACCACATTCGTGATATCCTTAGGATTAGGCGCCACATTCCCTTCTCTGCCTTGGTTTGTTTGGCTATTGCTCTAGTCTCCAGCCATCTTGACTACTGCAACTCGCTTCTTACTGGCATTTCTAAAGCTAATGTGATGAAGCTTCAAAGAGTTCAAAATACATTAGCAAGAGCTATCACTAAAACTCCAAAATATGATCACATCTCACCAATCCTGAAATCGTTGCACTGGCTGCCCGTAGAAAAGCGCATAATGTTCAAGACTGGACTAATTGTATGCAAGACTCTACACTTCGGTCAACCTCACTATCTTCACTCTGTACTGGCCTCCAAGACTTATCTCCACTCGTCCAGGTCTTCTAGCTGTCTAAATCTTACTCTTCCGTGGACAAGAACAGCTCTTGGCAGGCGTGCCTTTTCTGTCGCTGGCCCTAGACTCTGGAACTCTCTTCCGGCAAATATTCGCTCGGCAAAGTCTGTTTTGGCCTTCAGATCTCGACTTAAAACTCATCTTTTCCTGAACTCTTATCCTCCGTAGCCTGTCTCTGTGACTTCTGGACTCCCCTCTGGCTTTTCGACCCGAACTCACCACGGAATTTGATTCGGATAATGATTTTGTTTAGCAGCGACCATCGACTGATGCCTTGAGCATTATTACAGTGGCGCTATAGAAATTTTTAGATTAGATTAGAAATGACTTGGGTGTAGGAATAGGCAAAATGAATATACGTAGTGGCAGGTAAGACTTGAAAAGAAAGACGAGCCCTCCGCGTTTGCCGCTGCACCGAGGCTCATTCAGCACAGTGAAGGTTGGGGGGGTAAGATCAGAAATGAATCCAGGTGTGTCACTAGGCTGGAGCCACATCTCAGTAAGAGCAAGCATGTGTAAAGAATTCTCGCAAAGAAAATTATGAAGGACGGCAACTTTACTACGAAGGGAACAAATGTTTAATAGACCAATATCCACATTTTTAAGTCTTGCAGGTCCTGGATTGATTTCAACATCACCAGCCAAAACAAGCAACAGGAACAAATACATAGACAACCCATGACATGTCGTTGAAGATGTTTTGTATGAATTTACATTTAACCCACGATGGAAAATAATGTTAGTGGAATTGCATAGTAGCAGAACGTATGGCCGAATTGAATAAGCAATACTGGGAATCAGATAGAATGAATGAGCTTGAGCCAAATTCTGAAATAGACCAAACCGTAAGGACACATGTGTAAAAGTGAGACTTGTCCACCAGATTTGCAAGCAGGACCAGGATGAACAAAATACAGTACCAAAGCAAACAGCACAATGAGGCACCCATGATATGAGACGAAATTGAAGTCGCAAGAAAACCAGAACAGCTCAAATCATGCAACAAGTGTGAAGACGCTAAATAGAGAAGAAAAGCGAAGAATCTTCAGTTCATGGGCAACTCATGAACACAGAGAACTAAAGTGTGCCAGCCGGATTAGTGTGGAGCTATACCAAGACAATTATAGAGAAGTGGAGGGAACTTGTTGCATGAAACAAAGCCAACATCAGCCAATAACAGCGTAAACAACATAGAGCGATAATAAAACCCAGACAATTTTAGTAAACTTAATGACTATATATTTTTAATAATTAAAACCAGAAACCACGAAAATTAAATTAAATCACAATATAGTTTCAAAAAACAACCGACGCATAGACTGTCTCCCTGCCCAAATATGTTTTAATCTAATCTAATGACTTCTGTAGCACCGTTATTATAATATCCAAGGCATCAGTCAATGGTTGCTTCAAGTCAAAATCGCAATCCAGTCATATGTTGGAAGGGTTTGACATGAAACAACTCATTACTTTTCCTACACATAATAAAGGCCACACCTTGGATGTCCTGATAACTCATTCTGATTTGAAATCCCTTCATTCTGTCACTCCTGTTGAGTCGTATCTGTCGGGTCATGTTGGCATTTTCTCAAAATTTGACTTCCCATTTAAACTGCCTCCAAATTATAAAACTGTTAAATTTCGCCCTTGGCATAAAATTGACATCTCCGTTGTGGTTAGCTCCTGTACAACCAGCTAATGAGCTGGTTCTAGTCTACCTTGACTCAGCTTCTTGACGGGCAAATTCCTTTTAGAACTAAGAGAGTTGTAGTTGTTGTTATCATTTTCGTCTTCTCTTAGACCATGCTTGGTTTAAGCAACTTGTTGGAGATGGACGTGAAAGTGTTCATTTTAGAAATAGCAGAAAACAGTGCATCAACAAATGAAATTAACCTAGCACTTCTAGGACAATAACCCCCCATGCAAATAACCCCCCGGACAGTAACCCCCTATACTGATTTATTAATTATATAAATATACAAATAATGTATATTAATCATACAGTTTATATATTAATTTATTAGACATATATTGGAGAACCATGCAACGTCACAGTATGAAATTAAATGTGTAAAAGAAAATGCTGTTTATTGTTTATTGTTTGAGCTATTCCACGTAGATAGTCAAGAACATTGCGCTCATTGTAGTTGCTAATGACGGCCAAAATCCGTGCATTGGGGTCAGCATACTTCTTCCTTGGAGGTTGTGATGGGTGACCAGCCAGAAATTGGCTGCAGTGAACTTGCTGTAATGCTTGTTCTCTTTGAATAAATCCAATGAACTTCCAAATGGTTGGATGAAAACTGCCGACGTTCGACTGAAAACTTCTATGCCAGCCTTCAACCGAATTATTTGTTTTTGGTAATTCGTCTTCGGATCTTCGATACATATTCCACATCCCAATGGCATAAGTAGGTTGTCGTCGTCCACGTCGTTGTGGTCTTCCTATGTGTGCATCTTTGAAATAATCAGCAACCGGTCTACTCTCTGGAGGCAGTATTTCAGACAACTCCTCAAAGGCACCAGCAACGTTGTCCGTTGGCACAAATGCAAGAGCCGGAATCATTCTTAATTTCAGTGCAAATTCAAAGTCTTCTTGGTAGCGTTGTTGTAGACCGTTGTCCTGAATCTTGCGGTAGATATTCTGACTCAGATGAAAGAAACATCCTTTGATTTCACTGTCCGGAAAAACTCTTTCTAAACTGTTTATGACTGCCAATTCAAAATCAACCATGATGCTAGTTGGCTTCAAATTTACATTCAGCGTAAATAACGTCTAATAGGGGGTAATTGTCCGGAGGGTTATTTGCATGAGGAGTTATTGTCTGGGGGGTTATTGTCCGGGGGTTATCGTCCGGGGGGTAATTGTCCTGGGGGTTATTGTCCTGTTACCAACCTAGCTACCATGACGTTCAACTTTAAATAATTCTTCTAATAGCAACAGTTACTAGAATTAACTTTTTCAGCAGATAACGTTTAAGTATCCAGCTGTGTATATACACATCACTGTGTGTTTAAATAGTGATGTCAAATGGTGCATAGAGATTCATTTTACCAGATGAAAATCTAAAAAGATTATGCAAACTTCAAACACTATCAACAGCATATTAGATTTCTATTCTTTTTATTCATAATCATATAAAAATTTGTGTAACATTTATTTAAGGTTTTACTTTTATACTATTGGTTTTTTAACCAGTAAATAAGACTTGCAGTCTTATGCGAAATATCAATGCATGTACCAAAATGTAACAACGCTGACATTGTTTACATCATTTTCAGAATGAAATGCGCATTATAATTGCCTTTTTCAAAACTGCATCTTTTTTTGACTTAATAACTGTCAAACTCTGAACTACTAAACAGATAAATAATATCTGCATGTTGTTTGCTTTTAACTTATCCAGTGAAACCAAAGGTTTTATGCACATTTTTAACTTTTGCACAGAGAAACCCAAGGTATACTGTTTCCTTGCTTTCAACAATGATCTAGTGTGCACTAGATACCTGTCTAGTGTGCATTCACTCTGCTCCATGCTACTATAATCGTAACTCAAGATTTCTACAGTTCCCAATGAAATCTAAGTTGCGGGAACTAACTTATTCACAGGTGCTCAGTGCAAGATGGTCTGTTAGATAAAAGTAAAATTATCGCTTCCCTCTATTTGTCTGTTAATAAAGAAACTTGAAAGATGACATATTCAGTGCTGTTAGTTATTTAATTGCTATAGCTTCTTGTGCATCATGCAGCCACAATCCATAGTTTATTGCAGCAGCGAAAGCTGTCTACATATGTAATGTACTGTAATAACAGTAATTTAATAGCAACATATGAAATCACTCTTAATGCCATCAACAGCCTGGATTACTGCTAACCTTCTATGCCTCAATCCCTATAAAATGAATTTCTTGTAATCAGTCTCCATGAACAATTAAAACAAACTAACCTATCCTCCAGACCTTTCTTCAAAGGACCTCTCATTGCCAGTCCACTACTGACCAGTCTGTCTTCTCGGAATCTTCTTCAAGAAAAATGTTACCTTTGCTGACCATATCACCTAGTTGTCTTGCACATGTTACATTCGCATTCATGACTTCACCCCATATTTGATTATAAAATGCCTGTAGTATAGCCACCTCAATTGTTCCCTCCAAATTTGAATGATGCAATGCCCTGAATCAACGAACACAGTGGTCTGCGGCCAGGAATAGAAGAAAGGGGGATGCAGAGCTCCCTTAGCCAACAAGTCAGTTATGTTGTTTTAATCTGAACTTCAGCAGATTACCTACAACTGGGACTAAACTTCAGGAAATTGACCTGACTTTTGGCTAGGCCTGGCATTGTTTGAAATGTTGGGTGGCTAAGATCATGTCATAGTTAGACCCCCTATTATTATATTCTGGTAGGTGTAGACAACTCCATATTTAAATACAGGAGGGTTAGACAAGTTACTGGATCCTTTGTTGCTATTGAGGAGTTAATAGTCTTTCTAGTTCTACCCAGTGGCATAAAACTTCTGTGGGGGGATGGTCGGATTTGTGAAGGAGGGCCTGCTCAGAGCCTAGTATGCATAAACTTTCATAAAGTCTTATTGGAGCTGCTACTGGTTCCACCTTTGTATGCTTACCATTGTCTTATGTTATATATAAAGACAGAAACATTAATAAACTTCTATATGTAAAATAGTGTATGTTATTTATATGTATATGTATGTATGTATAAATTGTGTATATAATATAGCTCTACATCCCTAATTATGAGTCAGATATTATTACCTCTTGAAAACTGACCATATAGGCAACAGACCCATAGCTGACTTTACTACGTCCCTACCCACAGCTGAATAACTGGAATCCCATGTTTTCCATGTGAAACGGTCTTCCCTCCAAAGATGACTCCAAATGAAGCAGAGCTATAGTTCTGAGAAACCAGAATGTTGTAAAACTTTCAAGACATCAGGTTGCAGCATTACTGTTTTTTTAATTGAAGGTTACGAGAGCATATGGAATTTTCCTATATATGGGGTCATTTATTACCTGATTTTAAAAATATTTTCACTGCCTTATTCAGTATTTAATGCATGATACAGCTATTGTCATTATTTTCAAATTTAAAAAACTTCATGGGACTGACACATTTGTGAACATTATGATGCTATAAGTGTTTTTCTAGCTTAATTATTGGCAGAGTTATAAAAAGTACAACATGATGATGTTTTACTACAAAAACATAAAATAATTCAGACTTTTGACATTATGACGTAAAATTAAACTGGACTTTACAGGCTGGGCTTTAAAATTAATTCAGACTCGATAGGGTTAAGAATGAATGTTATATGTAAGAGATTACAAATGACACATGTAAAAAACAGCAAAAATTAGGCACCTGTATATTATAAACCTAGCTACCCTTATCCATTTCTCTGAATTAGACCAATTAGGGCCAGATGACCAGTAGTAAGGCTTAACATGTGTTTTACATGTGTCAGTTTTATGGCCATTCACACTGATTCATTCTTAAACTGTGAGGGTTTTAAAATTAATTCCTGTAGCATACTGGACAGTAAATGTCAAACATCAGTCAGTGGTTGTCATGGTTCAATGAATTAAGTGTTGTATTTGTTCATTAGATTAGAAGAAACACAAGGAAAAGGACTTCAGTACGAGCATTTCTCTGAATTAGATCAAGTTCTTGGTTCATACAAGGTATAATTTCCATGTGTTAGTGCTAGATTTTCATATACTGTGATCATTAATTAATAATTTCTATCATGCTGGTGTCTAATGCACAGTGCGTCAACTGATTGCACACCAGAATCAAGCCACAGTCAGGTCAACAACCAGATCAGTCCACTAAGATGGAGAGGCAGCCTATGGTGGATAAGCAGTTTGAAGTCTTAAGTAAGTTGAGAACAAAATGACACAAACAACTGAGCAGAAGAAACAGATACAGGAAGAGAGTTCAGCAGCTCCATTTAAGTCCAGCAACTGAAAAAGCTTGTTCACCAAGAACAGTTCTAGTCTTAGGTATTATCAGAGAAGGGCAATCAGATGACCTGGTTGAATAATGATAAGTCTGAGGGATGAGGGCAGATTTCAAGTACTGTGGTTGGCCAAAGTTCAGTGTTTTATAAACTATAATCCCCAGTTTAAAACAAATTCTTCGCTGAACAGGAAGCCAGTGCAAAGATTTAAGCATAGGGGTTATATGCTCATATTTTGCTCATCTCTCCTACTCACACCAGAGATTTCTGGATATCTCCTTCTCTACTATGGTCCGGGATCTTGGGGTTGTGCTGGATCAGGAGCTTACCCTGTCTGCTCATGTCAACAGTGTCTCTCACTCTTGTTTTTACCATCTTCGTCAGCTCTGCACCATTCGCCATACTCTTTCCTTTCATGCTATCTTGACTCTGCTCCATGCCCTCATTTGCACCAGGGTTGACTTTGGTAATGCATTCTTTACCGGCCTATCTCTAGACAATACTGCTAAGCTGCAATCTGTGCTTAACTCTGCTGCTCGTCGCATTGGGGGCATTCCAAAATATAGCCTCATCTTATCTTATATTCGTGACACTCTTCACTGGGTCCCCGTCCAGCAGCGTGTCCACTTTAAGATCCTCTCCCTCATGCGCAATTGTGTTCTTGGCTCTGCTCCCCTTTACCTCATTCACTTCTGCACTTTGGTCTCCTCGTTGCCAGGCCATAGCACTCTTTGCTCGGCCACTGAATATGTCCTGTTTGTCCCTCGCATGCGAACTGCTGTGACCCAGTCCAGAAGCTTTGCCTATGTTGGTCCCACTTGCTGGAATCATCTCCCTCGAGAATTGCGACTTGAGCTCCTTTCTCTTCCCCTCTCAGTGTTCCACAGGTGCCTGAAGACTGTACTGTTGAACAGTGATTTTTACTTCTTCAAGTTGGAAGCACCTCTCTTGAGTTTATCCTCTAAGAGGTGCTTTATAAATCTCAAATTACAATTACAATATTTTGATGTATCAGTTATGACTTAAGCCAAAGATTTCTGAACTCTGAAGTTTCTGCACATTGACTTTGTGATACCGGTAAGCCCCAATTTGAAACAGATCCTTAGCTGAACAGGAAGACAGTGGAATGAATTAAGTATAGGGGTTAAATGTTCATATTTTGACATGCTAGTTATAGCTCTTTCAAAAAGTTCTGAACTCTTATGAGTTTCTGCCAGTTTGACTTTGTGATATCTGTAAGAAGCAAGTTAAAGTAATCAAGGCGACTAGAGACCAATGCATTTGCCAGAAATATGCGTGAAAACATGGGGACATAACGCCTAATTGTGCACACGTCACAAGTATACATGTATGATGACTTACTAATACCATTTACAGTTCTTGAGAGACATAGCGGAATCAAAAACTCTTTTGGACTGATTTTCTTAGTGATTTCCAATCATTACTTGAATATTTGATTTGTGTCATCTGTCCCATCATCATAGTATATTTCCCTGCAATATTCTGTCCATCTATTTCTTATTTCTTTTTTGCTCTGCATAGTGTTGCCCATCTTGTCTTTAATTGCAGATTGCATTGGTTCCCATTCCCGGCTGATCTGTTTGATGAGCCTATATGATGCTCTGCATTTGTTCTTTCCTGCATACTGCTCAATAGATTTCAACTATTCCTTCAACCAGGCCTCCTTGTCTCTTCTGGCTGCTGTTCTGACCTTGTTACACTGCCTTCTGTATTCCAAAGCTCTTTCATCTGATTCCTGCTGTCTGCTTCATTTCTCGCTTTTGCCCAGCAATATCCAGTGTGGCCTCTGTGATCCACGGTTTGTTCCACTTTCTCCTTAATGGTATGGCTGCCTTCATTCTTCCCTGAACCACTGCACTGAGCTTGGTGACTCTCCTACTCAAGTCTGTTTCTCCTGTCGTACATTGAACCACAGTCCTCTTTTGTAAGTCTTCTGTACATGCCTTACTCACCTCCATTCTCCCCAGTGCCTCAATATCCAGTTGTGGCTCATATGTCTTCTGTTCAGGTGTTTGCTTCAACCACACCACAAATCTAGCCATGAACCGGTTGTGGTCAGAAAAGATGTGAGCTCCCTGGTATGTTCTGCAATTTTGCAAATTGCTGATTTCCATCTCCTCTCCACCAGCATCAGGTCAGTCTTCTTACCCTTGCCTCTCTTGCTGCTCCAGTTATAGACACCACTCCCATAGCCATCTGACTAGCTGCCTGGCCCTCGAATCTTGACCTTACCGGCTAATCAATTTTCTTTTAACTTAGCACTTTTGAATAAGCTGGTTCCCATGACTTAGCTTTCTTTGGGAGCTGTAGAAATCACTAACCATCTTTCAGAAGCAAAGTATAGTCCTCTGTTACTACTAATTCATTGGAATGCTTGGTATTTGCCGACTGTGGGATTCCTTGGATGTGTTCATATGGGCCATCATCTCAGTTTCTTAGACAGGAATCAGTTCACTTGAAAGACAGATTGGGGTCTTTGTCTGAGCTGTGGAGATCTGGACAACAGCATGCCTCAGAGTCTCACCTGTAACATTTTCCTTTTGTTTTTCAGCCAGATTCATCCGGCATCTTGACATGCACATCAGTTTTGCTTAGCATCAATTAATGCTTTGAGCATTGTTAAAGTTACTCTATAGAAGTTCTAAGATGAGATTAGAATTTTCAATATGAAGAAAGTAACTTAAATCGTGTCAGTGGCAGATACTGTTTGGCTTAATTGATTCTATGAAACTTACTACTGCAAAAACACTATTTCACATTTAAATTTGAACTTATTCTATTCCAAAATTAAATCTCTGAAATTGAATCATCATACACAAACAGCATTACTAAACTGCAAATGTCAAGCAATAGCTAATTTTTTATCTCATAATTTCATGTTGGTCTTAGTTATTAAATAAATTGTAGAATCTGATCATATTACTAGTGCCAGTATTTTTCTTATTTTTATGATAAAATCAAAGTATGCAATGAATTCAGAATTAGCTGTTTTTAACCATGTAAAAAACTAGTTGGCTAAATTTGGAATAGATTATGACCATGTATGCCTTAGTGCAGCTCTCAAAGGTTTGATAATCAATTGTAAGCTCCATAACTTTGGCCACCACTACATGCAGATATACATACACACAAATATGACAGTCCTTGAACATGCATCAGACAGCTCTGCTGAATAAAGTCATTCAGTGAAGACTGATCAACAGGTAATGTGGAAAGAATGCGTGACTGAACCCCAATGGGGCATTTGATTCAAGATTCAAAGGAAACATCTGGAGATCAGAACTATGCTAAATGGGCAGTATAAAGAATTGTCTTTCTTTATACTGCCCATTTAGCATAGTTCTGATCTCCAGATGTTTAATGCTAATTTAACTATAGTAAACACAGCTGCATTGAAGTTTCCCATCTTAGTATTGTAATAAATTTAACAAGCGATTTTGTCTGAATTTAACTATTCTCATTAAGTTTTTGATTACTAATCTTTTTCCTGTTTTTAACTCTGTAGTTGTGTGGTTTTCCAATCAACCTGCCATATACAGAAATGAAGTCAATTGTTGATAGTGTCTACGCAACTGGAGTCCATGAATATGCATCCAGTGATGTTGAATTTGCTCTGGCTGTTCATATCCAACCATATCCCAATTATGTGCTGTCTGTCTGGATCTATGTTGCTTCCCTTGTACGCATACGTTCATAAGCATTCTGCTCCCAAGAACTGTTACAATATGCTGAAATAATCAATCATTACATATTGCAACTCTATTCTCAAATTCTGATTTGTCAAAACTGCAGATGGTTCTAACTTCCTTGGCAAGAGCTATCACCAATATATGTTATCAGATAGGTTATGGTACTTAGAAGTTATCAAGTTATAGATTACATTGCTTGTAAATTCCATCCTTTAAATGCTGGAATGAACAATTGTTAGGATTCTTTTTAGCTGTTTAGCTGTAGGTAACATTTTAGAAATATAATTGATGTTAAATAACATTTATGTTGCAATGCCTGTATTTAAAAAATAAAAATTGCTAAGAAAATGTGTTGCTATTTAGCTTTCTTGATCAGTTACTAGATTTAGTAATGCTAATAATGTAACTACAAATCCATATCAGTACCTCTTGAAGGTGCAAGTCATTTAGCCTAACTTAGAGACAAATGGCACAACTGTCTCGCCGGAACCAGAGAAAAACAATAACAAGGCTACATCTTGCACCGTCTTCCTTTGAACAAAGGGATTGCTGAAGTTAAAGATACTGTGCATATATATGGCCATAATGTCATGTTTGACTAATTCTGTCATTTGAGTTTCGGTACGGGTCACGTTTTGGAACTGTTATCGAATTCCATCAAATTTTACCTGATGATACCGAGGAGTATAAGTAAACTAATGCCCCTGTTCCCATCCTAAGGAACCGAACAGGGGACTTTCTATGAAGTTTCAAAAACTCAACTTATCTTGATAGGAAACAAGTTTTGGGGACTGTTACAAATACAGTGCAATCATTTAACATAAAAGTGCAGGGGACTGGTGTGAACAATTCGTGTTAACTAAATTTTGTCTTGACCATTTTTCGATTCCAGTTTTTAAAAATTTTTAATATAAGCAGATCCTGTGGTGTATACACGATCGTTGGGTATAGCACTCATAATTGAGTACATGCATTCAAACAAACTACACAAGACCACAAATTCACTTAATTCTTCCATATGTGGTAATTAATTTAAAAGATAATAAAAGATAAACATGTAACAATCAATGTTCCCTCTAAGCTGCGCGCGTGCGCGCGCGCGCACGGCATTTCAGGACAGCGCACACAGCATTTTACTCTTAGCGCACAAATTTCGTGAGCTTTCATTTTATTTAAAATTTAAATTTAGGTCATTGTTACAGCTGATGGAATATTTAGCTTACGATGTACAGAAGGCCAAAACAAGGCCCGTGCTATATAAAACCATACGACTTGTCTGCCAGTTGTTACATGTCTTTCAGAGACTGTGTACATCCATTTGGCCCACCGGCTGTCTCAGCCTCTCTGCAATCTGAGCCTTTATATGATTGATGCTCCATGGTATATGATATGTGTGGTCTCTGTGTAGGTCGCCCGATGTGTCGGGGTAGTCCACCCACAGTGAAAACGAAGACTTAGTTGTACACGTAGATACGCTTCAATCTATAGCCAGCCACGGTTCTCCCTAACAGGCTAACACCACCGCTGTACAGTGTTTCCACGTTACCCCTTTTGGTAAAGCATCCCCTTTAACCCTAGGTTACTCAGGTCGGGGCACAACCCCGTGGGCCAACTTCTGCCCGAAATAATATCTGCCTTGTTCGTCTCTCTTTCGCTGTTTCTCGTTCTGTTTAACTTCTGTCTCGCTCTGTCTCTGTCTCTCAGTCTCCGCCTTTGTCTTTATGCTTAATACTACATACGACTGCCGTCTTCAGTCTTCTTGTTACTCGACCTTCTGTGAAAGTAGTCTTTCTTGTTCATAATAAGCCGCTATTAACCAGTTTGCATATACTACCTAGGATCCTTGACTTTTATAAGTGCAGTCTGTAAAAATTTAGTCTAAAAGTTTTTATTGCATATTTATTCGTTTGCAATTAAACAACATGTCAAAACGAAAATTATCCGACAGCGGTTTTTCGGCTAGAAAAAGAACTTGTGAACGCTTTAAGACAGAGTGGCTTAACGAATATGTTGAAACCGAACTGCCATCATTGAGTACAAAGCAAACCGTTATGTTAAAGGAAGTTTTTACATATCGCAGCAATTCCGACGATGTTATTTGCGATATATGCGCGAAAGCCAACGCTCACGGAGATTTCACTACTGGTAAACGATGGGACGAATGGAAGTTGGATTATTTAAAGCGACATCTGACACATAAAATTCATGTCGATTCCGTTACAAAACTCCGGAATATAGACAAAGGAGGCATAATGAAGATGTTCAAGGAACCAGCCAGCGAAAGAGAAAGGAGATTGGAGTTAGTGCAGCGGAAGACATCAAAGCCAGAACAGGTGAAACTTTTGATAGATAACGTTATACTTGCGATTAAATTAAATGCGTCAATGCTGTCTGTTCAAGAAATTAATGACCACATGGCAAAATACATTACTTTACCAGATAGCTGGCGTAGCAAAAATTACGCTTTCGAATTTGTGGAATCCATAAACATGGTTGTCAAAGTACAAGTTTTGAATGAAATTAGAAGTGCACAATTTCACACTTTGATAGCAGACGAAAGCACTGATGTGTCAGTGACAAAAATGTTGATTTTATACATTAAATTTCGTCCAGCAGGTAGCACAATTTATAAAACTGTTTTCGCCGGAATTCTTCAGCTACAAGCGTGTGACAGCACAGCTATAACAATGGCCATTAAGCAGTTCTACGCAGACAATAACCTCGATTTACAGAAAGTGGTGATGTTTACATCTAACGGAGCCTCAGTTATGCTGGGAAAACACAACGGCGTCACAGCCCAACTTCGTCGAGAAATTCCACATTTATTAGAGCAACACTGTGTTGCACACAGAGAGGACCTTGGCATTGATGATGCATGGAAACATGTATCCCTAATGAAAGACATTGAGACTCTGTTAAGAACTGTATATACCCTATTTAGCAAGTCTACTGTAAAACGAGCTGAATTTATAGAGCTGGCCAACGTGACAGAAAACGATGTTGTTGCATTTAGACCATTAAACGAAGTTCGTTGGCTATCCCGCTACTTTGCGGTCAATGCAATGATAAGAAATTACAGCGTACTGCTTGAGTATTGTAAAGAACAGGTGAATGAAAACAACGACCCTGTGTACAAGTATTGTTTGAAGCGTCTATCAGATCCTCAGTATCATGTTGCACTAACTGTTCTTAACGCCGTTCTTGAGGAGTTATCTGCCCTTTGTAAATGTTTTCAGAAGAGCTGTTTAACGACGGTCGAAGCGCATCAGTTAGTGAAAGCGAAAATTGCCAAGTTGCGCTCACAATATCTTGGAGAATGCGTATACTGGAGTGATGATGTTAAAGAGCTGTTAAGCAAATATGAAAACGTTGACACCGCTGCTGTTGTACGATTCATTGAGCGAGTCTGCAAGCATTTGGACTGCAGATTTCCAGAAGAGGAATTATTAGAATGGAAAGTGTTTGAGCTACGCATGTTGGCAGACACAGAAAGCTATGACGTTGGGCAAACTGAGATTGCCAGGTTAGCAGTGAAGTATTGTAAACTCATTGACAAAACGGAAGACGAATATAAAAGGCAGGTTTGCAAACAGTATCGCGATTTTAAATATATTGCAACTGAAAAATTTAAGGCAGGAATGTTCAAGACATTTGACGATGTAGTGTCCTATATCCTTGAAAATGAAGAACTCGATGAGTTAGCGAATCTCGTCGATATATGTGGCACTTTCCAGGCATCTAGCGTGGATTGCGAGCGCGGCTTCAGCCTAATGAACGCAACGAAGACAAAAATGCGTAATCGACTGCAGGTTGACCATCTGGACTGTCTGATAAGAATTAAGACTTTTTTGAATTCTGGTCAAACAATCGACCTGGATCGCGTGTACGCTCGTTGGCAATCGCACAAAGACAGACGCGAGAAAGTCTAACTTTAATTTTTTGTCGTTATCCTTTTGTGAAGCCTATACAAGGATTTTATATCCATTTATAGTCCAATAGACGTGCAATAATTGTTTAAGAGACACCTTGAATCATGTGTACGCTCGTATATGCAATTGTAGAAACTAGTGTTGTGAATCGATGTAGGCCTATCTTCAGTTATATTTAGTTGTGCATGCGGTCAATTAAATTTGTTTGTGTTATGATCAATTTTAAAATGTGTAGGCTATGTAATCAATTTATACAGTGTTGTCACGTGCATACAAAGGCTACTTACTTACTTCAACTTTTATTTAGTCTTTTACCTGTTATACAGTGCGATTTCATAGGCTTTTAGTTTAGTCCTACTAGATGTGCAACCTTCCACAGTGTAGGTCCCAAATGTTACTGCCCACGGCGTACGCCAATGTGCGCACGGTGAAAAAAAATTAGAGGGAACATTGGTAACAATCTAAAGATGCTACTTTTAAATCAAAGTTAATAAAAGTTCAAATCCGACACTCATAACATTGCTGTGCTTTGCAAGATGAGGCATAATAAAAAGTAAGCTTATCTTGAAGCACAACAGATTCAGTTGACATCAGCCCCAACAGGTGGCAAACATCTACCACAGTCCACATAGTATGTATAAATTATATATGCAACATTTTATATTCTGTTCAACATTAACAGTATTTTTCCATAAATGAAAATTTAGGTCATCTTGCATTCTGTGAGCTGGGAAGGTTATAAATGGTGTAGGTCAAAATGTTGGTACTAGTCAATGTCTCAAATGCCATCAGCACACGGGCCTTGAAAGTGCAACTTAAAACAAAATACAACTCTATCACATTGGTTGAACAAAACCAGATATTAAAAATAAATCAACATTTCATGTTGTCCAAATTTTATACTGCATTTTCTTCTGCAGGACTGATATGTCTTCTTGTTTAGCGACATTTTCATGTTACCAGTTTCAGGAATTAATTTGCATTAAAAACTGTTGATGAGTACATGCATTCAACGGACTAAGCATCTTTTTTGTGTTAACTTATTTTGGGTTAAACATTTTTGTTAACTTTTTTGCTAGTGTATAATCAAATTATTAATTACTGAAATAATTGAATTGTATTAATTAGATCAGTCAAGTAAGTCACATGATTTATTAAAACATGCAACATTTTTTAAGTAATGTTCAGTATTGTATGTATGATCTGTTTGACACTGACAAAACAATGAGCAAATATTTTTAAAGATGAGCTGAATACACATCCAGATTTTAACTGTATCTGTATATCTACTGCACGAATTTAAATTTATAGGGTTCGTTAGTAAATAGTGTGCTTTATAAAGTTGGAGAGTTTGAGAGATTTCCATAAATTTCTTGGAACAGTAAATGCATAGAGCAGTATATTTTTGTCTGCATTTTCACTTTTAGCTACATTTTCTAATCAAACATACATTATCACTTTATTAATTCATAATCATAAATTATCATTTTCTTAAAATATTAATCAGATGATTATTCTATAACCATAAATGCAACCAAACAGTAATACAAACTGTAATAAAAACACATTTTAGTGACAACTGGAAACAAGTTGCTAAATATCCAACTGAAAAACTTTCTGAAAGATTAGTTTAAAAAAGTAGTTAACTCCAAAGTGAGATTTTGTAGTCTATACACCAGGTTATAGTTACAGCTAATGTTGAAAAAAGCAGTAAACCAGTTTACTGCTAACAGTAGTGGTTAACTTTTGACCCATCATTCTAAGGCAATAACTCCACAACCTTGGGAAACTTGGATTTGACATGTTTGTGACATAACAACCAACAACAAAGTGCAGGAAACAAAACTTTATTTATATGCAGGGAAACTTTCTAACTTGTTGTATACCCTAAGAGCTTAATTGTGTTCCAAGTCATAACTTTGTGGAAGGGCAAGGAGACAGTCTACCAGATATGGTGATTTAAAATTTATCATAAAATTTATTATTTTACTTAAATTTTCTCATTTTTAACAATTATGTTATCATTTCTGAACTTAAATTTTATGTTTGACAAGTTTATCCTTTTCTGTTTTGCTGTTTAGGTAAATTTTAATTATTTATTTCTTCATTCTGTCTGTTTTTCGTGTTGACGTATGTGGTGATTGGTTTGTCTGTAATCTGTGTTTCATGACCCGACTGACACAGCAGAATTCCAACAACGCCTCTTTAATTTACAGTTTCTAGGTCCATACTAATACTGGCTGGCCCTCTTTTATTCTGTGTTTATGAGTTGCTCATGAACTGAAGAACTGTTCTTTTCTCACTTAGGTCATGTCTTTTTGTCTGCTGTGCTCAGTTTCCTTGTTTTCAATTTATATATCTCATGATGGCTGCATCATTACATTGCTTGCTTTTGTATGGTATTTTGCATATGTTATTGCTCATTGCCAAATTGGGTGGAGACAGGTCTGTTGCTGGATTTGCACATGCATCACCATGATCTATTTTTGAACTTGGCTCAAGCCCATTCATTTTATCTGGTTGTCTGGTTCCCAATATTCTGCTTTGTCAATTCAGTCATATATTCTGCTGCTATGTAAAACCAGTGACAGTATTTTCCACCCCTAGTTGAATGTAATTTTACGAAGACATCTGCTACGCATCATGGTTGTCTATTTGTTTCTGTGGCTTCTTTTGGCTGGTGATGTTGAGATAAATCCTGGAACAGCTAGATTTCAGAATTTGAATATTAATCAATTAAATATTTGTTCCTTTTGTAATAAAGCTGCTGACCTGCATAATTTTCTTTGTGAGCATTCCTTGCATACACTTGGGACTGTGTACTGTTTGGCGTGTGACTGCCGGCCGTATAGTCTTGTTGGATTACGTCTGGATTTATGCGCTATTCCCGGAAGTTTATCATTTTCAGTCATCTTCGATCTACCACTCGTGATTTATCTTTCTGTTTTTCAAGTTTATTTTCCGACATTTTTTCTTACTTCGATCAAAGTTTGTACTGAAGCTTACTGTATATATAGCATACAGAGACACTCCTTTTGCTCATCTGTATGTGGCATTGGAGCTATGTGCACTCAGTTGACTTGATCTCATAGTTTCTCGCAAAGTGCTCTTCCACCTACATCTATGGCAGCCTGCCGCCACAAGGACATCCTGCTCTACTACAAATTATCTGCCTGTGACATGATTGGCTCGCAGTGTTGAGCAATTGCAATTAGGGGCCACAACGAACATGAACTGATAGACACTTCGACAGCTCGCCTAGGCGCAGTTACGAAGAGCAGAGACTCATGAACACTAGAGATAGAGCAACACACTTCTGTAATCACACTATTAGAGTAGACATAATATGTGATTGATTATAATCGTCAAGGTGCTGCATTTATTAAGGTCGATAGCTTACCTTCACACTGCCTGTACTCTCCCTAACGGCTCACTCCCTCCAAACGGGTTGTCATCTGCTACGGATCACCCGCTGTTGGGCACCCTTCTACCAACCTCCTCAGGCAGTTGCACTGGTCTCAAGTTGGCCAGATGGAATGTCCTGGGCAACAAGTTTATGGAAGTCGCTAACTCCATCGTGGCTAATGATCTGGACCTTCTTGCGGTAACAGAGACCTGGCATTCATCCTCTTCTGACGTACCAGTGCGCCATGTTGCACCCCCGGACTACTTTCACAATCTCCCACGATCATCCCCACTCGGGAAGTGATTCCAATCGTGGGGTAGTATACCATGTAGTAAACCACAGGGACTCTCTGAAGACTAAAATTAATCCCCTTCCTATCACACCGATCACCTTTGAGGCTCTCTGCCTAACATGCTCGACATCGCGTGGGCCACTCACTCCTCACTATATATCATACTGGCTTCTCTCGGCTCTCACCGACGTTCTTCACCGAGCTCGCCTCTCTGCTGGAGCTCTGTGTGACCTACAGTTGTCAGCTCGTCATTACCAGCGACCTAAATGTCCACTTCGAAGACAGCGGCTGTTCCAAGGTTATCTGCCTTGGCAACCTGCTGTAGCTGTTCGGCTTATTCCAGCATATCACTGAGCCCACACCTGAGCAGGCTGGGTGGCTCGACGTGGTCATTAGAAGAGACGACTGCTCCATTCAGGATGTTAGGGTGGAGCCTCCAACCATTTTGGATCACAGTCTCGTTACCTTCGTCACTCCATACCTTCACCTGCAGCCCGACCTTTGCATTTAGATCTTTCCAGGGCTGGAGGGGTCTGGATTGGGAGGCCTTTCAAGCCATCTTGTTAAACAGTCCACTACTGGGAGATTTATCACTCTTGGAGCAAAACACCTCCGAGGAACTATTTGCAGTATACGACTCTACCATCAGTTATAGATCGTCTTCTCCCTCTTAGAACCATCATGACTCACCAAAGATCTCTGGCACCCTGGTTTTGACGAAGCTTGGCGAAATCTTCTACCCCATTGTCTGTGGAAGTCACTTCCAAGATTCTTGGTCGCGTCACATCAAGAGCATCACCCTCTCACATACCATTCACAGCTGAAGACTATCTGGATTATATGCTTAACAAACTCGACTTGGTCTGCTGCTGCTCCACGGAGGGCGCGCCCCCATTGACCTTGTCCAGCTAATTGCTGTACAGTATGTCTTTTCTACAGCCAATCTCCATAGGTGGACTGCATTGGCTATTGTCAGCGTCGTCATCGAAGTCCTACGAACTCGACTCCTTAATGCCATTCCTCCTGAAAGAACTTGTAGATGACTTATTACCTTTCCTACACTTCTTGTTTAACCGGGCTCTTGGTGAGGGCTCTCCCCCCCTTCCCAGAAAAGGGCTATTGTCTTCCCATCCCTCAAGTGTCCTGAATTGGATATCAATGATATATCCAACTACCGACCCATCTCAAACCTATCCTTCCTATCTAAACTAATTGAAAAACATGTACAGTGTATCCATCCAGTTAATACAATATCTTGAGGGTAACACTCTATTGCCTGCCAACAGTCGGGCTTCAGAAGAGTTCACTCTACTTAATCTGTCATCATTCGCATTCTACCTGACATGTACGGGGGATTTTGACCCTCCTTGCGTTCTTCAAGAGCATCTAGAGAGGTCATTCGGCATTTCTAGCCCAGGTCTCCATTATTCTGCAAGGTCATATGATTGTCTTTCGCTGGTCATAGCTAGAACTAGAACTGTTCTTGATGAATGGGCTTTTTCGATTGCTGGACCTAAATTTTGGAACTCCCTCCCCATGTCTGTTCATTCTGATCAGTCACTTCTGTCATTTCGTTTGCAATTTAAAACTTACCTTTTTCAAATTGCTTATCCACTGTATGCTGCCTCTCTTGTCTTGTGGACTGACCTGGATATTGACCTGATTGCAGGTTGGCTTTGGTGTGCAGTTGATTGATGCTTTGTGCAGTAGACACCGGCACATTAGAAATTACCAATTATTATTATTATTTGTTACCGTAGTTTACTTATAGTTGATTAAATGGTTTACTCGTAGGGTTCAGGTTAGAATTTGCAAAACCGTTTGGCTGGGAGCAATATGAAATCACAGCAGATTTAAATGCACAAAGCACTTGTGTGAAGGACTTTACGTGCCTGTAGGTTGCCCACTAGAACTATCCAAGTGGTTGAGAAATGACAATGCCACAGTGGTGTTAAGCAAAGTGGTAGGATGGTTCCTGACCTACTGTATTTGCTGCTTCAAATAGGTCAGAAGTCATCCAACCACTGCCTAATGCCACAGGATCCTTGCCACCACTGTCATCTGTACTTATGTACGAAATTATGGAGCTCACAGACCATCAAAGACACCTTGGGCACCAGCCTGGGAGCAGATCTTCACAAATCTGGATTGATGGAGAATGTCACCTTTTTGGAAGAAGTGCTCTCTAGAGGAGTAGGACATCTGTCTTCTGCATTTGGACCACACAGGCACCATGAACATTAATTAGACGGCTGATTCAATGATACAGCTCTGACCAAGCTTCGTGTTTGCGTTGGCAGAAGATTCTCTTGCGAAACAAGAATTCGTACGAAATATTATTATTGATAAATACTTATATTTACAATGGTAGCATCCTGTTTTGAGTATAACTGCATCAATCCAATCAATACGCGAAGGGTTATGAAGTCCGATTTTATACGTAAGCAACTTTTCGATGCAGTACTGTGCATGTTATCGAAATTTCATCACGTTCGCTCACTTTGAATCACAAAAGGAATAACTTGCATTTATTAGTTTCACAACTTTCAATATACTGTATATGATAGGAACATCTGTATTTATCACTGACCTTATGTTGGCTTTGTAGATTTCCATTAAGAAACAAAGAATTAACAAAGAAATGGCTTGCAGCAATAAGACATGAGAAATGACAACCAAAATCAACAGGCAACAAAATGTTTGGAACATTTTTCTACTTCCAGCTTCCGAATCTACAAGTTCCAATTGAGGCTAAAAGTGGATGCAGTTCCAAAAATATTCAAGTTTCCTGCACATTTAAAGAAGACAACACAATGTTGTCGTGTTCTTCCAAGAAACACCATGTCACAAGCTGTCTCAGGTGCTGGTCTATAATGTTTGTGCCTTTATCAACTTCAGTCTAGTAATTCATGAAATCATCCATATAGTCCAGGTTCTATTACTGATCACAACTACATGCTTACTTCGAGTCCTTCTAGCAGCAAAAGGAAGTCTGAGGTTCTTCCGCAAAAGTAAAAGCAGCAAAGGGGTTTCATAGCAAAGAAACTTTTGGTTGCTCACCATAGATTAGTTCTAAAAGAAATAAAGCACACATGTTGAAACTGATGTGTAATATAGTGGCAGAGAAAGGCATTTTGACAGACCAAAATAATAAGCAAATTAGATGGCAGCATATGGAGAAAGATTTGGGATTATGGATCAGTAAAGATCTGAAGTGGAGCCAGCAATATAGAAAAGCAGCAAGTAAAGCAATGTCAGTTCTTGGTATGATAAAAGGAACTTTCAAGCACACTGATGTTGATAGTTTCAAGATACTGTACAATACATATATTCGACCACATCTAGAATATTGTATCCAGGTTTGGAGTCCCATTACAAAAAAGATATCGAATGCCTGGAAAAAGTACAAAAAAGAGCTACTAAACTTGTCAGAAGTCTAGCTATGATGCCATATCAACAAAGGATTCAAAAGCCGGGTTTATTTTCCTTAGAAAGAAGATTGAGAGGTGACCTTATTGAGACCTACAAAATTTTACATGGACTCGAGAATATAGACGAGCAAACCTTCTTCCAGAGGGCAGCAGTGGGACATTTAAGAGGACACAGTCTTGTTTTTCTTCCTTCTGGCTGGAATTAGTCCCTCCACAGTCTGAAAACTTTATCATAAGAGGGTGCAGTTGGACACTAGAAAATTTTTCTTCAGCCAGAGGATTGTAGAGCACTGGAATGGGCTTCCAGAAGAAGTAATATCTGCACCTAGCTTAAACAGTTTCAAAAAAGAGCTTGACAGTTGGATGGATAGATATAGGCACTAAAAGCCAATATAGCTTACTTAGCCTATTAACTGTAACTGTATATAAAGGATTGTTATGAGCTTCAAGATAGAGAAGGTTTAAAAGCACCAACCTAAAAGTGGATCAGTGGCAAATGCGCTAGAATTTGTAGGCAAGGATCTAAGTTTGCCTCAATTCGCCAATGTTGCACCATTTGTGTCCTTATTCGAGTAACTGACAGACTTTTTGACATTTTTAACTCGATTTTTGAAAAAGAATTTAAGTTTTATTAAGATGTGACAATGAGTAGTCTTGGCAACCTTTTCTGTTACACACAGTTGTTTGTTAGTCTGGTCTCCAATATTTTGGGCTTCCACTTCATTAGACCATGAGAACGACAGCAGTCCTGGACTTTTTAGTTACAATAGTGTTATTGCTTTGTTTGATGAATGTGTCAACAGGTGTTCTGGCATGTTTGGCTACATATCATTTAAGTCAGGATCACAATGAGCTATTGTTCAATGTTGTTCACTCTCGTGGGCGATGGAACAACAATCCCACAGCAGATCAGTTTCAAGCTAATTACAGGCAGCTGCTCATGAAGAATTATCTCAAACCTAAGAACAATGGCGAAAGTGACATTAATATCAGGGATCATGACTACACTGTCACTGCTAATCAAATTCAAATGTCTAAGTTCAGTGAAAACATTGTCACCTACATAGCTGGATATGTTTCTCACAAACTGTGTAAGATACTTGCATGTACAGGGTGCAAATCATCCTTAATTAGTAGTTCCAAACTTGTGAAGAACTGCAAGCTGATTCATTGCGAAAATGCAGGTTTGTTTTATCCCAGCCAGTCGGTTGTAGATGTATGCAAGGTCACTGAACTTTGTTTTGTGTGCAGCCAAAGCAACGGAATTTGCACCTTGCTTTGCAGGGGGCAGTTTTGGAAAGAACATGGCATTCTCACTTGTTCTTGGAAGCAGCTACTCGTGTGTACTCGAAGTTTTTGAAAGCCACATAATTATTAATCTCGTACATTTAGTCTTCAATGAATGTGAACATTCATTTTATGCATGGGTAAAATGTTTTCAGATAAATTAAGAGGAAAAATCTTAAATTCAACACCAGTAAAAATGTTATCTGCTCACCAGTAAAATTTTACGTCATTCTTTCACGCCTTGTCCTTCAGAGTTAGTATTCTTAATTGTTTAATGTCGACTTGTTCACCTTACCCACAGTTCATCTTCAAGTCACTGTTCATCTGTGTTTCTCGGTTAATGTATATGGCATGTACATAACAATCCAATATTTCTTTTTTCATGTGTGTTATCCTTACAAGTTACTGTTTTGTATGTATGTACTTTGTTGCACGTTTATCTAGAGATATTAACAAACACCTGCAGTAGTTAAAATGGCATATATTTACAAGCGAAATCACTCGCGTGTACACAGAAAAACGACCACAGCGGTCCAACAAACAGCAGAATCTTCACAAGACAGCGTCAACTTCACACAAAGAGGTCATCCACGGCAGGAGACAGAATCAACTACAAAACTGTCCACGTTACAACGACATCAAAGAACATCTCCCGAGTCCAGCCCCTCAACACAGCTGAACGACCAACAGAGACCCAAATCTGTTAAATATACTAAAGCCACAATCGGTATGTGAACCGGCATCCTCACAAAGATATAGCCCAATGAAGTAATGTAATGGCCTAAAGAACTCGGCAGAATCTCAATATGCAATAGCTCGCTTTTGACAACCAAACTTGTAGGTTGAGTACAACACTTGCTAACGAACTTAGTGCACTTGTTATAATGACAGTGGACCTGCTTAATAAATCTACAAATTTAAAATAAAGGGGGAACTAGGTTCCTAAATTTATTTTTAAACTTAACAATAATGAGCAGCACAGAAGAAAGCAGTTTCCTGCGTTTTGCCAGATGTTTACCCACAGTTTCCTGAATACCCCTTCGTCAGTTTTAGCTCAGCTAGATCCAGGCAGTCTAGTTAATATTCATGATGTCTATGGCCTGACCTCTGCATACCTCTAACCGAAATGTGATCCTTCCACCTATCAATTTTGTTTTGACTGATCACCTGTGAATAAGTTGGCTACCATGACTTACCTTTCTTTTTGCGCTGTAGAAATCCTGAGTTCACGCTTACGATAGGCTCTTCAGTCAGCAACTAAAAGACAGAAAGAAGATCCAGACTACTGTGGATTATTCAGCTGGCACATTCTGATGACTTCAGAAGTTGTAATGTAACTGTGTTGCATGCCTTCATATAGCTGAGAAGCCAGAAAGGTTTTATACCAGGTGCCAGCAATTCAGAGATCAAAGCATCAAAATTGCCAGGTCGCACGTTTCCCTGAATGAATGCATATGGTGCTTAAGCTTTCAGCTTAACACCTAACGAAAGCAATACCATAACTTCAAATTTTGGGTCCCTGCAGATGACTCAAATGGGACCTTTTAACACTGAGTGTTCTGAGTGGGCTTCTATGAAAAGCCCTCAAGCGAGTGTCAACCATTGTTGACCAGGAACCACATTCTAACATTGTGGAGAAGTATGTATCGTCAAAATTCCAGTCTTCATATGTGGCTTGGAGGACACTTAGGACAGAACAGCATAACACTTGTCATGAACAAGGATGTGACATATTGGACAATCATATCTGAAAAAGAAGAGAGGACAAAGAATAACAGGAAGTAGAGCAATAAAAAACATGAGAAAACTGAAGATAAAGCAAGTTTCCTTAGGAGAAAATCAGAAATATTTAGACCCTACAGCAATGTTCTGTGCACAATTTTTGAGGATAGTGTGCATAACCACTTTCTGCTAGTGCACAAATATTGTGAGTATTCATGTTACTTCAAATTAAAATTAAGGTCATTGTTACAGCTGCTGGTATATGTAGCCTACTATGTTCAGAATGCCAAAGGTTTCCATGCCCCATGTTTCGAAACTACTGCCATGTCAACGCCTTGGTTGAAAGGTATCCTCCAAAACTTGCGACCTTTGCATAATACACTTGGTTACCATTTGTTACTGATGACACTGTGCAAGCAGTTACCATTAAACTCTTGCCTCAATATGATAGTTGCTTCATGATACAGAGGTCCACTGCTACCTCAATTCATGTTATCATGGCCCACTGTCATTAGTTAATGTTGGAAACCAAACTTTCCATCCCTAGTGTAACATCCTTCATGCACAGTCCCAAAATGTAACGGACATATCCAGTCACATTTAGGGAAGTCAGAGACACAAAGCAGGCTACAATGAAATAACAAGCTGGTGAGAAGTTTGAATCTGGATACAAATAAAATTGAAGAACAGGCAGCAAAGATGTGCATTAAAACAAAATCCTCATGGACACCATGTTCGATGGTGATAGATCACGGTGAAGAGTAGCAAACAGGACAGAAATCAACTCTGATACTATTCAAACTGCTGTGACCATAAGAACTATGTGTGTTTTGCTTCATTTTCTTTTCTCCTAAATTTTGAACTGTGTCAGAACTATCTATCAGGCAGAGAATCTTTCCACTCTTCCATTACTTTGTTTTTTGTGCCTCTTCTTTTTTCCTTATTCTTGAACTTTTGCAAAACTATCAATACTTCAATTCTTTCTTCCTTGTTCTTTTTGTTTCTTCTTAAAACTGCTGCAGAATTATCAAGCTCCTCCCCTTCAACACACTCTATTTTTGTGTTTGTTCCGTTTTCTTTTCTCTAACTCAAAAGCTGTCAAGCTAGCATCCACAAAAGCAGATGCTACACTCTGTTCACTGCAGTTTTCTTCATGTAAATGTCTTTTTTCTTCTTTGCTGAATCGGATACCTTCAATAAATCTATTTCTTCACCTCTAATTTCCCTTTTCCTTTTTCTTTTCTTGGCAGAATTAGATAAGTTCAACATGTCCTCTTCGATATGAGGTGTTTCATCACCTAAATGTGTAATTTTTGGTAGTTCAGACAATTCTTTCACTATAGTGTTCAATGCAGAAGCTTCTGATGTGTTAGTTACATTCATATCTGCTAAATTTGTCTTTTGTTGAAATTCCCCGACCCCAACTTTATCAGAAACCTTGCTTGTCAATGATGACCTCCTGCTATTTTCTTTCACCATTTCAGGCAATCTACAACATCAATGATGCATTTGATTTCAATCAAATGTCAAGTCACCAAATTTTACTTACTGTTTTATACTGAGACCCAAGCACAGTTTTTAAAGTTGGAGGAGGGAGCTACTGGCGGACCCAGCCAAGTAAGGAAATATGTGCATTATATCACCAAATATTTTGATTATATCTTTATAGTCAAATGCTTAGACAGCAGTTTCTAAGTCTCCAAAATTCTCTGACCTTTTTTGCTCATTGCAATTTTTATGGTGTATTCAGTTACTCAGTGTTCCTACATTTGCATTCTATAGCAAAATTTTACTTACCTTTCCCCTTTCCTTCCCATCAGACCTCCCATGCATGTAGCCCTTCAAGAAAAATTAGGCATAACAAAATTTTACCAATATGGTCAATACCAGAGGGCCAAAAGCATCTCTGGCTCCCCATTTTCACTGCCTATTGACAGTGCCCAGATTTTAAGTGTGGGAAGTGTAAAACCAAATGCACCAACAAGCAAAGCCTAATCTGCTCAGGAACAACATTGACATCGCATGTACGAAAATTGCGTCTCTTAGAAGAATTTTACATTTTTAGGGTATGTTTACAGAAACTCTATTTTGCGACTGAAAATACCAACACTAAAATAGAATGGTAAAAATAAAATGACGCCATTTGTATCCATAGACGATCTAAATAATAGAGTAATACCAGAGTAATAATAAATGCAAGATATTTCGAGCTAAACTGTAGGGGTAAGGTTGGTACTATGATACATGAGTTACCTAGGGGTGAATGCTGCAGCAACAAACACCACCGAGTATTCTAGGGGTAAACAGGAAAAAGGTTAACAAGATGAGGAAAAATATAAAGAAAGCAGATAATGACAGTAACAGGTCTCCTCTATAAAGGAAGGGCAAAACCGTGTCCAGCAGGAATAGAAATAGCAAGTCATGTTCCTGCCAGTGAAACCCTTGCAATATGATAGACCGACATTAGGGTGGAGCTCAAGATATAAGAAAACAATAAAAAATTTGATTTTTGAAAGTCTCAATCCCTAAAAGTGTTACTTTGAAGCTAAAAACATCAGAGAAAATTTTTAAATAAAAGCTATTTATATTTAGAGGTAGTTCAAGTGTCTCAAAGTTGATGAAGTTTGTGAAATTTACTGAATTACGAGTGATTTTGCTGATTAGCTGTTAGTGGAAAAGCACACTTCATTAGCAATAACTTCTTACCGAAGCAAATATGAATTACAGATTGTGTGTGTTGTGATCTTAATCTTTGTCTTTTGCTGACTGCCCTGCCAAAGTCTGTTTCCTGCTGTCTGGGTAGGCTTGACAATGGTCTTCGACAGCCTTTAGCAGGAACTGGACCTCAGATTCAACACGTGTTGTCAGTCCACTCAACTCTTGGATCAGCACAACTGCACATTCGGCATGATCGTTGATTGCTTTCAGTTCTCTAACCGTGTCTGCAGTCTGCTTGAAGTCATCATGTTCCTGCCATGTCATAGGATCAACTGCAAGAAATCCTACTGGAACTTCCATCATTTTGAGCAGTGGCATTTACTTTGTTGTGACAAAATCTTTAGATTCTTGTCCTGGAATGATTGAAGGTCAACACTTAGCAAATCGATATGATCTTGTTCTTGATGTGGATCTCCATTTTGCATAGCACTCACCATCAGCCTCTTTTGGCTGTCAAAGAAAGCCAAGCCAACAAGTTCTGGGGATAAACACCACAATCACTTATTAAACTTGGTTGATGCTGCCCTGGAGATTGCTGGATGGATTGCTGAGTACTCTTGCAGAGATTTCTGCAGAAACAAGGCATTGTAGGGAGCACTTGGTGCTAGAGGAGCAGTGAACCCGGCTTTCAGGTAAATAAATACATGCAGCAAACACACACACATCACATAGCCCCCTTTCTTCTCTTGGAGTCAGTGAGAACTGGATCCAAAATATGCAGATCTTTGGACATCCAGCAAGAATGGTGCATGGCTTCAGAAGTTTGGCAATGCTGTGCAGTTGAGAATACTTGTACCAAAATCAAGCACCGGAAGACAAACTTCTCTCATCCAGTCAAATCATGAATGAGTTTGCTGTCCCACTGTACAACCAGGGTAACGGAACCGTGAAGTTCTGCCTTTAAACTTGCTGATCTCCAAGCTGGGTATTCTGCTCTCCGTCATTAAACTGAATCCCGATTCAGAGCAAGGTCAATGTTTTGGCCTAGGCTCTTTGCTGTTTCTGCAATAACGAACATTGCCTTATGATCTGACATCTTCGTTCTCTCCAGAGCTGCTGCAAGTTGTGGTGTTACAATAGTAAGTAATCAAATTGGGCAAAATGTGTGAAGCAATGACTGATTAGTGAAGGAATACCTGAATGTGCATGATGACTCAAGAAAATGCCTACTGGACCAGTACTGGTAATTAGTTTTTCAAAATGCTGGCAGCATACTTAGCTTATGTAGTATGAGAAACTTCAGCATTGTTGAACTACCTCTAAATATTTATCAATAGTAGTAATATTTTGCCTGAATGTTTTTTAAAGTATAGGAACAACATGAGAGGGTAAAATCATATTTCAAAAATAAGCTCTGCCCTAATCGACATGCATATTTATTTAATTGCAAAGATGAAACACACATTGGTACATGGAACGTGAGAACATTATATATGGCTGGCCATCTGGATATACTACTCCATCAACTTGGAAATGTTAGGTGGAGCAGCATAGGATTGTGAGGTGAGATGGACTAAGGCGGAAGAATTCGAGAGATGAGCATAAGGTAATAAATATACTTGGGAAGGTCAGATGACAGACATCTCAATTACCTGTCTCTTATTTATGTTGCCTATCTTTGTACTGTAGTTTGTTCATGTTACTCCTCCTTGCTAAACTTGGTGCAGATAGGTCTGTTCCTGGATCTGCACATGCATTGCTATGGTCTGGACTCGAGGCCATTCATTTTATCTGATTCCAGGTACTCCTTTTTCAGCTCAGTCATATCTCCCGCTGCTATCTAACACCAGTAACATTAATTTTCCCCTTGGGTTGAATGTAATTCTCATCGACTTCAGCTACACATCATGGGTTGTCTAAGTATTTGTTTCTGTTGCCTCTTTTGGTTGCTTGTGAATATTTATCTTCAACCACCCCTTTCTTTGACTAATTTGCTTTGCGAATTCCAGTCACTACTAGAATATTTGATATCCTCCCCCTCTGAAATAGTTATTATGGGTTACTTTAATATTCATTTTGATGTAGCTGGTTATTGTTCTTCATCATAACTTAAACACTGGAAGAGTCTGACATGAAACAAGACAAAACTCATTATCTAAAAGACTAGTAGAGCACACAACATAGCCCTGGCATAACTCGGCTATTTCTGAAGTTAGGCATTACAGAAGTCAGTTGGCTTTGGTGGCACCACTCTTGCTTTCCCTCCAACCTCATTAGGTTTAAGCAACAATGCAAACTTGTGTGAAAACATGTTCCATCTGCCAAAATCTGCATACTTAACAAATTTAATTGCTGAACCCTAAACTTTCTGGATGGCTTTGAATAAGTTAAATTATACAGAGAGAAGTTAAATTTATCCTCTGCTGTGTTCTCTGCAACCCAAGATCTAACCAGTAATTTTTTACCTTTTTTGCTGATATGATTTCTGGTAAAAGGCTGAAATTTGTTGGTTATTCAGTATGTGATAAATTTCTTCATCTTACTTTTTCATCTTCTGTCTTGGACTACTTTCAGCCAACAAATCTTGCAGAGGTTTGCAAACTCATCTTTTTTTCATGTAACAAAAGCTCTCTTCTTGACATCATTCCTGTATCTCTTCCAAAGGAGTGTTTTGATGACCTGGGTCCAACCATTACATCAATTATAATTGATAATTACCAATTACTGTTTTCAAATTGCTTATCCACCATAGGCTGCCTCTATTATAGTGGATAGACCTTCTGGATAATGACTTAATTGTGGTTTTGGCTCTGGTGTGCCATCAGTTTATGCCTTGTACATTAGACAATGGCATAATACAAGTTACTAATTACAATTACAATTAAGATGGAAAGCAGCCCAAACTAGACCAGAAGTCCAACCCAATGTTTAAGTCACTGAAGGAGTAAACGGTACACCTCTCACCTCTTGACTAAGATGTCTAAAAGGAGCTAAATAAATGTTAAAATACAGACAGATACATACATATCATACCTGGATGTGTCAATTAGTTTTCCTTCTATTACAAGGAGGGAATTGTAGCAGTGCATGCCAGTAACTTCAAAGGTGACTTTTTGGCCTTCTTTGAATTTCTTCCGTGATAACTCGGACACTTGATCTCTTGGCTTCAGGATAGAGGCATTGAAAATATTGTGGATTAAGACACCAAGATGATCAGAGCTAATTTTGTTCACAATTCCGCTAACATGAGATCCAATCTTGGGACGAAAGATGATAATGTCCAGAGTGACACTGAAATGAATCAATGGCTTATCTGCATGAATTCTTCCCATGGAATCCAGACAACATATGTTTCCATAGGCAACTGGAACACCATTGTATCTGCACAAGTGAAAAGAAAAAGGTAATATCACATACCAAAACAAACTAATACAGTGTGGTCCCATTTATATGAGGTCGTTGGCAGCCACAGTCAGTGCAACCATATGTTAACAAACTGCAGGTTAAGAAGGTCATGCTGAAATACGTTAGTGTACATTTTATATAAGTCTCAGCGTGGCTGTTAAGTTCAAAGACATAGGCTGTCTGATATGAAGGCACTTGTAGTGTAGCCAGCTACCAGATGATTTTGTCCAATTACTCTGAAAGACCATAATGCTGTCTTGTTATGGGCAAAAGCGTTTGTGATTTATACCAGACAATTTATGTTTCTGGTTATGTTAACATTATTATAAAGGTGAAGTCCAAGCCTATCAGTTCACAACTGTTGCAACCTCGGCCGAAAGAGCAAACAGCTAAACTCCTGCTTCAGGCAGAGCTGGGCTAATGGGTTTTGGGAGGGAAGACTACTAGCTAGTGCAGTATGCATGTTGATTATACCGCATGCTCATACATCTCATGTACTAATACTAATAGTAATTAAATAATAATAGGTATCGGTGGTAGCCATGACATAACCGCGCATTAAGCGGATTCACAAGCAAGCAGATTCACCTGCAAAGAGGACTTTGCACTGTAGTTGTTAATGCAAAAAGAAACAAATTCTTCCACATTCACTCTAATATTCACTAAGGGATTACACCATAATTTTGCGCATATAACCCGCACACAGGTATGACTCACACCTGCGTATAACCCATGGAAATTAGCTAAACATGTAAAATGTTGGGTGTGTGTGTATAACCCATCAGGCGTGCATACATCAGAGGAGTAGTCCACAATGCTAAACCCATTTTTAAACATCTGAACCAGTACGCACTATCTTTACTACATTCTCATTAAATTTAACAAAAATTGTGGATTTTTCAACGATTCTGTCAGTAACCTGCCCATGTTTTAAAACCTATGGGAGTCTTTTGTTTTTTGTCTCAACTTGTATCTGGTGACAAAAATAACATCTCCAGAAATTAGACTGCAACAGTTGCAATCATGAGACTCATTTGTCTTTATAGCACAATTCTAATCGTTAACTGAATACCAGCCCACATCCACTACTGTATCAGTAATTATATGAGACCACAAGAATTGACTTATTAACATTTTCTATAAACTGAAATATTAAGGAAGTCAGGCAAAACTTGAAGATCTTTTAAGCACTTTATGTTAAAAATGTAAAACATCAATTGGCAGAAAATTCCATATGAAATTTCAACCTGTCACATCATTAATAACAGAATTTGTCCATAGTATAGCATGCAGTATAATACAGTTTATAGCACAAGTCAGCCTGAGAAGCTGCATTAATTAGACAGAAAAAAACAATATTTATAGTCTTACTAAAAAAGGAAAATTCCAACTGTTCTAGTAAGCAACAAGCTGACTATTTTCTTCTCTGTGGTGATATATACTTGAACTAACAGTACAAAACGTTTCCCTGCATTCATGCACTAATAAATACACTTGTTTCACTTAATTTGGACATGAATTCCACATACAGATGGTGTCTTTGGTTGTTATATTTACCTTCCTTATGCTGGTTGTTATTGTAAAGTACAGGACAAGCCCAGTAACAAGCGGATGTCAGGAGTCAAGCTATCAGAATCATCGAAGCAGGACATTTTGGCATCGTCGTTTTTGCACGGGACGTTTTGGCGCCACTGTTTTGGTGCGTCCATTTTGGCGCTTATAAACATAAACGCATTTCTCAGTCAGCTTAGTAAACGTAGTACATAACAGTTGAAAATAAATGTTTATTTGTATTGTTCAATGCCGTAAATGCGTTATCTTTGTTACTTTGTTTTAATGCATGTAGAAACATTTACATTTTGAAATAAATGTAGTATATCAAAGTTGTCAAGGAATGTTCAGTGAATATTGTTCAATGCATTACGTTTTGGTAAGCTGTACACATCAGTTCACGAGTCCATCAAAAAATTATGCGATAGTCCTCTAAGATACTCGATGTTTTGTTCGTTGTAACTCTCAACAATTGTCCTCGCTTTATAATGAATTTGCTATGCGGATTAGTGTCACTCGTGGAGTAATACCTTGTGCACTAACTTCCTGTGTTGGTTTCATTACCGTATGTTAGCACGTAAGTAAGCCCTTTCGTTGAGCCAGCCAAAATGGCTGGCGCCAAAACGGAAGTGCCAAAACGACCGTCACCAAAACGTCACGTACCACAGAATCATTCGTTGCTGAATCGTGTGCTACCGGAACACACTAAACACCTTAGCATTACATATTACATTATAGCCTACTTGGGTTTGTGTTTATACTTTTGGCATTCTTATAATTAGCCTATCCACTGACATCAGTTTCATAAATAATTTGTGACTAATAAAAAGCTAAATAAAAGTCATGAAAACTCTTTAAAAGTATAAATTAAAACGATAAATGCTTAAATGTTACCAGTAAAAGCACATGACAAAAGAACAGTTTCATGTTAGTTTCACATGAGCGCTCACTTGGTTTATTTCCCAAGATATATATAACATCGCAAAAATCCACAGCGATATAGTGTATTCTGGTGACCCGACAAAATAGCCCCGACAAAATAGCCCCGGCACAAAATAGCCCAAGACAAAATAGCCCCGACAAAATAGCCCCGCTGTTACTCGTGTGGCGCGGCGCTAATACGCGAAACACGCGGGCAACATCAAGGGTAGAATAAAGTGATGAGTCCTTTTCATCGGTTCGCACCCTGTATAGTAGACCAGTGAAGAAACAACTAAAACACACATATATAAAGGGACGATTCTGAGTGATTGCAAAAACTGAAAGTCGACCGAGCATGGAGAAGATAGGCTCACAGAAAGGAAAGGAGTTGCTGTTAAAAGACGGGTTCCGTTATCGTAAGGCGAGAATTAATGCCGACGAGAGTAAATCGTGGAGGTGCGTAGAGAAAAACTGTCGCGGACGTTTGAAGGAGTTCAATGATAACGCAACACTGGTCACCGAACATAACCATGCACCTGATAAGACGAAGAACGAAGCTGTTAGATGTGTTGCTGAGATGCGTAGCCGAGCAACACACGGCGTAGAAAGGCCGAGGCAAATTATCCAGCACAGTACTAGCGGATTATCTCTGGAAGCTGTAAGCCATTTGCCAGCGTATGCCGCGTCACAGAGGACCATCGAACGCACGCGGAAACGCTTGCATCAACCGTATCCGACTGCAGGTACAGTTGCAGATATTGCTATCCCGGCAGCTCTTCAGACCACTTCGAGAAACATGAACTTTGTCCTGTGGGATTCCGGAGCAGACGATGCCGAGCGTATCCTTATGTTCGGCACTGAGGAGAATCTTGGCATTCTCGATCAACATCGTCACTGGTTTATCGACGGAACTTTCAAAGTGGCTCCGGAATTGTTCCTGCAAGTGTTTACGGTGCACGCTTTGGTGGACAGATCTGCAGTTCCCTTAATCTACGTTCTGCTACAAGACAAAACTGAAAGGTCGTATACTCGTATTTTTCAGAAGCTTCTTGAATTGAAAGTAACTTTAAACCCGATAAGTGTCATGTGCGATTTTGAGAAAGCCAGTCAAAATGCATTAACTCGAGTGTTTACCACAACAGAAGTGGTCGGATGTCTCTTCCATTTGGGACAATGCCTGTGGAGGAAGGTCCAAGAGTTCAACTTAGTCGAGCATTATCGAAACGATGACAACATACGCATGAATGTTAAGATGTTATTAGCTCTTAGTTTTGTCCCAATTGACGACGTAGTTACTGCTTTCGAAAGCTTAGCCAATAGCTGTCCTCAAGAAATGAACGCCATCGTCGACTATTGGGAAGACAACTACATAGGATAACAAAAACGCAACCGCAGAGCACAGCCTAGATATGCCATTCGTCTTTGGAACGTCCGTGATCGAACAATAGATGGTTTACCTCGCACCAACAACTCTGTCGAAGCATGGCATCGGGCATTCCAGCAGACTATAGATTGCCATCATCCATCGGTGTACAAACTGGTCGACCAATTGCGAAAAGAACAAGATAGTGTAGAGATCGATCTCGCACGTTATCGTACAGGAGTCCGACAACCTGAAGCTTCGAAGTCGAAGTACGTGCAGCTAAACCGAAGACTGCAAACTCTCATTCCCACTTATGGCGCAGTTGACATTCTCGAATACCTTCGCGGAATTGCTCACAATCTTAGTATTTAGATTAATGTATACTATACCCAAATTTTACTGACTGTTCATTATACTTAAATCTAGAGATTACAAAAGACTACCTTTAAAGTTTTCTGTGCTGTAGGTATTAACGTTTTCGTTGTAATGACAACACGAATAATATTAAAAGTTTCACTTGTTTTGTTTACGGGGCTATTTTGACGGGGCTGTTTTGTCTATGGGGCTATTATGTCGGGGCTATTATGTCGGGGCTATTTTGTCGGGGCGATTTTGTCGGTGCGCCAGTGTATTCTATATTACTTAATATATAAAGAGTCTGCATGGGCTACAAGGTCTTGGACCAATGTCTTTAAAAATTAACAGGATGCTATTTTCTTCCATTTTTGGATTTCGAATTATTTCTTTTGTATGAAATCTCTGATTCTTCGAAAATGAATTACTTCTATGTGTTCTGCATCTTGTCCCTCTAAAAATTGTATTGCTGCATCCATACTGTTGAGGCTTCTGTGGGTGATAGTTTTACAGTACTGGCTACCGTGTTATTGTCATCATCATCATTTACCCTGTGTTTGAGCTCTCGCCTCATTCTCACTGTCCGATTTAGCTGTAAAACCCTCAGACAAAAATTCAGAAACAGAACAATCTTCATCCAAGTCCAGCCAATTACTTCATCTGGCAATGTCTCCAAGTTGAAATCATTCATGAGGTCACAGAGAAAACCTTAGTCTTTTCTTTAAATTGTTTGCTTGTGTGTTGTAGATCTTGTTCTGAAAACTCTTCAAAATTGGGCTCTGAATCCAAAGCAGTTGGGGATTCCTCGCCTTTACCTTCGTCTACAGGAAAGGCATCCTTGAGGCCCTTCATCCAGCAGTTTTCAAATGGGATAAATCTTATGCGGCAGAATATTCTGCCACTAGACAGAAAAATATTACTTATGCGGCGGAAATCTCATTCAAACCCCTTGTTCATGCGCATTCAAAACCGCGTAGGCTACAACATTTGTAATCGTAATTCCGAGATTTCTACAGCGCCCAACGAAAGCCACATCGCGGGGACCAGCTTATTCACAGGCACTCAGTCAAAACAAAATCGATAGGCAAAAGGGTCCGGTTCCAGGTCAAGATCCAAAAGTCAGACGGACAGACAGCGTGGCAGCTACAGGGGGTGGTGTTTGGGGTTGGAGAGCAGAGAGAGATAAGAGGAAGAAGGGGTGTCAGGAAAAGATCTGTAAAAAAGGAATGACATTTCGGTTTTACAAACACGTTTTACAAAGTTAAAATGTCTGAATGAATCTTCAGACAAACTTTTGACAGTCAGCAAGAAGCTGAACAGTTTGTTACTTCGTACTGTGCTCGAAATTATCACCCAGTGCCACAAAGGCACAACGTAACGCGGAAACTTCTGCTGCACAAGTAATTTCTCTATGCGTTGGGTGGCGGAATCTTCCACCGCAGAAGCACTATGCTTTCAAATGCTTGTAGTTTCACTCCATCCCAAGCTTTTTTTAACTAAATAAATGACTTGTTCAAAGTTTAACTGTTGGGTCATTTCATGTCAAATCAACCAGTGTTAAGGTGATTGTACACCATATCATCTCAGATTTTAATGAAATTTCACACACATTTTTTATCACATAGTGGTTCCGTTAACGCCCAGGACGTTAGTGGAAACTCAGAGACTAGATTCATCATGCTATTGGTTAAAGCATGTCACATGAATTTTGCACTTCCGTTGTGATTTTGGTCACTTCTGTATGGATTTCTAGATTTTGAAATGGCGGCCATCAGGCTGCATCAGTTTAGCTAGCTTTCCATCAATTTCTCTTATAAAGATAAAGTCGTAATTCCATACTCTGATCGCTATTTCATGCATTTTAATAACAAATACCAAAGGTCACGTTGTGCCAACAAAAAACGCATTAAAATGGGGCTATGAAGCAATAAACTTGTATTTTCCCCAAAAAAATGTATCTGTGGGTTTGTTGGACTAAAATTGTTTTTAGAAAATCCCCGTTTCTTGTTTGTTTGCAACTGCCTGATAGGCAATTATGCAGGTTCTCATAACAACATTCAGTTATTAATATACAGATATTTTATCAGAAAGGGGTCCAAACTAGGTCATTTTTGCAGCAGTCCTTTCCTAACTTACAACACGTGTTACGCTTTACTATATTCGGGCGTGAGAGGATCTGCGACCAATTTGGTCACGCCCGGCAGACGTGCGCGCATCTTCGACAACTTCAATCATGCCCGTCAGCCCCGTTCACGTGCACAAAATCATGTGCTATGCATTGACCAAGTGCGTGGCGGGCGTTATTCGAGTGCTGTGTATAGGCTAATGTCGGGCATTATGGTATCCACGACCTTTTATTAACAGATATAAAGAATTTCTGAAAATTTTACTTGATTATCTCAAAAAGTTTAGGAATTATAGAAGTTTAAACTTTTTGGCCATTTCGTGACTGTGAAAATTGAATGATTCAGGATCTTTGACTTGGTGTCAATCCGGAAGTAACAGGGATAGAAGCCTGAAATTTTCAGCTTCTTGTCAATTTCTTGTGCTGATTACAAAAATGCAATTATCATCAGGGTGTCTCCCTTTCAATTATATGCTCAAAAGCTAATTATTGCAGCTGTTTTAGTTGCTGCAAGGCCAGGTGATGATATATAAACGTCTGTAATAGCATGAGACTAAGCCATATGAGAAAGAGGTCTTGATAAAGTTTAGCAGATATGACTTGTTAAGCCATTTGTAGCTCACGCTGCGACCGTGTTATCCTCGAATGCGCATTATATCAACGCGTATTATCGCGTGCACCTTCAAAACTCGCTCGTGGCGAACTCTTCTGCCGGGCGTAACAGCGTCCACGTGCGACCCATGTCTCGACTCCGTTATAATACAGATATCTTAGAAAGGAAACTTCTACCCAAACCACTAAAACATAATCTTACCGTAATGAAAAGGTATTGAGTTTTGCATCTAAAACAGTTTTTATTCCAGTTTTGATGTCTTTTGGACTGCCGATACATCTGGGCAATACTGCCACATGTTCTGATGCACGCACAGGTTCAAGACAACTGTAACGTTCGTTTAACTTTTCTTTCGCTTCTTCAAAAAGCATGTGATTACAGGGTATAGTCTGTTTATGCATGTTTACAGATTTCTTTCTGATAAAACGTACTTTCATTAAAAAATTCCCAAACGCTAACGTGGTTAACCCAAACTTACGAGAAACCAAAGAATAGAGATTACAAAAAGTTATGGGCTTAAAATTGCGCATTTGATATAAAATTTAAAGTGGCGCCACCTAAAAATACTAGGTTAATCCATAATCTCTGGATTTCTTCCGCGACCAATAAAAGCTTTAAAAAATCGGGAAACCAGATAACTTACACCTGTGACGTTCCTTAAGGCCCTGTCCTTGCAAGGTCCTCTCATGGTCATCCTTTACACATTTACAACAGACCTAGATTGCTACTGGTTTCTGCATTCGGTATCCATTTTCGGTTTTTTCTCGTTTTTGTAAAAGCCGGTTCGATATAGGCCTATAGTCGGGAAAAAATCGGTGGTAGGAAAGTCTCCAACCTTAGATATGCCGACGACAAAGCTATAGGAGCTGGTTGATCGCCCTGGTCGGGTTAACCAGAAATTTGGATTTGTTGAAAAATATCTATAAGACAAACATAATCGTAATCTCAGTGTAACTACTATAAAACTTTTACCAGAACTAACACAAGACTGTTTGCTTTGAAATATGCAGGCCCATCATTATGGAACTCAATTCACAAGAATTTACGTTCTTTACCTAGTTTAAACTTATTTAAGAAGCAGATTATTCGGTATTTTAGTACTTCTTGCGACTGAACATTGTATAATCTATTTCAGTTTTAGTTATGCCAAAGTAATAGGCTATTTCTTTTCTTCATAAACAGATGTTGTTCTCGTGTTAGTTAAGAATTGATTAGTTGCTCGTATATAAGATATTAACAATCCATATAATGTATAATTTATATGAATTTTTGTTATGCCAAAGTATGAGGCTATTTCTTTCTTTATTGACAGTTGTTGTTCTTATTTTATTTAAGAATTGATTAGCTGTTCGACGGTTGGACATTAGCCATTGTTACATTATCGTGTAATCGGCTGCCCTAAATTAGCGAGACCTCGGCCCCTTTTGGGTAGACCTTTGCATCCAAATAAGTGTATATTTTTGTTATTTGCAATGTTTTTATTCTGTTCTTCTTTGGAGCAATGAACTTACTTACTATTTACTTACTAATCTCGAGATTTTTACAGCGCCCAACGAAAGCTAAGTTGCGGGAACAAGCTTATTCACAGGCGCTCAGTAAAAACAAAATCGATAGGCAAAATGGTTCGGTTCCAGGTCAAGACCCAGAAGTCAGGCACTCAGACAGTCGGACGGCAACGGTGGATGGTGTTTGAAATTCAAGCGAGAAGAGAAATAAGGGGAAGAGGAAGAATCGGGATAAGATTTTTGGAAAAGAAATGTCTTCAGTCTTGAATGAAAGACCAGCGCAGAATCTGAGAGGTGAAGTGTTGGTGAGTTCGTATGATGGATAAGATAATTGTAATTCTGGCGGGAGTTTATTCCAGAGGGGTGGGACAGGTATGGCTATGGAGCGATTTCGAAATTTTAAGGATGAGGTGAGGGGAGAATATTGGCCTTTGAAAGAAAGTGTTTTAGGAAGATTCTGAAAATATCACGGATACAAAAAGTAAGCAACGAAGAACTGTACAGAAGGATACATCATAAAGAAAACTTAATGCAAAAACTAATTCGAAGGAAATTAGGACTATTTGGCCATATATGCAGAATGAACAATGATAGGAAAATCAAAACACTATTGTTTGGAATGATGGATGGGAGTAACAGAAGAGGACGACCGCACAGGGAATGGGCGGACGACATAACTGAATGATGTGGAACAACGCTTCAAGAGCTGAGCCATGCCGTACTGAACAGACAACAGTGGAAGAACATGGTGAAAATGGCATCAGACACCTACGGGCGCTGAGCCCACGGTTCATGATGATGATGAGGGGAGGGCGAAGAAGTGTTAGCACAGATGAGGAGCGGGTTCACAGATAAGACTGTATCCAAAGGAGAGCAGTGTCAGCAAAACCAAGCCAGGTTGAAAGTCGGTGGAGTAAGATACTGTGATCCATGGTGTCAAAGGTTGCAGAGATATCAAAGAGACAGAGGCAAGAAACCTGCTGATGAGAAATGGCAGAAACAAGTTGTGGGTTAAGGAGTGAGTTAGAAGCTAAAAAGTCGTTGATCCGAGTCTCGGATGTGGGTTGAAAGAAAGATAGTGAAGATCGAGGTGAAGAGGGTGGGCAGTCATAAGTGGGGAAGGAAGCATCAGCAGATGGATAATTGGTGGTTTTGGAAAGGAGAGAATGTAGAGAAAGACGGAGGGTACTAATTTTGTCAGAAAAGAAAGAACAGAAGGAGTCAGCTACTGAAGAAGGTGGAAGAGAATTTGGAAGTGGGCTGGATGAGTTCCGATGGACGAGTTGGTTTGTGGTTTTACAGAGAAGGCGATGATTAGAGGATCGGGAGTGAACTAACGAAGAGTAAAATCTCACCAGCGAGAAGCCACGGATAAACTTCCTGTAGCAGGCACAGAGTTAAAAGGCTCGCATATCTTTTAGCCGCTGGAGCGAGGGCCATATTACCACCCCAAGTACCTTCGCAGGGTCCACCGCTATCCCTTCATGTCCCAGAAAGTAATGTAATGTAATGTAATCGAGAATTTGAAAAACACTTCAACATATACTCTTCAGAGGCGCTCCCGGTCCTACAACCCAGAAGCACTGGGAAATACGAAGGTCTTAAGCGCTTGCGAAAAAGAGAGGGAGAGAGACTAAGAAATTCCTGTCGCAAGTCACTAGGAAGCCCATTCCAAGAAGCGGGACCAACCACAGCAAAACTCGTGCGCTGGGCCGTGACTGTTCGGACCGATGGGACAAGCAAGTCACCCCGTACCGCCGAACGAAGTAGTCTGCGGCCCGGAACGGAGGAGGCCAAAACACGAGCTCCCTAAGATAAGAAGGGGCGCAACCTGAGAGGCAATTATGTACAAAAGCCAGGATTTTGAGTTTGATGCGCTCCCGGACAGGCAGCCAATGGAGTTCCTCCAGAATGAAAGCAGAGATGTGGCCGAACTTGGGGGATACCTCCGATCAGACGAGCAGTAGCGTGCAGGACAGATTGTAGTTGCGAAATTCAGGAGAGACCCAAGCCAGCAAAACCAGCATTGCCATAGTCGATCCTGGAACAGAGAACTGTATGGACCAGGATGTTTGCAGCCTGGATCGTGAGGGAGTGGCGGATAGTGATAGATAGAAAGCAGAACGTCCTGCGCATCAAATGACATGTTCGGTTTGAGCTTAAGGCCTGCGTCTAGAAACAGCTGAAAAACTTTCCTCAACTGGTCAAGGTGTTGGCTTGGCCTATTCCCGAAGACGATAACATCGTCAAGATACACCAGGCAAAATTCGAAGTTCAACCCAGACAAAACAATATCCATCAGCGGATAGCAGGTAACCGGCTCACTACACAGCCCAACCGGGATAAACCGCCACCGGAACGTATGTTAAAAGCGGCCTTGGCTGCGTCCTGGGGCTCCATCGCAACCTGGTGATACCCGCTTCGGAGGTACAACGTACTGAACCATCCTGCTTTGAATCAGACGGCAATGCATTCGTCTATCCTCAGGACAGGGTAGGAGACTTTTCTATTTTGATGTTCAATCGTCGATAGTCAGTGCAAAATCTCATCGTACTATCTTTCTTGGCAAGGACCACATTGGCCGCCCACTCACAGCCGGATCAGTTACTCCGTCAGCCAGCATTCGGTCCAGTAGCTGGTCAATCACTACCCTTTGTAGGAGTGGTTGTAGTCTCAGTGTGGTTCACGGCCGCGACTTCGTGTTCTCTTGGTGCCTCGGGTGCCTCCTTGATTACTTCCTAGGTTTTGTCTCGGAATCGTCACAGCAGAGAAGAGCGTCGGCGATACGTCCCATTCTCAATGGCTGTCAAATAGGAAGCGAATTCCTCGTATCCATCCTACGCTTACAAATAGAAATCCGCCCATGTCGCCTTCTTCCAATCAAACAACAGGTCCCTTAGCTGCTTTCCAACTTCTGGCGGCACATCCTTCGGAAATATCTTCGCCAAGTTCAACACCCGGATTGGCGATGCACTTATATCATCTTTAACAACAACTTGGGCCACTTGGGCCACTTGGACCCCTGACTGGATCTCTCATGATGTCTCAGTCATCCAGGCGTGCGCCATTATGCTCCTACACATGGTCTTAGTCGGCACGTCGCGCTTCGCCAGAGGGAGCACAACCACACCCTCGGCGACGATCACTGCAGCACCAAGTTGATCATTCCATTCCCCTAGAACGACTGTCTAAATCCTTTGGCCTTACTGGCTCTGCTCTTCTTTGGTTTCGCTCATTTCTTTCTGATCGCTCCCTTTCTGTTATTTTTGGGCCCACTCGCTCTGCCTGGACTCACATTCCCTATGGTCTTCCACAGGGTTCGGTACTTGCACCGCTTCTATATATCCTATATACTGCTGACCTCGCCAGTATACTTCTTCCCTTGGGTGTTTCGTCTCACCAATATGCTGATGACACTCAATCCTTTACTCATGGCCCAGCTGCCTCAGCCACTCTGATGGTTGAGCAGATCCTTGAGGCCACCTCTGTTCTAGATCTCTGGATGTCTTCTAACCGCCTCTGTCTTAATCCTGATAAGACTCAATATATCTGGCTAGGTGGCCGTGTCCAGCTTGCCAAAATTGACTTTAGTTCCCTTTCCTCTAATTTCCCTCATATCCACTTCTCTTCCTCAGTCCGTGACCTCGGAATCATCCAGTCTTTCTCTGACTGACCATATAAATAATATCTCCCGCTCTTGTCTCTACCACCTACGACAACTCCGCTCTATTTGTCACTCGCTTCCTCTTCATGCGATCTCTGCCCTGATTTGCACTAGGATTGACTTTGGCAATGCTGCCTATATTGGACTTTCTGCAATAATATTAACACCTCCAAGCTTCAGTCTATACTTAATGCTGCTGCACGCCTTATCGGTGCTCTTCCAAAGTCTGCCCATATATCTACTTTTATTCGTGATTCACTTTATTGGCTTCCTGTCAGTCAACGCATCCAATTTAAGATTCTTATCTTTATGCGCAACTGCCTTCTAGGCTCTGCTCCGTCCTACTTAACTTCTTTTTGGATTCCGGTTTCCTCATTGCCTGCTCATGCCTCCCTTCGCTCAGCTACCCGTGGTCTCTTGGTAGTCCCTCGCGTCCGCACTATGACTGCTCAGTCCAGGAGCTTTGCCTTTGTTGGCCCTTCCAGCTGGAACTGCCTTCCTCTTGAGCTGCGGCTTCAGTTACTTAGTCTCTCTCCTACCCAGTCTCGCAAACGCCTGAAATCCTTTTTGTTTGTTCAAGTCGAGAGTGCCACTGTTTCCTAAGTAGCGCTTTATAAATGTTCGTTTACACTTACAATTACAAGAGGATCCATCTCCCTTTATTAGTGGAATATGCCAGCAGCCAACAAACAGCACCCCGCGCCGAACCCGAGGCGGCAGCGATGCTGTCTTAACCAATCCATCGCCAGCATCGGTTCTAGGATCTGGTCCGGGACCAGGAATGTGTTAGCATTCTCAAATCCAAGCCTAATCTTAATTGGGATACTCATCTCTATTAGAACGTGGATCTCTGTCGCATTGGTGGCTAACAGGGCGCGCTGTACAAGACTCCCCTCCGACCCGGTGTCGATTAAGCACATCTTGGCGTCCTTTGATCGAGTCCCGTATATAGATCGCGTTGCCGCTCACTCCGCGCGACGATCTCTGCAGAGTAGTGTGGCTCACGCACGCGACTTGGTCTTCCATGTTTTCCTCAGGTGCTTGCTCGATGACCTCCACGGAAACGTCACGGCCGAGGACAGTGTCGGGCGATATGTCGCATTCTTCCACTGTTGTAGCAGGCACCTCTCCACCACCTTGCACTACGTTGTGCGGTCCCGTCTCGGCCGCTGGTTCGGCTGGTGTCTACTTCTGTTCCGGAGAGACCTAGAAGAGCGGCCAACTGCCGGTCAATCTTCTTTTCCAGCTCATGTCAGCTATCTGAGGCTCCCATTGGGCCGTGAAGCTCCAGCTCGTTTTGTAGAGATCCAGTCAGATCATTATCCTGGGTTCCCCAGACGCGATTGTTGACCTTCGTCGATCATCTGGATCCACCATCCGCTGGTAGGCTTTCAGTCTTAGGGATACCCTGTACGGTTCATCAAACGTCTTGGAATATTCATTCTCGAACCTTTAAAGATAGCTCACAATCTCCGATTGCCTCGAGGAAAGCGTCTTGTGCAAGGATCTCGGTCGTCTCTTTGGAACGTACCGGATAGGCCAGCATGACTGATCTCCGTAAGTCATGTAACAAATCGATAAGAGTCTCGTTGGATCGCAGTCTGCGGTAATGTAGTTGCACTCGGAACGTTTTTGCCAACCCCTCTGCACCGTACCTCTGTCACAGCCTCTGTGTCAGTTCCTCGTGAGTAACATCCCATCAAGCCCCGAAATCTCATAGTAACTGGGTACGGCCTTGTCGAGTGCACAGTGTAAACAGTCTACTTTTCTGAAAAGGTCCATCGGTTAAACTTGGCACATATCTCGAAATGTACGATGAAGGAATCCACGGACCCTGTCCCGTAAAACTTTCCTGGCTTCATCAGCATCTTCCAAGGTCCAGAGATGGCACCAACATTCTCCAGTAGTTGTGGAACCGAAATCATTTCTGTCCGGCCCCTAGCTGCTTTCTTCATTTTCGGTATCCGATTCGGTACTGTCGAAGTCTATGCTCTCCAAAATCCGTTCCAAAATCCGTTTTGATTCGAACTGAAGCCCTCAGAACGTTCTTCCTTTCATCCCGAGCATCAAATTCTCTTCGTTTATTCAACAAAACACAGCCTAAGTGGAACTGATGCACAGCGAATGTTAAACCAGCTACCAGTTATCTAGTAGTAACTCTAAATGCATTACTAATCACGAGTCCTGTTTTAGTCTTGAATTCCCTTCCTCTCTTCTTTTTCTCCCTCGTCGATCACCCTAATATAGGCGTCGATCCAAGATACCAAAGATACCCAAGACATTTAAGATACCCAAGACACCGAAAATACCCAAAACACCTAAGATACCGATGCAGGGTGCACCGCTACATCTATCGTAAAACTTGCTTAATGCCCGAATACACCAATTACTTGTTAGCTAACTATTGGACATCGGTCCGTATTGTATACCACTGATAATACCTCACTGCGGGTCTTTATTCCGCATGAGCCATCACGAACAGAGCTACAGACATTTTAACTAAGAACTGATAACGCATTTGTACACATAAAATACAAGTTAAAGTTTTAGCATACAACTTTGTTACAGTAAAACAGTACTGCACACTAATCTGATCTGAAGACTTCTATAGCGCCGTTATCATAATGCCCAAGGCATCAATCGATGGTCGCTTCAAGTCAAAACTGCAGTACAAAATCATAAACCGTTCGAGAAACAGGGTTGAATTCTGATATATCAGAAAAACCAGAAGCCAGGCTAACGTGGGTAAGCAAGTTGGAAGAGATGCTTCTTAAGTGTAGACCTCAATGACATCAACGAATTGGCAGAAGGAACTGAACTGGGCAGTAAATTCCAAAGCTTTGGACCAGCCACTGAGAAGGCCCGAAAGCTAAACAGTATAGAGCACAGTAAGAGTCACAGCGTCCACTGATCGAGTGCAATGTCTACTAGTGTTAGGGGTAAGCATGGAATGTAGACTGAGACCCGGTGGAGGAGATTTAGGACATGATAGGTCATTGTAGGAAGAAACGTTATAAAAGCTAAGTCTCAGGGTTGAGATCATGTTAGAAAAAAAATTGTAGGGAACTTTACATGTAATAATACAGTTGCAAAGTATACAACGCACAACAGCAAAGTCGGACTATAAACATGAAGCATGAAGAACGTATAAAACTTAAAACTGATACCGATATCGCGATATTTAGAATAACCGAAATCAACCTTGTCTTGTCTTGTGTTTAGCCATCTTCGATCCGAATTTGGGCTGCACCATGAACCGTCTGTCTCCAGATGTTTCTATCTTCAGTTGTCCTCGGTAATTGACTCATAGTTAATCCTGTCCAATACCTTATGTACTCAATTAAAGCTGTTCGTGGTCTTCTACGTGCTCGCGATCCCGATGTTGTACCCTGCATTATTTCTTTCTCCAAACAGTCTCCATTTTCCCCATAACATGACCAAAGTATGTAAATTTCCTTGACATGATATTACTTAACGGTTGCCGTTTCATGCTAATTTGTTCCAATACCTATTCGTTCCTCGTTGGTTTTCCGATCCAAGAAACCCTCAATATCTGTCTCAGTCCTTTCATTTCAAATCCACTTATCCCCATTTCATCTGTTTTATTGATGGTCCACTCAGTGTTGTAGCTAGCCTTGCGTGGGCCCTTGTGCAAGCTGAATGCGATGGGCCTCACCCCAACCTCACCTTACCCTCCCCCAGTTTCCACGTGTGACTTCTCTAAATTTTCGTTGTATCTACTGCAAAAATAAGCCTACTTCGGCTACTTCAAATATGTATTGGAGATCGACTGTCTGACTTTATGACAGTTATTATACTGCGAGGTAATCATAGTGATCCGACTCATAATATTCACAGATGTTTGATTCATTCGCATACATTACACGCTGTTGCGTGCTGAGAATGGTCTACAATAGGAGGCGTAAATAGTCATCCCCTAAAACGTGCTTTTGCGCGCCTTCTGCTGTGCATAATTATCCTCCATCTTCAATACATAAAAATCTCGTTTTCAATTGCCAAATCGCTAAATCGTTCTTGAGACGTGGAGCTTTGTAAATAGTTCTTTATAAGCTTGAGCGTCGAGAATTATCACGAATTTCTTATTACAGTTGACTTCAATATACATGTGGATAACCATCTGACACATTTGCTTCTGAATTCCTCACCCTATTTATCTTCAACTAATCTGGTTCACCATGTCAAATTCCCCACCCACATTTAACTCTGTGCCTGCTACAGGAAGTTTATCCGTGGCTTCTCGCTGGTGGCTGCACCTCTTTTCGCTCTTACTATAGGCCGATCACCATGGCCTCGCGTGTGACGAGGGTCTTTCATAAGATCGTGGCCTCTCGTCTGACCGAGAAAGTTTCGCTTGATCCGAGGCAGAAAGCGTTCATGCCTGTTGACGGATGTGCTGACAATGTCTTCCTTCTGAATACCATCATAAGGGGGGCCCAACGGCAGAGAAGACCGTGTGTCTAGCCTTCATTGATGTGGCAAAAGCCTTCGACTGTGTCTCTCACGAGACACCGGCTAGGTCCCTTAAGAGGCTGGGCGTGCCATCGCCGCTGGTGCAGTACGTAACATCTATGTACGCCAACACCTCGACCGTCCTCAAAGTAGGCGGTCGAAAGAGCGGACCGATCCAGTGCGGCCGCGGTGTTCGGCAAGGTGACTCCCTGTCGGCCATCCTGTTCAACTGCGTGATGGACGAAGTGTTGTCGGCCCTAAACCCGGCTATTGGTTTCCACCTTAACGGTGACTACCAGGTCCGGTGTTTAGCGTATGCTGACGACCTCGTCCTCATTGCTTCAACTGCTGAGGGCCTGCGTGAACAGGTTGCTAGAGTGTCCGAGGCGCTTCAGTACAGCGGTCTGAGACTGAACTCAGCAAAGTGTGCTACCTTCCGCATCGATGTGGACGGGAAAGCTAAACGCTGGGTGGTTAATCCTTCACCGATTCTTTCCATCGATGGTGAATCAGTAAAATCCCTTACTGTAGTGCAGACATACAAGTACCTGGGATTGCAGGCTGGAGTTTCCGGTATGAGGAAGGCATACCGCGTCTTCATCAATGTCGGGCTCGATCGGTTAACACGTGCTCCTCTAAAGCCCCAACAGCGCATGTTCCTATTGCGCTGTCATTTGTTGCCAAAAATGTATCATGGACTTGTTCTCGGGGAGTTAACGTCCAAATCGCTTGAGCAGTTGGACTGGTTGGTGAGGGCGGCAGTACGCAAATGGTTGTGGCTGCCGCACGATACTCCCACCGGATATTTCCACGCCAACGCGAAGGACGGAGGACTGGAAGTGCCGCGCCTGCGGTACCTTATCCCACCGCTTAAGGCCTGCCGCATGGCCAAGGTGGAGGAGTTGCGAGACCCCATTATGCAGTGCGTGGCTACAGGTCCCATCTTCCTAGGTGCGAGGAGGAAGTGTACACGATTGGCAAAGGTGGCGAATCGAGAACTGAGTGACAGCAAGGACGTGAAAGAGCTCTTGGCAACCCAGCTCCACTCATCGGTTGATGGTCGGGGATTGAAACAGCAGGGACAAACCCCCCACGTTAACACCTGGGTGACTGACGGGTCCGCCCTCCTTAGTGGAGGTGACTACGTGCAGTCCATCACAGTGCGGGGGAACCTGTTGCCGTCTGCAGAGCGCAGCTCTCGCGGGCGTCGCACGGGCACCATATGGTGTGACGCCGAGTGCAACGCCCAAGGCACCCTGGCTCACATCTCCCAGAGCTGTGTGAGAACCCACCGTCTCCGGTGTGACAGACACAATTCGGTGCTCAACCTGATCGCCAATAGGGTTGAGTCAAAGGGTCACGAAGTGATCCGGGAGCCGACCATTGTTACTGGAGTTGGGAGGCGCAAGCCTGACTTGATGGTCTTGGTGGATGGGGTGGCCCATGTTGTTGATGTTACTATCACCTCGGACTGTAATGATATGAGCGGTCCGTACCGAGAAAAGGTTGACTACTACAACATACCTGACATCATCGACTGGGTTGCTAAAGTCCATCCGGGCGCGCCGTGTGAGTTCGGGGCCGTGGTGCTCAATTGGAGAGGAGCTCTGTTCCAATCCTCGTCCCGGCTGCTCCGCAGGTTGGGAGTTTCGGCCGCTGACGAGACCCTACTGTCGGTCCGGGTGCTTATGTACACCTCGAACATGTTCAAGTTCTACACCCGGTCGACAGTGAGAGGTCCAGGGCCAACGGACACCGGGCCTGCCTAGGAACCCGCTTATGACAAGGCCATACCCATTGCGGACCAGGCACGGAGGTCCGTTCAACGCGGTCTACCCTAAAGGTGACATACGCGAGTGAGTCCCTGGTCTCGAATGCTCGTTAAACCGGAGGCTACCAAATTCTCCCACGGGCCAGCTCGGCTCTGACTGCAGGCCTCGCTTGCGAGGCCTTTCTTTTATGGGTCGGGACCGGTGAATTCCATCCAGCAGTCAAACAAGAGCCAAAAGTTATATCGATGATGAAATCTCACTTCGGTGACCTGACTGAGATATAAAAAAATAGCTCTAACAACTGCATCAATGTTTGGGTTATCCAATGATGACTGATGGATTGTGATGCGTCGGAAACCGGATTTGGAGCCGGGTAGTCCCAACGCATTGATAGGGATGAGAAAGTAATCGCTGAGGGTAGTAGACACTTCTGTGGCAGTTACTGGCTGTTGTACACTTTAGCAAGCTCTAATAACAGTAACTGCTGGGTCGGTATTTGATTTTGTGGACCGACATGCCGCACTCCAATGGCTGTAGAAGACCCCTGACCCTATCGGGCAACAGGGCCCTTTGGCTGGAGCAACTGGCCGAGTTTGAGATTGTTCATGGACCGGACCGAAGCTACGGGAACACAGATGCGCTCTCCATGAAGCTATATGGGCAATGAGGGCAATGAGACCTAAATAGTGGCTGTCGCAGGAGAGGTGACAGAGGTCACCTCTGTTAGGGAAACCGAGGATCCATGAGATGCACCTTTGGATTGCTTTGCAGAGACCCAGAGAAATGATCCTGATTTGGTCATTGTAAGGGTATGGCTGGATGAAGATGCCCAAGTTCCTGATTTCCAAGGGATGCTGTGTGACATGGAAGCTGTGAAGATTTATTGGTACCAAAAGGACCATTTATATCTACGTCGGGAAGTGATTTGTAAAAAATTGCCGGGTGGTGTGGAGCAGGTACTTTTACCGAGGAGTCTTTGAGAGGAATTTATGAGGCTTGCTCTCACATGGGGGTGACCAGGGGCCAGTTGGAAAGCCAACGGACGTACTGCGACAGCAGATGTACTGCAATGGATGGTCAAAGGAGGTTGAGCACTTTTCTCGCTTGTGGAGTTGACTGATGCTGCTCGTAACTTGGGTACTATTTTTTATTCTACTGTCTCTTAACAACTGTGTAATTGGCATTTGTAAGTCATCACACATGCATATTCGTGGCATAAGCAGAATTTGACATTATGTCCCTATGTCTTCAAGGATACCTCTAGCAAACACACTGGTCTCCAGTTGCCTTGGTTACTGTAACTCGCTTCTTACCATTATCAAAAAGTCAAACATGCAGAAATGTCAGAGTACAGAACTCTTTGGCTAGGGCATAACTGTTACATCAAAATATGAGTATATAACCCCTGTTCTTAGATCTTTGCATTGGCTTCCTGTTCAGCAAAGAATTTCATTTAAATGGGGCTTATAGTTTGCAAAACATTAAACTCTGACCAACCAGAATACTTAAATTCATTCCTTACTCCTCAAACTCATCATTATTCAACCAGGTCATCTGAATGCCTTTTTCTTGTTGTGCCAGAAACTAGAACTGTTCATGGTGAGTGAGCTTTTCAGTTGCTGGATTGAAATTTTGAAATTTTCTTCCCGCATCTGTGTCATTTTGTTCTCGGCTTAAGACTTACCTTTTTTAGTTAGCTTATCTCCCTTAGGTTGCCTCTCTGTCTTAGTGGACTGATCTTCAGAATTTGACTTGAATGCAGCTTAAATTTGATGCTCTATCAGTTTATGCTCTGTGCATCAAACACTGGTGCTCTAATTTTCTAATTTATAATAATAATAGTAATAATAATAGTAATAATAATAAAAATAATAATAGTAATAATAATAATATATACCGATTTATCGGCTTCTTATCAGTTCATCCCTTTGGCCTTCGAGACCCTTGGCCCGATAAATTTACAGGGCCTGGAGTTTTTATCTAATCTGGGTGGACACTTGACCAGGGTTTCCGGAGACCCAAGGGAGACCGCTTTCCTTTTCCAACGTGTTGCCTGCACAATTCAACGTTTTAATTTGATTGCCTTCCAGGACACTTTTGAGAAGTCTGACATCAACGAAGATTAGCCATCCCAGAATACAATTTTTTCATCTGGATAATTTTTCAGCTCCCTGAGGGATCATAAATACCTTGGGGCCAAAAAAAAAAATAATAATAATAATAAAATAATAATAATAATAATAATAATAATAAACATTCCCACAGATGCACAATACCATGCTATGCTAACACAGTGGCAAACAGAATCCAGGGTCTCTGATCCTGATAACACTACTATCCATAGACAATCATATTGGGACAGGCCACTGCTCGAAAAGGCTGCTCTAAATCTTAGTAATTTACTTAAAGACATGTACGATCAAGCATGCATAAAAGCTGCCTGTGACCCAAGGAATCTATGTACAAGAATGGAAAGTCACACAAAATACTTGTCTATCTGGTTTGAAAACTGAAGTGTGGCTACACTTGCACTAAAGAGTAAGTGCATTTCTGTAGAAGCCAATAAGCTCAACAGACACAGTGTGGGGAGGCAAGGATGTCAGCTTTGAAGTTTGAAATGTTGAGCATTTTCTAAAGTCAGTAATTGGTGACAGAGTAAATGGAAGGTGGCTTACCATGAAAAGAAACCTGAGCAGTAATGGCAGTATGGTCAGTTTATCATGGACTGTGGATGTAGTGATGGCAGACGCAGTTTGAAGTCAAGCACAGGGCAGATTCTGGGATTACTGCCATCAACCTTTCCTCATTGTCAACGATCGGGCTTCAAACTGTCAACTTACCATTTTATAGAATAGCATTAACTTGAGTAAAGACACAGTCTTTAATTTTGAAGATTATAATTAAAGCAAGCAGTCCAGTCATCACAGTTTCTAAACACTACACATTAGAAACTCAAACTTTCAACTGAGCACATGCCAGACCTCTGCTACAAATCTCAATGCTCTCTGCTACAAATTCTTCGCACTCTCTATTGTAAGCCCTTTTCACCAAGGGCCAGGGCCTAGTACAAACGTTAGACCAGTCTCTTACTGAGTAAGCGGCATAATACCATGGTCACAGTCACAGATATGCATGATGCAAGAGTTGATATGATCAGAGAAGCTGGTTTTGGTTGAAGAGCACACCTAAGTTGCACACAGGAGAATTAGTAGTAAAGATGTGGGTGGAGGCAAAATCCAGGCTGAAGAAAATAGAGGGGTCAGGAATTTTCTTGAGGTGGTCACGTAGAGCATGTATAGTAAGTTTGGTTTAAAAATGGTATAAATTCGGTTTAACTGGTTTCAAGCACAGGAGATTAGATGTCGTCCTGGAGATTTGTGTAACCACATGAAGAATATGATCTATAGAGCTGTTTGAAACAGTTTGAAAGAAAGAGATGAATAGTTGGGCATCATCAGCATACAGGTGATGGTCAACTGAGGATACTTAATGAGTCGACTGAGTGGAGTACTAGGGTAATGGACAAACATAAGAGGTCCGAGAACAGAGCCCTGTGGAACTCTGCAAGTGAGAGGGCATGATTGGGATGAGGCTTCTGATGTCTTAACAGAGAAAGAGCAGGAGGAGAGAATGGACTGTATCCAGATGACAGCAGTGTTGGTAAAAATAAACCAGACTGAAAGGGCTTTGGAGTAGGATGTTGTGATCAATGGTATCAAAGACTGCTGAAATATCAAGCAGGCAGAGGCATAACCCCGTTGAGAGATAGCAGAAACAAGCTTGTTTTAGAAGGCAGTGAGAAGGGTTTCACTCGAGTGCTGTTTAATTAAACCAGGCTGGTGTGGGTTAAGGATTTAGTAGAAAGTCAGATAGGATTCTTTATATGTTTAACCTTGACAAACATGCTCCTGTTATTACCAAATCCTGCTCTCACAAAACAATCCTTGGCACAATTCCTATCTCCAGGCCCTCAAATCCTTCTGGTGACACATTGAGTGCATCTAGAAATGCATCCATGATCCTCAACTGCTGCGCTTAAATCTGCCACTAAGGTGATCTGTCAGAAAGCAAGTGACTAGTACGTAACAAATGCATACTTACCTCACTTACTCCTTGGACAGTGCAGGTTAACCTGGCCTGTCTTGAAAGATGCAGCACAACTTCTCAATGTAAGGAGGAATCTGATTATTTTTCTGACACAAGGCAAGTGGGAAAAACTTGGAAGCTTTGACAGTATTTGGGAACATAACTCAAAATAAACTGGACCATCCCTTTTGGTGTAGTAAAAAGCTGAGTACACACTTTTGGCTATTTTGCTGATGATACCCAAATTTTTATCTTTCAATATGAAACTATTCACTTGGAAACTCTAATAAAAAGATGATTCTTATAGCGGGCATCTATGTTGACAGAGGATCATACGCAACTTGCAGATCTTCTTTCAGTAGCTTGATGGTGAGTGGTGCTAACGATCAGCGGCTTACCTTCAGGGATCTTAGGTTTTTCACAGCATGTGGGTTCCACAAATTGAATCATCCGAAAATAGCTAGATGTAACAAGTTGTGATTTTCCACATATGCATATTAATAAATATATGCAAGGCATTTACAGCATTTCAGTCATATGATTTGCTTAGGCCTAATAGCTTTGCAGGGCCCTGTTTACGACATGCACCAATTACTTTTGTTTGCTCTCTGGGAACCTACGCCTCCAGCCATTACTTAGCAAATTTTTTCTTTCTCGCTTCTGCTTCCTTTTAACTTCTCCCCATCCACCTGTCAATCATCCATCTTTTGCCCTGTTATCTCTCACATCAGCGTCGGTCCGCTCCACCCCTCTCTATCTACTTCCATCTGTCAATCTTCCATCTTCAGCTCCTTATCAGTCTTGTTTCATGCAAATTAGCTGTTAATGATAGCTTGGCCTAATAAATCAGTAGTACAGTTCTTACAAGTTTAACAAATGTATATAGCTAAAATAAAGTTTAACAAATATTTTTAGCTAAAATAAACTAAACAACACAACCTAAGGCCTAAATATCAGGCGGGCAAAGGGTTAACACTAATATCCTCATCTTGCCCAAGTTTTCACTACAGAAACCCAGCTAACTTTCTACTGTATTCAATTGTAGATGTCAGCAAAAGAATTTGTTAAATCCATCTTCAACAAAGTTTTTGTTCCTTGACATATTTCAAGGGTAAAAAGGTTTGAAAATCTTGGTTAACTTTGCCTTGATTGCTATAATTGCATCTGTTAACTTTTCAATTTGGCACAGTATTTAATTCCTTGAATTTATTCAGTAATAACATAAATGTCATTTTCCACATTCATGACACTCATACAATTATTAGCTGTAGTATGTCCATGTTTTTTGCAGGTGCACTGGTGTCTAGGCATCTCAACTATTTCCCTTATCACTGATACCACAAAGGTGCTACAGAATATTACAATTAGATTAGGTACTCTGAAAGCATCAGTGGTTCAAAACAGGCAAATAGGAAAAAGAAAAAAGGCACATGCAACCAATATTGTGTAAATCCAGCAAGTCATAAATATTCTACAATTGTTTAATAGTTTGCTAAAAACCATGTTTTTATCACACATAACAAAAAGGTTACAACTATTTAATATGTTCCTCACCAAAAAAAATGTCTAGGAAAATTGTGAGTTAAAGTTTATCTTAAATATAAATCTGTCTTGTGAAAATTAAGTAGATTTTGACAAGCAAAATTAGTTAATAGCAAAAGTTTAATACGAGACCTTTTAAAAGACATATATTGTGTCTTTGCACAAAATATGCACAGAACTATTTTGAACCTATTTCATGCACATGTACAGTGTGATACTGTAGTGGATTGGCTTGAGCACTCATCTGGGAACACAATGTGCGTGGGTTCTAGCCATCCGAGACTTTTACTATGTAGTGAGCTTGAGCAAGTTCTTGGCACAAAATTGCTCAGTGCCATCGACTGATGGTTTGTTATTTAATAAATGCAGAAATGATAGCAACTGTCTTCTGAGTCAATTTCCTGCATGTTGATTTTTTCAACTTTGGCAGGGTTATTTTGAGCACAGTCACATACATTAAATAACTTAAGTAATTCATTAACAAGAATCATTGCCCTGTTATGATCTTAGGTAAATCTAAAAGACTGTAAGAATAATAATTTGTACTGTCATTAATTTTGCTAAACTCAGCATGTTTTATGTTAAGAGTACTTGTATGCATAATAAATGACCAAAAAGTCACCTGATGTCATACATGCAGCCATTTTATGTAATCCATTAGCTATATGAATAATAATTACACTATCCTTTTGATCATGCTATGCTCAAAATGCTTTGTGTTACAAGTACTAGTACACAAAGTAAACAAAAATAAGTCAACTGATGTCATATATGTGGCCAATTATTCATTTAGTAATGTTGCTAAATCAACCTATTGACATTTAGAACTGAAGACCTAGATAACCCATGATTCATATGTAGCCACCCATGCCATAGGTATTGTCCAATCAGGCAGGGCTTCCACATAGCCACGAAGTTCAGGTGTCATGGAATTTTTTCCATCTATTGTCAGGTAATGTGCACCTAATGCCACATCAATAAGTCCATTTCCATCATCTGACCAATTGGATTCCAGCTGAAGCAAAAAAATATTTTTACAGTTTCTTCAAATATAATGAATAAATGTATTATGTTCAACAACACTTAATGACTAAAACAATGTGTCTGGATTGGGTAGGAACTTGTAAATCACAAAATTTCCTTTTAATCAAATTGGTGCTCTAACCCAATTTCAATCAAGTCAGCAGTCTTGAATGAAATTTGAGTAAAATTGTAACAACAGTATGCACATTTATAATATACCCCACATATGTGACTTTGCATAAGAAAATCCTCACAAAGTTAGAAAAATCAAAAACTGAGTGATACTACACTGGATTGGGTTGGAAATGCTGAATAATTAGATGAAAATCTCATACTTCTATCACAAATGGTAAACAAGTTACAAGGTGTCTTTGCTGCTAGTTTTGAGAAATTGCAAGTTAAAGATTGCCATAACTATGACTTGACCTAAGTCACTGTACCTAGGAGTCATGTATGTATGATGAGAATAGCAAATTGGAGAGGCTGCCAACAATGAAGGCTCCATAAAAACTATCTCTCTCTCACTCTAGAGGCAAACTCTAGAAAAGCTTAGCTGTATCCACAATGCACTGCCACACCTTCCTGTCCTAAGTCTTTTTCCATGTTACCATGTAGTATGCAGGCCAAAACCATTTAGTTCCAGATCGATCCTTTTCAATTGTTCTGGTCTACATAGTTCTGGATCTACCACGTGGCCTCTTCCAATACCTAGAGGCTTGATTCATCGCCGCCTGCAGCGCCAGGGCATGGTCCTCCTTAGGTGGAACCAATACAACATATTCAAAGAATCTCAATCTGCATTCTCAAATGAAGACAGAGACTGGCACATTAGCATTGGTAGCTCTGATCTCCTTGTTGTCATCTCTGTAAGGGATCTTGAGGATCTTTCTGAGGCACCATATGGCCTCTTGGTGGATGTCACGGCCCTATAGGAGGAGAACAAGTAGCACATTCAGTCTATAATAAAGTTTGAGCTTGGTTTTAAGCTTAATGCTTGCATGCCAAATTCCCTTATTGAGAGGGACCAATAAACGACCTAGTGATCTCGATTCAACACCGAATTTCTAAGTCAGAGGGACAATTGGCAAAATCACATAAAAACTGGTAAATAATAAAAATATTTACATGACTTGTTCACTTGCATAACAATTAATGTACACAACTTATAATAATTAGGCATCAACAGATATGTTTAATTAAGTTTTCCTTGCAGGGTATCATAATAATCATAATATAATTTAAATACAAATACTTAAGACTGTGAAACTCCACAAAAGGACTTATTTTGATCCACTTCATGCCAACTTGTCTTCACAGTGCATTCTTGCAAACTAACCTTTCCGACTTTGTAAGGTTTTCTCGTGCATGGTGACAAATATGCATGTATGTGGAACAGGATACCTAGTAAGCAGAGATGTTTCAAGTACTCAGGTCTCAAGTACAAGTACAAGTACGAGTACAAGTACTTAGGTCTCAAGTACAAGTACGAGTACAAGTACTTAGGTCTCAAGTTTGAATACAAGTACTAAGGTTATAGTACAAGTGCAAATGACTACTGCAAGAATATGAAGATATTTGTTTAACAATTAAGGCTAAATCAACCGTGTATTTTCACTGGTCATATTATAAGACACACGCACTCATTTAGAATTGCTCTTAAGAAAGATTAGCAATGTGAGCATTTTGTCACTCATGTTTGATCGATGCGGTTTTAATATTAAACCCCCAAAACTGAACATCCATTCCACAGGTGCACTAGATGCAGGTATACTCAGTTCATATAGTTTATCAAAAATAGTTTTGTTGCATTTCCAGAAGTCCAAACAATCGCCTTCATCAAAGTCACCATGTCTTTTGAAATTCAAATATAACTGCGACTGTGTAATGGTAATTTGAGATTTATAAAGCACCTCTTAGAGGATAAACTCAACAGAGGTGCTTCCGACCCAGAAAAAGTAAAATCACTGTTGAACAGTACAGTCACTGAGAGGGGGAGAGAAAGGAGCTCAAGTCGCAATTCTCGAGGGAGACAATTCCAGCAAGTGGGACCAACGTAGGCAAAGCTTCTGGACTGGGCTGCATCGGTACGCATGCGAGGGACAAACAGGAGATCTTGAGTGGCCGAGCGAAGGTTGCTACGGCCCGGCAACGAGGAGACCAAAGTGCAGAAGTCAATGAGGTAAAGGGGAGCAGACCCAAGAACACAATTGCGCATGAGGGAGAGGATCTTAAAGTGGACACGCTGCTGGACGGGGACCCAGTGAAGAGTGTCACGAATATAAGACGAGATGTGGCCATACTTTGGAATGCCCCCTATGAGACAAGCAGCAGAGTTGAGCACAGATTGTAGCTTAGCAGTGTTGGCAAGCGATAGGCCGGTAAAGATGGCATTCCCAAAGTCAACCCTGGTGCAAATGAGGGCATGGACCAGCGTGGAGATAGCGTGAAAGGCAAGAGTACGGCGAATGGTACGGAGCTGACGAAGATGATAAAAACAAGAGCGAGAGACGCTGTTAACATGAGCAGACAGGGAAAACTCCTGATCCAGTACAACCCCGAGATCCCGGACTGTAGTAGAGAAAGAGATATCTGGAAATCTCTGTAGTAGAGAAAGAGATATCTGGAAATCTCTGGCGTAAGGAGGAGAGATCGATCTTGGTGAGCTGTAAGCGGCCACCAAGCCAGATGAACTGGGTCTTATTACAGTTCAAGCAGAGGCGACTGGAGGACATCCATAGGTCAAGGACAGGTGTGGCATCGAGAATCCTCTGGACAAGGGCAGGGGCTGCCTCTGCTGGACCATGGGCATAAGCCAAGGTTAGAAATGGGACGGTAATTACAGGGGGCACTAGGGTCAAGGCCCTGGCGCTTCAAAGATGGAGAAACTACTGCACGTTTGTGGGAGGGCGGGATTGAGCCCTCAGCCAAAGAATTGTTACACAAAAAATGAAAAAAAGGAATAAGATCGTCAATAAATTCCTTAATTAAAAATGGAGGAAGCGTGTCCAGTTCACAGGACTTGGCTGGTGAGTTTAGGATTAGCTGACAGACATCATCCAGAGATAAAGGGCTCCAACTATTCAGCCTGGAAGACGTGGGAGGGAAAGAGGGAGGAGGTGAGCCCTCAGTAGACTGGCAAACAGAGTCGATCTTCCCGTGCATGTAGTTAAGGTAGTCCGTGGCGGTGAACTGAGGCTGAGCTGAAAAGCCGGAGGCGGTGAAGCGACCAAGGACAGCAGAGAGTGAGCGCCAAAGTCGACGTGGATTACTCTTCTCTCGATCGACCAGCGACTCCCAGTAGGCCGCCTCCTTGACTCGGAACTCCCGATGCATTGCGCGGAGGAGATGTAGCCACTCTAGACGGTCAGCTGGGTCATGAGTTCGAAGGTGACTACGCTCAAGACACCTGACGCTACGACGCAAGGCACCGCAGGACCGATCGAACCAGGAGGCCAGCGGCCTCTGACGAGCCCGCAATGTTCGCAGCAAGAGAAGGCGATCGATGAGAAGGCGAATGGAGGAGTCGTAGAGGTCGAAGAGCTCGGTTGTATTACAGGAGGCCAGGGATGAGAGGTCGCCGCACAGGGGAGTGTTGACCAGGCCAGCGCGGAAGAGATCACGGTCCAGATTATTCCAGCCTCGTACGGATTGGAGAGCGTAAGACGGCTGGGAAGAGAGGAAGGGAATGTTGAAGAGAAGAAAACTGTGATCAGACAGAGCCGGCGGTTCAACTGTGAGGTCCAAGATGTTGCAGTCGTCACGGGTGATGACGATGTCAAGCCAGCCACCCAAAACGTGGGTGGATCTGTGGCCAAAAATAGGTCTGTTTGGAAAGAGACAAGAGTAGCTACGACGTGCTTTAGGTAGCAACGATGTGCTGCGCTTATGTGTACAGTTCGACTGCAAGGTTTAGCTGTATAAAATTTTTAGAAATTAATTTTTATTAAATTTAAGCTGAATCGAATAATAGTTTAATAATTCAGCCAAGCACACTTCTTAGTTTATTTCTAGTAAAATAATGAACACAAAAGAGTCCCATTGTTTATAGGTCCTTAAGTGTTCTTTATATGGCACGTAATCGGTGACGTTAAGACACCTTTAAGATACCTTTTAAAGGTGGCCTCTACATATGCAAGACACAGGGCAGATGAGCTGAATAAAGGTTGTTGTGTGGTGCACAACCTTTGTCGTGAAGGATGGTTGCAAGCCTTCACAGACTATACGAGTCAAAGCGTTTTTGATATCATTTGGTCAGGGATATTCAGTGCATTCTCTATTGAGCAAACGCATTCGTATGCAAATATACGAACGAGGGTGATGTCCAAAAAGCCCGTGTTCGATACAGTCCCGATTATGATACAAATGTACGGACAAGACAGAAGTCCGGGAAAAGGCTAATCAGTGCGGTCCCGGGTCACAGCCGAAACTAAACGCTCCGATTCCTGGTCGACTCCGCGGATCCAATAGGGCGGGGACCCACCCTGTTGTTAGATCGTGAATCACGATAGTTGGAAGGCATAGGTCGTGCGAAACTTGGGAAGTTCCGCTAGTGTAAGATAGAACAGGTCTGTAAAAAACGAGTGGGAAAGTTACAGAAGCTAACCCACTGCCCCCGTAGGAGAAAACTGGTCAGTGTGCTTCTGTGAACGTCGCAGCCGAAACAAACCAATCTGTCTGATTTCTGACTGACTCCCACTGGTCCAGCAGGGCTCGGGCCCACCCTGTTGCGAAGTCACGAGACGGTCTATAAGTCACTATAGTTGGAAGATATAGGTTGTGCAAAGCTCAGGGAACATGAAGACAGGTCTGTGTGAATCCAAGTGGTAGCATTTGCCGTAGGAGAAAATTGGTCTGTGCGCTCCCGAGAAAATTGAAACCGAAACAAAGCAATCTGTCTGATATTTCTGGCTGACTCCGTTGATCCGACAGGGCTCGGGCCCACCCTGTTGCGAGGTCGCGAGATAGTCTAAGTCACGGTAGTTGGAAGAGAAGAGGCTGTGCAAAACTTGCGGAAAGACGCGGCCGCATTACTCTTTGTCGAAATTCAAACGCCAGGAAGAGATAAGGGGAAGACACCGTGGATCTTAACGCAGACCAAGTGAAGCAACCGTACGTAAGAGACTGGATCTTAACCCAGACCAAGAGAATACTTGGTACATCATAGTCTGGGTCGGTTACCCCGATAATACCAAAGTCGAGACAGAAAATACCGACTCCTCTATATGCTTGTCGCCACACACACACTGATCAGAGGACTGACTGAAGTACGGGGAAGGGCCCCTGGTGCGTAATTCTGGACGAAGTTCTGTGTGTACATAGTGACGGGTAGAGAGAGGGCCTTCACGGTCACAGAGTTCCATAGGGGTATCCTATCTCTCGAAGCAGAATTTCTTACCTGTGTTGGTCGATAATTGCCAACACGTAAACCGACCCCGTAAGTTGTGTTCATGGTACATATACGTGTGAGGCTGGAAGTCCCACACACGAAGATGGAACGAAAGACAGGTGATAGTGGGGAGATGCATTGCCCAATATCCATGTGCCTAGGGCGGAAAGACTCAGAGGCTCGTCGTAAGACTTCCCTGTTCCAGGAACCAAGAAAACGACGGGTGTCTCAGAATATTGGCGTCACCACCATTCTACATCTCGTAACTTTCCCTAGCAGGGAATGACTATTGCCGTTAAAGGAAGGAATCCTGTTCTGGGTAAAGGTCATCCTCAAGACATTGCCCATCTGGCGACCGGGGAAGTTTCTGTTGCCATAGCCATAACTATGAATAGTTTGGCAGATTTAGAAGTTTATGCACCTGTGACACCACAGTCAAAGAAGCTTGATGTGATACTGAACAAAGCAGGTGTCTCATTCACATGACAGAATCATATCTGTACTCAAAATAAAAAATCAACTTAAACCCAGTTCGAGAACACATTAGTTGTAGGCAAGTACTTTGGTCTCAAGTACGAGTACAAGTACTTCAAAACTGTACTGTACCAAGTACAACATCTCTGCTAGTAAGTATCTGGATATTTATATAATGTCTTTTAAATTTATCAGAAATGCCCTAAAATATGGCTAGCTTATATGACATATCTAAAAGGTTTTGACTTAAGGTAAGATGAATATGTTTCTTGAGAATTTTCTGACGCGCTGGTTTGGATTTTCCATGGAAGATTGCTCCATAAAAGTAGCCCAATGCATCAGAAAGCATGAAGTGCTTGAACACATTAGCACAACTTTCTATAGAGAGAGAATTGTTTCTGTCACCCTGCATCATCTGCCAAATGTGAGGGACTGCTGAAGGTTGAGGGAACCACGTGCCTCTTGTTGCAGACCACAGTACCGTCATTCCTCGTCCATGAAGCAATGTGGTCCAGGAACTCTGAACATTCTGTCAGCTATCAACTCTAGATGGGAATCTGTTGGTTGGGCTCTGCATTTATAACCACAAATTTCGACAATCACAGCAAAGTGGTTGCGATAGTCACCACCACTTTGAAAATATGAGGTTACAAATGCAGAGTCCAGTGCCATCTAGAAAACTGCATACCATCGAAATCTTAGAAGAATGTGGATGAGAGTGTGCATGGTTGCATTCAAAGGCTGCACGAATATGAGTGTATATAAACCAAACAAATGTGAGTAGGGCCTGAATGTATGGCTTTGTCAGACGCAAAGATGGGTTATATGCAGAATTTAGAAATGTATACTGGTTGGAAGGCTTGATGAAGAAGGTTGTTCTTAGCTTGTGCAAACCTCTGTAAAACACAGGACACCAAGTCTACATGGACAACAACTTCAGCTCACCAGGACTGTTTGTTAAGTTGACAATGAAACAAGTGGGTGCTTGCAGGACTCCGAAGACCAATTGAATAGGAGCGCTGCAGAAGATCAGGCAAAGCAAGCTGAAGAAGGAGAGTCCAGCTGTGATGGAAAGAGATGGGGATGGTCTTCTTGTTTTGATAAAAAGCAAGTGAACCTGATCTCATCCATTCCTCAGGGGTCAGTTTTGGGTCCCTTGCTTTATATACTGTTTACTGCTGACCTTGGCTCTTTGCTAGCTGCGTGCTCAGCTTCAAGCCAGTCCTATGCCGACGATGGCCTATGTTCATTGTTCTGCTTCTGATGCCGCAGCTGCTGTTCGAGCTATGTGTTGTGCTTCTGACTCCCTTGTGGCTTGGATGTCTTCAAATCAATTGAGATTGAATCCTTCCAAGACTCAATATATTTGGTTGGGCACTAGGCAGCAATTGGCTAAAATCAATCTACCTGTACTACATTTAGCTTTTCCTCACATCACCTTCTCAGTCACTGTTTATGACCTTGGCACTGAGTTGGATCAGGAGCTCTCTTTTAAGGCTCAGGTACATCGTCTTTGTCGTAGTTGCTACTACCAGCTACGGCAACTTCGTGTTGTCTCACGTTCTCTCTCAGTCACCTCATCTAAGACTCTGGTTCATGCATTTGTCACTAGTCGGATGGATTACTTCTCTTCTTTATATGTAGGACTCCCTGATGTACGGCTTGTGTGCCTGGAACGTGTGTTGCGGGCGGCTGCATGGCTTATTGGTGGCATCTCTAGGTTTGGTCATGTCTCTGATTTCATGCGGGATGAATTGCACTGGCTTCCTATGACTCAGCGCATCCACTATAGGGTTATCGTCTTTGTTTGGATCTCCTTGTTGGGTATTGCCCCCTCTTACTTGAGGGAGCTTTGCCTTCCTGTCCAGTCCAATTTGGGACGTGCTTCTCTTCGCTCCGCTGCTAGTGGTAATCTATTAGTGCCTCGCGCTCGCACCTCGACCATGCGGCATCGTGCTTTCTCTGTTGCTGGCCCAACCCTCTGGAATGGACTTCCTGTTACTCTACGTCTTCTACCCCGGGATTTTACTTCTATCTTCTATTCTTCTCTTAAGACTGTTCCCTTTTGCCGAGGTTGGTTTGGGAGCGCTTCTGGGTAGTTTTCTTGAAGGGGCGCTATATAAGTGTTCCGTATAAATAAAAAAATAAATAAATATAATCTCATGTATCAAAAAACTGTCTGTACTGAAAGATGTGTTTGCTTGTGGGTCCTGCGATGCGATGGATCACTGGTGAACACAAGTCTCCTTTCAGGATATGGTGGCAAGCGGTGCTATTGATATGGCTTTATCTTCGGGGGACTTTATGTCTTTAACAGCACGCGGGTTCGTGAATGGATCAGTCCGACCGTACAGAGACGCAACACCGATTCTTTCTTTCACACGTATATTACAAATATTTACACCGTATTTACAACAAATTCAGCAAACTCAGAGTCTATGATTTGCATCGGCCTATTAGTCTAGCGAGGTCCGTTTAAGAGATACAGGTTTATTATCTTTCTTCTGTTCTCCGGAACCTAACGCCTCTTTCGACCGTTGTTTAGCGAATGCCCTCTTCGCTTCGCACCCTTCCTTAACTTTCCCCTTCATCTGTCAATCACCCAACTTCTCCCTTTCGCCATCCGATCAGCATCCCTCTGCTCCGCCTCTCTCTCTCTCTCTCTCGTTCTCTCACTCTCTCTCATTCTCTCCCTCTCCCTCTCTCTCGTTTACTTCTACCTGTCAACTACGGGCGTCCTATCCGCCTCTCGTTAATTACATCCAACTGTTCCCCAGTGTTCCATGCAAATTAATTTCACAAACACAATAGCTAAATTATCCGACGTAATACAATCTACAATATGCAAAACCCTAAAATCCTCATTGTTTTTACAACTTTTCACTACACTGTCCGTACTAAGTCCACAGCTGATCACAAGCATGTGATTGACAAACCTGCTGTCTATAACTCCACACCTGTATATGCAAGGCATTGACTACTCAGCTCATTTGGTACAATTTGAGCAATTTGAGCAGCATGGTGGAAGAAGCTCTTCATGCACCTTCTTCAAGTAACTTATGTCTCTGATTTTCTTGATAAATATCACCAACACTAATTCTGGGGGCAAACTCTCATGCCTGATTCCAATGCACAGTGGCACCAGATACAGACAAACTCTCATGCCTGGACTGTGTCATCTGTTCAGACTGCAACGTAAAGTGGCACCAGATACAGACAAGTTGTAAACAATGTGGATTACCCAGGCAGTGCCATGCTTTGAATGCCACCACTGATGAATTAAAAGGCAGAGTGTACTGCAGAATATCATATTTATTTATTTAAAGCACTTATAACACTCGCAATGTCAGTACACCTGAATCTAGGGGCCAAGATGGAATCATGCAAAAGCCAGGGTGAAGTAGTGAGCTTAACAAGTACTTTAAAAGATGCTAGCGAGTTTGCAAGTGGGGCCTTTTGTGGTAGACGATTCCAAATGTGAGCAGCACAGCAGCTAAAGGCACATGATCCTACAATTGTCCTGAACTTAGATTCTTGCAACAAACCGGTATCAGAAGAACGCAAGAATCTAGGAGGACGATATGGAGTCAGCAAAGTATTAAAGTATGATGGAAGGCCCGTGTTCTAAGCATTAAAGGTCAATAATGCAATTTTAAACTTAATACATTGCCTCCGACTTATCTGGATTGATTGCCAGCTCATTAAAGCAGAACCAAATGTTGTTGGGAATTGGTCTAGGAGAGAAAAATAACTCTCTTGGTTTTAAATAAAATCTCTATTCACACTTGCGAGAGGTTATAAATCATACAACAAAATACCTGATTCAGCAAGCACAACAACGGCTGTTTCGAAGCCCAGAGTCGAAGTCCTTTCCACCAGAGAACAACTTTAACAAAATACCTTTCAGGTTCCTCAAACACACTGAGGACCTTTAGCTCAATAAGCGAAGTCTAGGCAATACTAACATCAGAGTCACGTCGGACTGAAGGAAACTTCCCCTTTTATAGGGTTACTCAGGTTACGCCCCCCAAAGAGATGGCTCATCCTTCAACTACTCCTTACATCTGGCTCTTCCACATGGGTCGACTCTAACAATGTGAAGAGAGGACAAACGGTGTCTGAGTTCAGTTTTAGCTGAGGGATCTGTTGCAGAGAGAGTGACATAGAGTTGAGTATCATCTGCCTATTGCTGGACTATTGTATTATGATGCGTGCAATTTGAAAAATGAGCAAAATAAAGATTGAAAAAAGGAGAGGCCCCAGGGCAGAACCCTGAGTTTTTTTGAACGACAGGCAATAGGATCAGAGTGAGATGAGTTTATTGCCACTCGTTGAGAATGATCATTGAGATAAGAAGAAATCAAGTGAAGAGCAGAATCAGTAATTCCAAAAGATGTATGGAGTCGAGACAGCAAAATACCATGATCTGCAGTATCAAATTCAGCACTCAAATGAAGAGATATATGAAGAGATGCTTTGCCAGAATCCACTGAATGAAATATACAGTGAAACTCCGTTAACGCACGCACCAATAACCTCGAGTCCGGTTTACATGCAGTGCCACCATGCCTCCCGACGCCTCGCAATTAACGCGCGGGAATCGTTACCAAGCGGTAGATTAATAGTAAGAGATTACATTATACATGCGGAAGAAATTGCTCCTTACTTACGTGAAGCGGAAGCACTGATTTTATGTAGCGTTTCCGCTCTGTTGAACTTCCTTTTCCATTTAGATTCGACGGTGGTGAGTTGCATAGTTTAACGAATACAACGTGCTATAGTGTTTAAATATTGCTGAAATGTTACAAACGCCAACGTTCTTACACGGTAGAAGAAAAATTGGCGGCTGTCGATCGCGTATGTAGCGGTGAAAGTCAGGCCGCGGTTTCTAAAGATATCTCGGTTAATGAGTCCGCTCTTCGCGGTTGGCTAAACAATGAAGCAAAGCTACAGGGCTTCGCGTGTGACACTGATTTATTCGGCAGGCTTGGAATGAAAACGTGTGCGCTATTCTGCTGTACCTGCACTGGACAAATGCCTGCGCTCCTTGTTTGCGCAAGAGTGTCAAAAAGGAACTCCTTTAAGTGGACCCATTTTGTAGGCCCAGGCTTCAAAATTTGGAAATCTAATGGGCGAGGAGATTTTCCAAGCAAGCAGAGGTTTTATTAATAGATTCAAGAGACACCATGGCATTTCTCAGGTGTCGATTTCAGGCGAAAGTCGATCTGCCGACGAATTCGGCCGTGAGCACATTTCCTTCTGAATTGAAACTAATTATACAGACTGTAAACTATAACGATGAGCAGATTTGTAATTGTGAAGAAACTGCTTTATTTTCAAAGTTATTACGTGAAAAAACTTTAGCATTTAATTGTGCACTGCAAAAAACAGCTGGCTTTAAAAAAGTGAAAGAAAGACTGACTGCTTTTTTTGCTGTAACAAATTTAAAGGAAATCGTTTATTTAATTCAAAAGGCGTGGGATCAGGTTAAACTAAAGTCAATAGAGAATTGCTGGTTGAAAGGTCTTGGAGATGAGAGAAATCCAACGACTCGTCCTGCTCTGACTCGGAAAATTCTGATGATCAAGACAACTCCCCTTCCTCTGAAAGATCTCTTTGCAGAAGCGACTCTGAGCTTGATTTCGACGGCTTTTCTGAAGAACACATTCTAAAGGGCAACATGAAGGAAGAAAACCGTAAGCTTCTTCATGATATGGTTCAAACTTTTAATTTAGACACCACTCCACAACTCATAGAAGAATGGTTGAAATTTGATGAATATGACTGTAAAACTGCTGAAATATTAACTGAAGCAGAAATAATTGCGTCTTACGAAGGTACTGCAAATAACGATGATCACAGCGATAATGAGGCTAATGTACCGACCGATGACAATGTTGAGATTGCTCCTCAAAACCGCCACCGAGTTTCACACACAGATGCTCTCAATGTGGCACAGACGCTGACTCAGTATCTCGAGGAACAAGGTGTTGAATACATCGAGCTTATACATCTACGATGACTTGCCGATTTTGTTAAAAAGAAAAAGATTGAAAGCATGAAACAAGGCAAAATAACTGACTGTAGCGAGTCGTCCTCTTTAATTCGCATTTGCTTTGTAATTCTGTACATGCTTACTTTATTAGTTTTATCTCTAACTGACTAGTTATCATAACTGGTTAGAAATTAGTTAGGAATGATTAGTTTTGGTATTAGCTTAAGCCGGCCAGCAATAATGTAATTAAATAGTTAAATGGAGAAGGCCAGTTTAGCTAATGTAAGAATATTAAGTGGGTTTTACTGGGGGTTTGCTGGGTCATGACTAAGTACACCAAGGAGATCCGTTGTTCAACATGGACTGTTTAACCACGACAAGGCGAATTTGAACGGTAGCCATAACTCACCAAACGATCGGTCCAACCGTTGAAACTGCAAGGCCAAGCATGATAGTAAAGAATTTGAATATTCTGACATCATCAGCAGACGATCTTCTGCAAAGGATGTAATCGTGAAAACGGTTGAAATTCGAGAGTCTTATGGAAGGTAGCAGACGCGATGGTCGTTGTGGACGCCTCGTATTTCTCGATTTTGTGGAGCTTATTCGGTCGATTTGATGATACCAAGTCACCGTTTAAGACTTGTTAAATCTAAGTCTTAGCTGCAAGGAGCAGTCTTTAAAGACTTACAGTTCGAAGAGTATTGGACTTGAAGCTAAATCGGACGATGTCGATTCGTAGCGAGTGTTAGCTAATCAAGGGAACTTAGAGCGTCGTATTTGAACGTATCTTTGTTCGTGAAACTTTGGACTAACTCACCATCGAGTTAGGTCGTCGTATGAAGGAACTTTCAATCAACAAATCATCGAAAGAATAGTGATTGCTTGTCTATCAAGTAATAATCCTGCGAGTTATAGAAGAGTAGCCATATTGCCTCTATACGTTCAAGGACTCTGTGGAAAATCGCACTGCCACGCAAAAGGTGAAAATGGATCCATACTTCTGCTGAAAGACTCTGGAGAATCAGTCATGAGAAGCTCATCTTGGGGAAGTTAAAATATATATATATATTACCTTTAGCATAAATAAATGCTGGCCTTCTAAGTAAGGTAACTAGATTCTTTCATCGCATAAGTGTAAATTGAACTATTGGATATAATACATTGTTTTGTCTTTAACAAAACTTTTAAAATAGACTTTTAACGAGCCATAATCTATTTATAAACTAATGATAACTGTCAATACTTGAGTAAGGTGAACAACAGCATATGATCAATGTCTGTATCACGTAGCAGACTCAAGTGAATATATAGTGAACCCTAGACACCTAATTTAAGTTAGTAAGTAATCAGTACAGACAAAGAGACATTAAGTTGTAATATGAAGAAATCGCTACACTGACTTTATGTAGCCACTTACATATAACGGACTTACTGCCTTTTTCAGAATAGTGAATGGACCTCTGAGCGTGATATATAGGCTTTGCAAATAAACGTTGAAACCACTAACCGTGAACTTTTATTTTAGGCTTTATCTTTTCATATATTTCAAATAATTACTGTTTCTTTCTGCTTCTTTCTGCATTTGAAACAATAGACATATATTGGTACTTTAGCAGAGCAAAAGGTGATTTTTAGCTAATATTGGAGTTCGAGATTTGCATTCATGCAAAGGTAGGCCATACACGTGTATTACTGCAATATCTAGGTGGTAGACTCGTTAGGCCGCGCACGCGTCACACGCGGTTTCGATGGCGTGCCTCCCATTGACCGCGTGTTAACGGAGTTTCACTGTATTGTTAAGTATGCCATTAAGAGCAGTCTCAGCTGAGTAACGTTTATGATAAGCCGACTGAAAAGGACTAAATTAGGAGAAGATGTTACAATTGTTACATGCCCCTGAAGATGTACAAAAAAACAGGTGTTCAAGCAGTTTAGAAATATTATTCAGATTGGAAATAGGTTGTTAATTAGCCAGACAGTCCTTATCAAGATCAGGTTTTTAGAAGAGGTTTCATAAGAGCAGTTTTAAAAGCAGAGGGGGAAATGGCCTTTGCAAAATGAAAGATTAGCCAGCTGAGCAATGTGGATGGAAAACACATCAGAACAGGATTAAATAAGAGAAGTTGAAATGAAGTCCAGTTGTGATGATTTAGATAATAATAATAATTAGAAACTTCTAATGTGCTGGTGTCTAATGCACAAGGCATCAACCGATGGCACACCAAAGCCAAGCCGCAATCAGGTCAATATCCAGAAGGTCAGTCCACTCATTTCCAATGAGTCTAGCAACTTTCTGTACTGTAACGAGAGGCAAAGTACAGAACTTAGACTATTCTTTAGGTTCTCTACATGACCGATCTGAGATATAGCGACTGGCACTAATACATGTGGCATGCAGTGGACACCTACGGGCTCTTGGCCCATGGATCATGATGATGATGATGATGACTAATACATGTATGTTGAGCAGAGTCAAATGGGCATTACATACAACCAATGAAGCCTGATCCAAAATAACAGTCCAACACATTAAAAAAAATGATGCCGGGCTTGAGCTGATGCAAGGGAGTGCAGTACCTGCATATCTCCCTGAGCAGTAAAGCACAACAATCTGTCAATGAAGAATGAGCTTTTATCAGTTTTAAACTATGTGTGTTTATGGGTTGTACTTGGTACTTCCTTATCAATAAACTTGATCAGGGACCTAGAAACAGTCAACATTGCCAGTGTGGACATTTCGTTTTCAGAAACATTTAAGTCTTGGGTGATGCTTGACTCTAACATTTAACCAGCATATCACTGCTGTCTGCAAAGCATCATAAAAGCAATGCGTCATGTTTAACATTTAACATCATTTAGGCTAGCAGAGAGAGAGCCTCTGTTTTTCCGTTTTTGGTTTTTTGAGGTTTTCTGATTAGTTTCTCTGAAAAATTTCCAATTACAACAGTCAACTATCAAGTAATTGGTATTCTCTGCTAGCATATATCTTTTCCATTTAGCATTTTCTGGCCTGTACTATCTTGACCATCATACATTGTAATAAGAATGCAGCTTAATTTGACAAAATTTGCCAGGATCTGATAAGTGTGAAATGGGTTCAAGCCAGCCAACAACATAAAACTAACTGTGAACTAACCTCCACATCTAACTGTAACTCCAAAGGTGTATCTGGTTTTCTGCCATACGAATAGAATAGAAAGTAATGAAGACGCCTTGTACCAGGTGGCATGTCTGTCTTTGCTGGTACATGATTCCCAACTGACCATCCAGCTAAGCGAACATTCAGTCGGGGGCTCAAGTAGATGTTAATGTGATTAGGACCTGGAAAAGAGAACAAATAAAAGCAAACTTGTAAACAGAAATTTCTCAAGAAAACCATCAGCCTTTATCTGCATTGTCAGATGTCTGCCTTTCACCTCTTCTATGTCCAGGGTTCAAATTCTCGTCGACCATGTTAAACTAACAATTTGCTGTCAATCCATGTAAAAAAAATCCATGAGCAAAGTCTGCCCACCTATTGGTTTGTTGTTGCTGTTGTTTTTGTTGTTATGTTTGCTCTTGCACTTTTCCTTCAAAACAGGAAAACAGCTCTGAACGTTTTACCTTATGAAAGCATAAAAAAACAAGGAACTAATAGTCAAGAAATCTACCTGTGACAACTCTCTCCATCTGGAGACAACAGACTATCGTAAATTAATGACTGATACAGATTAGATGATGCAGCCTTGGCTTTATCTATTGCTATTTGGGCATAGGAACAAACTTCTACAAGGCACCATTCGTTGCCGATGAAATCATAAGCGCAACATTGGTAAAAAAATTAGGAGATACCAGGAGCAGATCCAAAAATTGAATTCAGTGGTACAAGAGTCTAGAGGCATATGTCCATTATGCCCACCCTGAAACCATAACTGGACACAGTGGTGTACCTGACCGGAGGATCCTGAAGTCCGGGCCCCTTCTGACAATCATTCACTCTGTGAATAAGCTGGTTCCCGCCTGTGAATAAGCTGGTTCCCGCGACTTAGCTTTCGTTGAGCGCTGTAGAAATCTCGAAATCTCGAGATTTGTGTAGATCCCCAATGAGTGATGGTGATTGCTTTCTATCATACAACAAAGGGTACTTGTACTTGATTGCTAGCCTGTTTAATTTGACATTGAATGACAATAAAAGTAAGCCTACAATGCCATCTGTGCCACTCCCTAACCACTCCCCACCCTGCTGGTCATGTGAGATCTGAGGTTTTAACAGTTTGCAAAATTTGCACTGAATATTGTGCTGTTGTCTTGATGATTTTTCACTAATTTTGGAAAAAGGTTCACATTTCTGTCAGTGTTTCATTTTTTAGACCAAAACTCATGTTTCTAGTTCACTGAAATGTGGTTTTGGACTTTGGAGTCTTTTAGAGTGACATTTTAAGCTCAAGTTTTCTTCAGGTAATCTGCCAAGACACGAATGTAGAATTGAAATATAAAAAAAAAAAAACTGTAGAATTTTATAATGGGCCAGAGAAAGACAGAGAAGTGTATGCTAGCAGATGCCAAGTTAATCACGGCACTCGCTACCAAGGAAAACATTTCTCACAGCATTTGAGATATTCAAAAATTCTCTTTAGCTCAATTCATGATACATTCTATTACAAATCCATCGCTCACGGTTTGTAGTCTGTAACATTATGCTTGAAAGTTTTGAGTCTTCTGGCTCTTCTGCTTGCCTTCTACTCAAAGCCATTTGGCTCTTCTGCTTGCCTTCTACTCAAAGCCATTTGGCTCTTCTGCTTGCCTTCTACTCAAAGCCATTTGGCTCTTCTGCTTTTTTCTTGGAACATTATTGAGGTTTACATTTCATCATTGTCCAAAGCACCTGACCATCAAAGTCCTTTTGCCTCTGGACTTTTAATGTAGATATTGTATTTATTGAAAATAACTTGCTATAAACAAAAGCTAGTAACAAATGAGTTGCAAGCTGCTGCACTGACCTGTCAGTTGCCATTTTATTTTGGGACAATCTTCATGGACAAACAATATTTACTTTGCAGTACTTGTTAATGAAAGTTTCCTCTGTTCTGTATCAGAGTCTGAATTTCTGGAGCTAGTCTTTGAATCTCTGTCCATATTTTACAGATCTGGACAATGTTTAGACTCCTATTATTGTCAATCATCAGAGAGCATAATACAGATATACAGAACCCACGTAAAGTGCCCATGGCCCATTTGTAGAGCAGTGAGGTTCTTATCAATCGGTGCTCAATAATTTTGGCAGATGTCACAGATCCAGAAGCTTGAGGGACCTCTGGAAGCATTGTGCTCAACTACTAACCTTGGTGGCATTCTTTGACCTTGGAGGACTGTGATGAATGAAGGATGGTGGGCTGGTAGAACTCTTTTACTTGCAGGAGACAGAAGTTACAACAAAATGGGTAGCTAGTCACAGGAAGGCTGACATAATGGACCGGTTCAATTGCAAAATTGACAAGGCAGGACAAACAGCTGACATATTGGACTGGTTCAATTGTAAAAATTGCATCTTCACTTGGATTGACATGAATACTTCTCCTCCCTACTTCTCTTAAAGTAGCTACACAAATAGCCACTTTAAGAGGCCAATAGAAAACGAGGAATGATGTCATAAATGGACTCAGTGGCTCACTAGACAACTAGCTCAACAGAGCTTATCATTCACGGATGTCAGTTTTACTCATTTAATCAGTAAGTGAAATGAAGAAATTGAACATCAATTTGAAACTGTCCTCTACTACAGGAGTTCTTAATTAAATACTAAAAGTATCATTGTGCTGCTTTTGTTAGGCAGATGAAAAAAACCATTTCTTTTACCTTTGATTGAAAGGACAATTCTCAGTTGATTTCTTTGAACCTCACGCTTACTGACAACAAACAACACAGCCTTTGGATGCGGTTCAAATGAAGAAGTTGCCTTAAAGAAAACAGTTCTGTCCAAAATAAAACAACAAATTATTCAAAAAATTTAAGCATTCATAATCGTAACAATAATAATAATCTCAAAAATTTCTAAAGCGCTACTCTAAGCACCAGCTGATTCATGAATGCTGTCAAGTTAGAGTTGTTGTCCAAAGGTACCATGTCAAGAACAGATTTTGTCAATCAAATCTCAAAATGGATGTTCTAGAAAAAGTGGGACTTTAGTTTTGAATGCCTGAAGAACTTGAGACAGATGTGGTGAATCAATAATGAAAGTGGCAGAAGAACGGAGAATTTGCAGTGTGTTATATGGATCAGTTAGGGAATTGAAGATGAGTAATTACTCGGGATGGACAAGAGTGAAGTAAAAGGATGAATGGGTAGTGCGCGGCGATTGGGTGGAAATAGTTTGTGAAGATAAGTAGGTTGGGAGTATTACAGAGAGCTATAGATTAGAGAAAGAACTTTAAAAAGATTTCTAGCCAGTGGACTAATTTAAGGATAGGAGTGATATGGTGATGCTTGGGTGTTCTGGTTACAGCTTGGATAAGTGATTTTTTAATGAGGCGAAGACGCTTAATTTGAGTGGATTCAAGGTAAAGGAAAAGGGAATTACAGTAGTCAATCTTGGATTGGGCAACAGAGGCAGCAATAGTAGAGTAGAGGCAGTTTTAAAATCAAGCATAGATCAAATACAGCAAAGGTCTTCAATATGAATGAGACAGGTCACAAGAGGTAGAAGATACGAGATGTGGGTCAAAGGTGATGCCAACATCGTGTACAGGCAAATTAGAGATGAAAGTAAGAGTGAGGAATTATAAGTTGATAGGTGGATGAAAGAGTCAGAGATTTTCTTAATCTGATCAGCTAGACCTAGAACCTGCCCAAAATTCAGTTTTGAGCCTTGAGGCAGAGGAGGTTAGAGAACATCCATTTTGAGATTTGGCTGACAACATCAAGTAACAGAGTGCTGGATGAGGAAAAGGAACTTGGAGTTGGATATAAAGAGTTGAGTGTCATCAGCATAAAGATGGTGGTTAACTGAAGAGGTTAACTATGAGATGGCTCAGCGGCGTAGTGTATAAAACGAAGAGAAGTGGCCCAAGGACGAAACCTTGAAGGACACCACAAGACAGTGGGAGAGGTTGCGAACAATGACTTGCACCTTTTACAGAAAAGGAAAGGGAAGACAAGTAAGACTGAAACCAAACAAGGGCAGTATCAGAGATGCCAAACCGGAAGCATTAAGAAAGTTTCTTCAAATCATGTCTTACAACAGCTACTCTCGACAGTTAAAACCCTCAATTATTCCTTATGGCCCCACACTCATGACCATATTATTCCTCCCACTGATATTTTAATGCATAAATCTTTTAATATTAGGATGTTGCATGCCTGATAAGTTTTTTCTTGTGTTCTTTCTTAAGTTTTTTCTTGATGTGCAATTGGCTATTGGTTAATAAAGAATATACTTCTTACTTACTTAAATGTAATAGAGACAAATCTTTTGTAACACAATAAAGCACAGTTTTCTTATGCATCACCTGCACCTCTACAAAGACTTGCACTGCATGTTATGTAAATCAGTAAAAGCAAAACGGCATACTGTGGTGCGCCATCCTTTTAATTTGCATTTGCATTGTAATTTTGTACCTACTTACCTGACTAGATTTAGCTCAAACTGACTAGTTTCGTAATTTGTTAGGAATTAGTTAAGAATGACTAAATTTAGTGCATTCTTAAGCCTGCCAGCAATAGTATAAGTAATCAGTTAAATACAGAAGGCCAGTTTAGATAATTTACGGATATTAAATAGGTTTCACTGGGGATTTGCTGTGTATAGACTAAGCACGTCCATTGAAACCCGTTGTTCAACGAGGCCTGTTTTAACTGTGACAAAGCAAATTTGAAAGGCAGCCATAGTTTGCCATACGATCATCTTAACTGTTGAAACTGCAAAGCTGAACATGACTGCAAAGAATTCAAAAATTCTGACATCGTTCGGCAGACGAACTTATGCAAAGGATTTAAGCATGAAACGGTTGAAATTCAGGAGTCTTACGAAAGGTAGCAGATACGATTTTCATTATAAAAGAGACTAGACTGATACACATGCCAAGCTGTTACTAAAGTGCTTCCAATATTTGCTATAGGATGTCAGAGTTCAAGACGCATGTTGAGTTCAATCATACTGTATTATCCAGACTACAAGTCGCTTCTTGGTACAAGATGCAGTGATGCAAAAATGGCAAACTTTTTTGAGTCAATACATAAGGTCGCACTGTTATATAAGACTCACCCATACACAGATTTCCAGTCACACTGCGTATAAGCAGAAATTGCAACAGGGAGTGTTGGTGAGTTTGTATGACGGATCAGATAATTGTCGTAATTCTGGTGGGAGTTTATTCAGAGGGGTGGAGCAGTTATGGCCAGGAACAATGTCCAAATATTAAGGATGAGGTGACAGGACAGTTTGGTGACTGCATGAGCAACAGCAATTTTGGATAGCTTGAAAGCGGTTTATTTGAGTGGTATCTATATTGAGGAAAAGTAAATTGCAGTACTCTAGTTTTGCATCGACTATGAATGTGGCAATGGTAGCTGTAGTTTTGAAGTCAAGCATAGGGCGGATTCTGTGAAGGTCATGGATATGCATGAAGCACGAGATGGAACGATGGGTGATATGATCAGAAAAATTGAGGTTCTGGTCAAATATTGCACCTAAATTGCAGAGAGAAGAGTTAGTATTAAAGGTGTGAGTGGAGGCAGAGTCCAGGTTGAGGGAGAGAGAGGGGTCAGGTATTTTCTTGAGCTGGTCGTGTAGTAGGTCAATAAATATAAATTCAGTTTTACATGGGTGCACAGGGAGATAGATGTCATCCAGGAGATTTGGTTAACCACACAAAGATGATCTACAGACTCGTTGAAACAATGGTATGGTTAGCAGAGCCGTAAAGACAGGTTTACATTTTTAGTACTGCAGCCTTGTGCAGCGGATCAATATCAGCAGACAATTTATTCATTCCTGCAGTGGAAACAGTATTTTATTTTCTCTCACAATCTGGGATGGCTACTTTTGATAATATAGTGGCTGTAAGCAGCCGTTTCCAGCTGTTGTTCCAACCTATACTGAAACTAACGCACGCAAGTTAACAATGCACGTAAAAACGATTTTGACCTCGCTGGAAAGGTTAAACAACTCACAAACAACATGCTGAAATTATTTATTTTACTAAGTAGTTGAAGGTTTGATGGGTGTTAAGTCGAAAAACGAGTGTGGCTTTGAAAGAAAGGCAATTATAATGCGCATTTTGTCCCAATGTGACTGTAAACAATCACCATGTGGGTGTGTTTTTTGTGTGTTTTTAGCAGATGATGTTATTCTGATGTTATTCTTCAGATTAAATTTTGTTTGCTGATGCTACCAAACCAATATTATTCAAATAAAACATTAAATAAATGCTACATATGTGTAATTTATATACTTATTAGTAAGCATAATAGAAATAGAAATTTAATGTGCAGTTGGTAGTGTTTGAAATTTGCAGATCTCCCTCAGAGTTTCATCTAATGAAACGTGTCCAAATGTGCACTAGTCATGGTAACCCATTTGGATCATAATTTAATACAATTGTTGGTTGCAAATTGTAGTCTATCTTTTGTTAGTTATCAAAGAGTGTTAAAGTGTCAAGTAAACCTACTACTGCAGAGCTACATGATCAGCAGTTGCAAGTTTAATCCAAGTTAACAAAATAGATGACTGCACAGACTGCATGGAGACATGTCCAGTGACTAAAGGAATGAAGGAGTAATTGTGCTCAGGACCTCGTAAATCAGACACACCAGTTTTTAATCTGACCATAAATTCTACAGGAAGCCAATGCATCTAGCTGAGTAGAATTAAGGATTTTGCTCAAGGAGGTACACCAAATGAACTAGAGAATATTAGATGCACTAAAGCATACTTAGTTCAAGCTCTGATATACATTTACCAACAAAAACTATTTTGGCATAATCAAGGTGAAAGCAGACAAGAGAGCAGGCTATGGTTTATTACACTGGACAACAAATTTTTACAAAAATCATGTTACTGAAATGAAATTAGTCAGTTCTTATCAATTTGTATGTGCTGAACACGAATATGACAGTGAAAATGCCGAAATGGCTCTAGTTTTTTTGTAATCTGAAATGAAGTAATTTTATATCGCAACAATGCATGCCAATAGTGATACACTTACAGTTAATATTTGTAAAAACCAGGTCATAGACTAGTTCTTAGATTTTTTGCCTGTCTCTTGTACAGCTGTTCGGGAGCATCTCTGCGGAGTGTCCAGCAGTAGTCAGCCAACATTGTAGTGGACCATTTTCCCTGGTACCTTTGCTCCATTGTTGCGATATCTTGATGAAAACGTTCGCCATGTTCGTCACTAACCATACCACAGTTGTCAGGGAAGAAATCCAGATGGGAATGAAGGAAATGCATCTTCAGAGACATATTGCAGCGAAATTTCTGGTACTGCTTGAGCATGTCTTCTACTAGTTCCTTGTAGTTTTCTGCCCTAACATTCCCCAGAAAGTCTGTAGACACTAGACGAAAAGCATTCCATGCTTGTTTCGCATCACCCTCCAGCAAGTTGTTGAAGCGGTCATCTTTGAAGAGTTCTCTAATCTGAGGACCCACAAAAACTCCCTCTTTAATCTTTGCTTCGCTGAGTCGAGGGAATTTTTCATGCAGGTATCGGAAAGCTGGCGAAGTGCGGTCCATGGCTTTCACGAAGTTCTTCACCAAACCTAGTTTGATGTGAAGGGGTGGTAGTAGGATTTTGTGAGCCTCGACCAGAGCTGGGTGCTGGATATTCTTCTGTCCAACTGCCATGTTTTGTCTGGGAGTCCATTCCTTCCGCACGTAGTGCAACTCTCTTGCTCGGCTATCCCACTCACACAAGAAACACATATATTTTGTATATCCTTGCTGCAGTCCCATTAAAATGGCAACTACCTTCAAATCACCACACAGGTGCCATTTGTACCTGTTATAGTCAATGGAATGCAGTAGCTGTTTTAGGTTATCGTATGTCTCTTTCATGTGGACAGCATGCGCTAATGGAATAGATGGAAGACGGTTTCCATTGTGCAAAAGCACAGCCTTAAGACTCAGTGTTGAAGAGTCTACAAAGAGTCTCCATTCTTGTGGGTCATGAGTGATCTGTAAGGCATTCATGAGGTCGTCAATATTGGAACAGAATACCAGATTACTTTCCTTCATAAAGAAAGGTTCCAACTGCTGATGGCGCTTTCTATATGAAGTAATTGTGACATCTTCTTCTAGAAGATTCCATTGTTGGAGTCTTGATCCTAGCAATTCTGCCTTGTTTTTGGATAAGTCCAAATCACGAACAAGGTCATTTAGTTCTTCCTGTGTTATTCTGTGTGGGGTTGATGATGCACCACAGTGAAAATCGGGATCACTGCACGCTGACGGACCAGGAGAAGAACATGTCGGCTCACCCTTGTCCTCATCAGATGAATCAAGGAAAATATATTCTGCTGGAGGTTCTGGAATAGGAAGTCCATCACCATGTGGAACTGGTCTCAATGCTGACGGAATGTTTGGGTAGACTATTTTCGACTTCTTTTGCTTCGTTATTCCACCGGAAAGAGGAGGAACCAAGCAGAAGTAACAGTCATCTACGTGGTTGCTTTGCTCTCTCCACACCATGGGAACTGCAAACGGCATTGATGGTCTTTTGCCATTCAACCACTGTGAAAGCTGTGTTGTACATGTAGCACAGCATATATGCGGGGCCCATGGCTTGTCTTGGTCACCAACCTTGCATTCGAAGTAAGCATGATATGCCTTCTTGACTTGATAAGTGATACTTTTCTTCTGGTTGGCAAATGTCACTTCCCCACAAATGTAACAAAAGTTGTCCACAGTATTTACGCACTTCCGAGGCATTACTGTTCTGTATTGTATCTAAATGGATAAAGTAATAATAGTTTTATAAAACAGTAACTTAAACTGTCTCGCACAAAGTCTGTAATATTGTAAATGCTCAACCGTTCCGACTCGCTTTATATAGTACACTGCTGACGTCATCTTACGTCAGCAGCCGACTGGCTGTAGTTTTACATTGCATCAGAAAATGACGTAATCAACTGTGCATGATGTGTCCATGATGGGATTATGCAATGAGGTGGAATATTACATCATTCTAGACTTATTTAGGATATTGTCGCAGTCCTACTGCATAAATTTACATGGTGAAACATAAAAAATGAACTATATGAAATATTTTCAAAACGAGAGCCAATAAAAAATTTTTATGGTTATATTCGTGTTCAGCACACCAAGATGCTACACATTAGGGCCTTTTCCAGTCAGTAACGATTTCTATGTTGACCAGTGTTACATGTCCTTGGTCAGAGGCGACCTAATAGAAGTAGATTTGCAAAGGTTTGTAATACAGGGTTTGAAATGCGAGGTTATTGTCCAAAGCTATCCCAAGCATGTTCCGACAGTGTTGGCAATGGAACAGCAATGCCAGCAAGGTCACTGCTATAATGAGAAAGGAGAGATTTCAGAAGTTGGTGTGAGCCAAACAAACCAAACATGATCACCTAAAATTTTCTGGGGTTTATGGCCACACTGTTAAAGCAGAACCATGCATGCACAGAAGAGTGGCACTCCTTGTCAGACTAATCAGTGGGTGGTAGAGCAATAATAATAACTAGCCTATCCCATGTAGAGCATCTGATGCCGGGGAATACAGAACTATATGAAGAAGAGCAGTCTCTTAAGCTACAGTAGCCCTGAGAGGCAGTCATGTCTATAAAGTATTAGCAAATTCACTTTTCTTGGCCTCAGCATAGAGTGGGTGGCCAGTACTCTGACAATTGTGCACCCCTATGCAATATGAGCAACATTACACTTCTAGCACTTTGGAATATCATAATAAAAACTTTGAGTGCAAGTACTACAATCAAGCACCAAAATCTCTGGGAATCAGCCCAGTACTCTGGTCTGCAATTTACATAAACTGGCTTTTGTTATGTTTATGAGAATTGAGTTACAGTAGAGCATACTACTGTAACTTTGGATTAATGATGTCATGGAGACAGCTGACAGTAAGTGTTTTAAATTTTCTTGGTTTTTTGCACAAATTCGTCATTTTTAATAAATAAATTATCAAATTTACTCTTAAATTTTTAATTGTCTGCTTAGATCACAGTTTGTTTACAAACAGAAAAGTTTTTATTTTTCAATTTCAGAATTATTCACTTTGGCCCTAACATTCATTTTGTAAATTAACAGATTCACCAATGTGAGCTTTCCTCCACTCTCTAAGGCTGTATTTCATAATTTCAGGCCCACACTAACACGGCTGGCAATCTGTTAGGTTTCTTGAGTTAGTGAGTTGCCCACTAGCTGAAGTCCGTTCACTTTAGTTTATTTCTAGTATTTTTATTATTTTTGTTTACTTCAATTTAAAAGAAAGCTCTTTTCCGTTTCCACACCCTTTCCCTACTCTCTGATTATTACAGATGCTCAGTTGAAGTGGCGTCCTTGTAGTTTTAGGCATTTTAGGTAATAAGTGGGAGTAACTGTGATGCACTTTAGGTAGCAATGTGACGCGCTCTGTGTAACAGTGGGAGTAACTGTGATGCGCTTTGGGTAACAATCATATTGTTCATGCCGCACTACAGAATTAATGAGTGTGATGCGGTGCCTATATTGTGAACAGCAAAGCTGCGTTCACATATATGCCAGTCAACGTAAAGTTGGCCTCGTTTGGTTAGCGATACTCAGTGCATGCTCTAAGAGTACACACATAGCATATATGAAAGAAAACACCCATTTTGGGCAAGGTACAATACATATATTCAGACGTGAGGGTGTCCGTGGAAGCTAATCAGTGCTCTCCGGAGTCACAGCCAAAACTAAACTGTATGATTTCTGGTCAAATCTGTGCATCCGACAGGGCTGAGGGCCACCCTGTTGTCAGATCGTGAGACGCTCTAAGTAACGAAAGTTGGAAGATAAAGGTTGTAGGAAAATCGGGGAAGTTCCATTCGAGAAACTGGTCAGAGCACTCCCGAGTAAATCACATCTCAACCTTCCCTCGCCCGATTCAAAGATAGGCATAGATCCAATCTGCAGCTTTATACACTTAGGCCCTACATTTATGTTCACAGTTGACACTTCTAATTAGCAGATTCACCCAGTGAGCCTTCATCCACTCTCTAAGGTTGTATTTCACAATTTTGAGGCCCACACCTACACCACCGGCAGTCTGCTATGGTTCATCTGTTAGTGAGTCGCCCACTAGCTGAAGTCCTTGCCCTCTCCTAAATACACCCTGTCTTTTAAAGCTCACTGTGGTGTTTTTGCTTTCTTCAGTGTTTCTGGTTGGCTATCCCCCCCATTGGCAACCTCCCCGAGAGCTGTGCTATACCTCATTTCATTGACTGTTCTAGCTTGCCATTTGTGCATTGTCTCCGTACCTCTTGTTAGTCAGCACCGGTATTTTGTCAGTCTTGTCAACTTTGCAAAAAGTCATGGTCATCATCTAAAAAACATAATGGTATACGAGTGCATATCCTCATTCTCATACTTCTTGCTCGTGATACTGATACCAACACTCCTAAAAACCTTAAAATTTTGCCACCTGAACATTGCCTCTATCTGTTCCAAAGCCCCTTCTCCGACAAATTACCTCATTGAGCAACAAATTCATATCATGGCACTTAATGAAACTTGGCTACAGCCTGATGACACACAGTCCTTCCTTTCAGATACAACTCCCCCTTCATTTTCACTGCTAAAACAACCACGACTGAGTGTAAATGTTGGTGGATTAGCTTTCCTTTACAAATCCTTCTTGCCTTGGTCCACATCTGTTCTCTCTATGTCTTCTCCAACATCTTTTCAAGTTCTAATTGCCCCTCTGAACTCAGGCAACAAACACGTTACACTCTTAAATACATATCAACCTCCATCACTTTCTTTAACAGATATATTTAATGAATTTCAAGCTCGTTTGGAGGCTCTAATCTCATCTCCTACTGAACTAGTCATAAAGGGTGACTTTAACAATCACGTCGATTCAAATGATTACATTTCTACTACCTTTCATGAACTCCTGACTTCTTTTGATCTTTAAGACCACTCACCTGTGGTGTTCCTCAAGGCTCAGTTCTCAGCCCCTTACTTTTCTCCTTGAACACTACTTCACTAAGCGTTTACTGAATAAAAGGTCTGAAGCACCACCTTTATGCTGATGATACTCAGCTCTACATTTCCTTCAATAATTCCCCTTCTTCTGGCACTCTCATTCTATTAACCAAGTTCAGTCTTGGATAGCAGAAAATGGACAGCTGTTAAACACATCCAAAACTGAGTTTCTGCTTTTTGCAACTTCACAGCAACTTAAATAAACTTAACTCTTTGAATTCAGTCCATCTAGGCATAATCGCCATACAGTGCAGCTGTTCATCCCACAATATGGAAGTTGTGTTTGACTCAAACCTATCATTCAGTGAACACGTTAATTCTATATATAGGTCTGCCTACTACCACATTTGTGATGTCCATAGGATTAGATGTCACATTCCCTTTTCTGCTCTGGCTTGTTTAGTTAATGCCCTGGTCTCCAGCTATCTTTACTACTGCAACTCACTTTTTACCGGCATTTCAAAAGTTGATCTGATGAAACTTCACAGTTCAAAATACAATGGCAAGAGCTATCACCAAAACTCCTAAATATGAACATACATCATCAATCCTAAAATCATTGCATTGGTTGCCCACAGAAAAGCAAATAATGCTCAAGAGTGAATTAATTGTACACAAGACTCTACATTTCAGCCAACCTCAGTATCTTCACTATATGGTGACTCCTAGGTTTCTTCATTGTCTAAATCTGACCATTCCATTGACAGGGACAGCTCTCGGTAGGCGTGCCCTTTCTGCTGCTGTTCCAAAACCAAGGAACTTTCTTCTAGCAGATGTCTGCTCTGCAAATCTGTTTTGGCCTTCAGATCTCAATTAAATACCTCTTCCTCGACTCATTTCCTCAGTAGGCTGTCTCTGTGTCTTCTGGGAGTCCCTACTTGGCTTTTCGACTAGATTTACCATGGAAATTGGCTTGCATAACGATTTTGGCTTAGCAGCAACCATCGACTGATGCCTTGAGCATTATTACAGTGGTGCTATAGAAGTTCTTCGATTATTATTATTATTATTATTATTATTATTATATTATTATTATTATTATTATAATTTAATATGAGTTTAAAATGTTTCTTTAAAATAAATTCAGTTAATAATTGCCATCTCCAGAGGGTTCAGAGCATGATGGCAATGTTCCGGAGAAGCAGATGGCATTTCCTCGTTGAACAGCCACTGACATCTTCTGAAACAAGAGCGAGGTCTCTAGAGGATCATGGGTTGCATATGTTGTCCGGCTTCCCAATTCTGTGAAGAACTCCAGTCCTTCCTTGTTCCAGGCTCCGCCGGTCTCCAAGGCCACTGCCACAAAGGCGTGAGAGCGAGTGATGGTGGCATACTTCATCCTTTTGGACGAGGCTGCACGGTCGGCAGCTTCTCCTGCTCTGACCGATATGCAAGGTAGATGAGACATTGCATAGGTGTCCGGTACTGTGACGTCCCATGCTAGGCACCGACCACGCGACCAAGGGATGAGCATCACACCATCAGGGCGTCTTCCGTCTTCCCGCAATAGGGCCAAGAGGTTCTTTCTGTGCAGGAATTTTGGCTCTGTTCATCGCTCTCCAAATGACGTCGTTCAGCATACTGTGCCGCTGTTGTTTTCCACCTCCTGCTCTGCAAACCAGGCCATTTAGTCCACTGACGTGGACTTTTCCCCCGCTGTGGTGGCATAAATGCGGTTCGCAAAATGTTGTGCCCAGTCTCGCCCCAATTGCCAACCACACTTCCTCGTCTGAGACGCAGTCCCAAAGCAGATACAGGGGGGAGCCAGTAGCCAATCACCAGAATGTGGTGCTCGTGAGGCAAGGAGCCGAGTGCAATCGCACGGACTGCTAACGGACTCAAGCTGATCCGTGCAGACCTTGCTTATCCAACGAGGATCCCAATCTTTTTGGCGGCGTGACGCTGCTCCCATTGGTGGCTCTGCACCTGTGAGGGCCATCCATGCGGTGAGTGCTGAGCTCACGAGTTCATACGGCATCTCAGCCGACTCCGGTGGCAGAATGCAAGCCTGAAGTTCGCTGGTGCTCGCAGCAGAAGCCAGAAAAGCGGATAATGCCAGCGTAGATGCACAGTGAATTCCCAGACCACCATCTCTCACCGGCAATGAAGCCTGTTGCCAATGGTCATCACCAAGGTCCACATTTAAAATATTCGACAGACCGTCTCTCAACAAGTGGTCGAACCGAGTCAAGCTCGGGGACTCAGCGCAAACGGATGTACGCATAATGTATAACAGCTTTCGAACACTTAAACTGTTCCGCAGCAGAACCAGAGCGTCATGTGCGTGAAGCAGATATAATCTAGTAATCACTCTCTCAAGATCATCAGCCTTCATTCCAACTGCCCTGCCAACAGCTGGACCTGGCATCAACGGCGCGCCCAGCAGAGTCATCTCCTCGAAAGCCATGCTCTTAAACCCGTGGAAAGCAGGGTCCTCATTCAAAGCCAGGATGTCGCAGCACGCAATCTTGCACTTGCTACGATTCAGTAGTAGTCCCAGGTTCTTAGACTCTTGCATAATAAGTTGGACGTCGGCGGCCACTGTCTCCTTGCTACCACCCAACGTGAGGTCATCTAGATATCCGATTCGAAGATGCAACCTCAACTTTATCAGAAGAGGTTGTAGTGCGAGACAGAACTCTAGGGGGCCCAAAGGATCGCCCTGGTGGGTCCCTTCTTCCGAATGTATGCCTTTGGAGCGGTACAGCAGGAGCGGTCGACTGGAGTAGGCAGCGTGAGCAAAAGCGATAGAGCTCTGGAACTCTGGAATGTCTCTGGCCACGGCCTCCAGAAGTGAATCTCTGCGCAGCGTGTTGAATGCGTTGGAAAAGTCTAGCTTGACCAGGACGTTGTCTTCAGCCATTGTAGATACCCAACGATGTGTCGCATGAACAGTTGCCTCCCGGAATGCCTACCCCAAGCTGAATGGGGGCGAGCTGATGAGCCAGCCTTGTCACGGCGTACGAATTCGCGCACTTAGCCGCCAGGCAAAGCCACGTATAACCCACTGCAATAGGTCGTATGCCTCCGTCCTTCTTGCTCAGAGCTATCAAGTTTGCCCCGTAGATCACTTCATTCACTTCTTCTGGAAGACCTCCCTTCAAAAGAAGATTGACAAGGTCGCATAAGTGTTGGCCGATGTTGTTGTCCACTCCAGAGTCCACAAGGTCCTTTAGGTGCTGTAGGATTATACCGTCTGGGCCACCAGCCGAACCCGCCGGGAAACAAGCAATTGCCCTAGCAACTTCTTCTTTATATGTCTGCAAAGCGGTGAAGCGGTAGGAGCTGTCCGGATCGCACGGTATCCTTCTGTCCATCGGCGCAGGGGGGCGCTTGCTTTTTAGTGTGGCCAGTGTTTCCGGTGTGTCCAAAGCTGGCTTATCATTGCTGCATATCAGACAGATAGCAGCCTTGTAGTTGCCTTTTTCGAGCTTACTGGCAACTGCCGGTGCCAACAACCTTGTCGGGTCTCATTTAGTTAGTCTGGTCTTACGAGACGATGGTGAATCCAGTCCGTCAGTGTTCGAATGTTTGGGTCCCTATGACTTCCAACCAGCAATACGGGACAGGATCACATTCGTCATGTTGTGTTTCCTTCCACCTCTCCTTGGCTTCACCAAAACTGATCCTCCGAATGCCATCAGATCAGACCATTTACCAACGCAATTCGGATCTCGTATGATGGCCTGAATTAGATCCCCCAGGACAGCAGCACAAGATGGTCTTGCTGCTCTTGGGATTCTCTTTATCAGAGGACCAGGTGAAGCAGGATGTGTAAGGCGGGGCACAATAGTGGGCAGAGATGCTTCAACCCCGGGAACTGGAAGTGCGGAGGAGATCCGTGTGCTTGTTGCAAAATCAGTAGGAGGCGACAGTGATGCGGTCGCTTGTATTGAAGAGGCGTCTGCAGGCGGCTGGTCAGATCCCGCACAAGGGCGGATCGAGGTCCATGCCGGTGAATAGTGCCATCAGAGGCATGAGTCTTAAAAGACGCTCAGCATACTCTACAAATGCCTTGTCCCTTGGAGGGTCTTTGTCTTAATCGGGTGTTGACACCAGCTGAACCGTTAGTAGGCCTCTCATTCATGTTCAGTTTCAGTGAGGAGTGATTAAAAGTTTGACATTGGCGCCAGTTATTGGAGGGCTATAGCATTAACGGTAGACCTGTTCCATCCTTAGTTCAGTAATTAAAAGCACACTGTTGCTAATGGAAACAATGACGTCACGATATAATATTAGGTCGACTGAGAGATGTTTAAATTTCAAGCGCTCAATGAACGGCCATGATGTTTAACACGTTGGACGCGAGGGACGTGTTAACACGTCCCTCATTTGTATAGCTGGGACGCTAAGGACGTGTAAACACGTCCCTCAGGTAGCAGCCTTTCTAGGCAGTTCAGCGTCCCAGTAATAATTCCTGCCGCTTGGTAATAATAGTGGATATGTTCTGCCGCCTATTGAGTACATACACGATTATTTTGGACACTCTCTATCATATATGTATATCACATATGTGCTAAAGACCGAATGGGCCAAATGGCCTTACTACGGACGTGTATACACGTCCCTCTGGTATGAGCTGTTTTAGGCATTGCAACGCTTGATAGTAATAGTGGACAAGTGCTGCCACCTACCGAATGCATATACGATTATTTTGGACACTATCATATATATCACATATATGCCGAAGAATGAATGAACCAAATGGACTGATTTTTACCCTCGTTACGCTCCATTGAGAAAGTTATTGAATTGGTACAGAAAGATAGTCCTACAGATGATTTACACGGCTGTAGCAGATGCATATATTCTCTACAAGAAGCTTGGAGGAACTGGGCGCCAGAATATTGTTCGGCCTCGGCTGTCAAGCCAAGATCGATACATATATATATATGTATATATACACACGGACGTGTATACACGTCCATCTGGTATCAACTGTGTCTAGGCAGTTCTCAGTGTCCCAGTAATAATTCCTGCTGTTTAGCAGTAATAGTGGACATGTTCTGTCACCTACTAAATGCATATACGATTATTTTGGACACTCTCTAGGGCCTGGTATATCACATATGTATATGCCGAAGACTGACTGTACCATGTATAGTACTATGCTTCAAACAGTATCACACTGAACGTGATCACTAGACGTCCTACAGTGAGATAGTAAGATAAACACATAAAAGGAACAGTTATTTTTTATTCTGTGAACAAAAGGTTGTCAAAAAAGAATAAAAACAATTGTGGGACGTGTTAACACGTCCCTCGCGAGTTCTGTGTTTTTTGGCCTATATTTGCCGCGCCTAGCCTAAAATTGGACCAGCGATCAGTGTGTTAACACGTTGGACGCGAGGGACGTGTTAACACGTCCCTCATTTGTATAGCTGGGACGCTAAGGACGTGTAAACACGTCCCTCAGGTAGCAGCCTTTCTAGGCAGTTCAGCGTCCCAGTAATAATTCCTGCCGCTTGGTAATAATAGTGGATATGTTCTGCCGCCTATTGAGTACATACACGATTATTTTGGACACTCTCTATCATATATGTATATCACATATGTGCTAAAGACCGAATGGGCCAAATGGCCTTACTACGGACGTGTATACACGTCCCTCTGGTATGAGCTGTTTTAGGCATTGCAACGCTTGATAGTAATAGTGGACAAGTGCTGCCACCTACCGAATGCATATACGATTATTTTGGACACTATCATATATATCACATATATGCCGAAGAATGAATGAACCAAATGGACTGATTTTTACCCTCGTTACGCTCCATTGAGAAAGTTATTGAATTGGTACAGAAAGATAGTCCTACAGATGATTTACACGGCTGTAGCAGATGCATATATTCTCTACAAGAAGCTTGGAGGAACTGGGCGCCAGAATATTGTTCGGCCTCGGCTGTCAAGCCAAGATCGATACATATATATATATGTATATATACACACGGACGTGTATACACGTCCATCTGGTATCAACTGTGTCTAGGCAGTTCTCAGTGTCCCAGTAATAATTCCTGCTGTTTAGCAGTAATAGTGGACATGTTCTGTCACCTACTAAATGCATATACGATTATTTTGGACACTCTCTAGGGCCTGGTATATCACATATGTATATGCCGAAGACTGACTGTACCATGTATAGTACTATGCTTCAAACAGTATCACACTGAACGTGATCACTAGACGTCCTACAGTGAGATAGTAAGATAAACACATAAAAGGAACAGTTATTTTTGATTCTGTGAACAAAAGGTTGTCAAAAAAGAATAAAAACAATTGTGGGACGTGTTAACACGTCCCTCGCGAGTTCTGTGTTTTTTGGCCTATATTTGCCGCGCCTAGCCTAAAATTGGACCAGCGATCAGTGTGTTAAAAGATATTCAAACCTGAAGAGACCAAAAAAATCCAAAAGCGTGATAAAATAAATCCGAATCAAGAAAGTATAAGTTTGTAGACTGCATATAAATCCAACCCTAACGTTGCCTTAGTCCGCTTAAAATTTAAATATTATTGCAAGCGAAAAATGATCGACCGACCGAATCAACTGATGACGTCACTATTGATTATTATTATTATTATTATTACCAACTCTGGACATGATACCAAGATATTTGGAGCACGTGAGGCCTGATTTTATGAATGTGAAAATAAGCTGATTAAAAAATAGCATGAGCATGATCAGAAAATGTTATTCAATTCACCCCCTTTTCTGATCATGCTCATGCTATTTTTTAATCAGCTTATTTTCACATTCATAAAATCAGGCCTCACGTGCTCCAAATATCTTGGTATCATGTCCAGAGTTGGTAATAATAATAATAATAATAATCAATAGTGACGTCATCAGTTGATTCGGTCGGTCGATCATTTTTCGCTTGCAATAATATTTAAATTTTAAGCGGACTAAGGCAACGTTAGGGTTGGATTTATATGCAGTCTACAAACTTATACTTTCTTGATTCGGATTTATTTTATCACGCTTTTGGATTTTTTTGGTCTCTTCAGGTTTGAATATCTTTTAAACATCATGGCCGTTCATTGAGCGCTTGAAATTTAAACATCTCTCAGTCGACCTAATATTATATCGTGACGTCATTGTTTCCATTAGCAACAGTGTGCTTTTAATTACTGAACTAAGGATGGAACAGGTCTACCGTTAATGCTATAGCCCTCCAATAACTGGCGCCAATGTCAAACTTTTAATCACTCCTCACTGAAACTGAACATGAATGAGAGGCCTACTAACGGTTCAGCTGGTGTCAACACCCGATTAAGACAAAGACCCTCCAAGGGACAAGGCATTTGTAGAGTATGCTGAGCGTCTTTTAAGACTCATGCCTCTGATGGCACTATTCACCGGCATGGACCTCGATCCGCCCTTGTGCGGGATCTGACCAGCCGCCTGCAGACGCCTCTTCAATACAAGCGACCGCATCACTGTCGCCTCCTACTGATTTTGCAACAAGCACACGGATCTCCTCCGCACTTCCAGTTCCCGGGGTTGAAGCATCTCTGCCCACTATTGTGCCCCGCCTTACACATCCTGCTTCACCTGGTCCTCTGATAAAGAGAATCCCAAGAGCAGCAAGACCATCTTGTGCTGCTGTCCTGGGGGATCTAATTCAGGCCATCATACGAGATCCGAATTGCGTTGGTAAATGGTCTGATCTGATGGCATTCGGAGGATCAGTTTTGGTGAAGCCAAGGAGAGGTGGAAGGAAACACAACATGACGAATGTGATCCTGTCCCGTATTGCTGGTTGGAAGTCATAGGGACCCAAACATTCGAACACTGACGGACTGGATTCACCATCGTCTCGTAAGACCAGACTAACTAAATGAGACCCGACAAGGTTGTTGGCACCGGCAGTTGCCAGTAAGCTCGAAAAAGGCAACTACAAGGCTGCTATCTGTCTGATATGCAGCAATGATAAGCCAGCTTTGGACACACCGGAAACACTGGCCACACTAAAAAGCAAGCGCCCCCCTGCGCCGATGGACAGAAGGATACCGTGCGATCCGGACAGCTCCTACCGCTTCACCGCTTTGCAGACATATAAAGAAGAAGTTGCTAGGGCAATTGCTTGTTTCCCGGCGGGTTCGGCTGGTGGCCCAGACGGTATAATCCTACAGCACCTAAAGGACCTTGTGGACTCTGGAGTGGACAACAACATCGGCCAACACTTATGCGACCTTGTCAATCTTCTTTTGAAGGGAGGTCTTCCAGAAGAAGTGAATGAAGTGATCTACGGGGCAAACTTGATAGCTCTGAGCAAGAAGGACGGAGGCATACGACCTATTGCAGTGGGTTATACGTGGCTTTGCCTGGCGGCTAAGTGCGCGAATTCGTACGCCGTGACAAGGCTGGCTCATCAGCTCGCCCCCATTCAGCTTGGGGTAGGCATTCCGGGAGGCAACTGTTCATGCGACACATCGTTGGGTATCTACAATGGCTGAAGACAACGTCCTGGTCAAGCTAGACTTTTCCAACGCATTCAACACGCTGCGCAGAGATTCACTTCTGGAGGCCGTGGCCAGAGACATTCCAGAGTTCCAGAGCTCTATCGCTTTTGCTCACGCTGCCTACTCCAGTCGACCGCTCCTGCTGTACCGCTCCAAAGGCATACATTCGGAAGAAGGGACCCACCAGGGCGATCCTTTGGGCCCCCTAGAGTTCTGTCTCGCACTACAACCTCTTCTGATAAAGTTGAGGTTGCATCTTCGAATCGGATATCTAGATGACCTCACGTTGGGTGGTAGCAAGGAGACAGTGGCCGCCGACGTCCAACTTATTATGCAAGAGTCTAAGAACCTGGGACTACTACTGAATCGTAGCAAGTGCAAGATTGCGTGCTGCGACATCCTGGCTTTGAATGAGGACCCTGCTTTCCACGGGTTTAAGAGCATGGCTTTCGAGGAGATGACTCTGCTGGGCGCGCCGTTGATGCCAGGTCCAGCTGTTGGCAGGGCAGTTGGAATGAAGGCTGATGATCTTGAGAGAGTGATTACTAGATTATATCTGCTTCACGCACATGACGCTCTGGTTCTGCTGCGGAACAGTTTAAGTGTTCGAAAGCTGTTATACATTATGCGTACATCCGTTTGCGCTGAGTCCCCGAGCTTGACTCGGTTCGACCACTTGTTGAGAGACGGTCTGTCGAATATTTTAAATGTGGACCTTGGTGATGACCATTGGCAACAGGCTTCATTGCCGGTGAGAGATGGTGGTCTGGGAATTCACTGTGCATCTACGCTGGCATTATCCGCTTTTCTGGCTTCTGCTGCGAGCACCAGCGAACTTCAGGCTTGCATTCTGCCACCGGAGTCGGCTGAGATGCCGTATGAACTCGTGAGCTCAGCACTCACCGCATGGATGGCCCTCACAGGTGCAGAGCCACCAATGGGAGCAGCGTCACGCCGCCAAAAAGATTGGGATCCTCGTTGGATAAGCAAGGTCTGCACGGATCAGCTTGAGTCCGTTAGCAGTCCGTGCGATTGCACTCGGCTCCTTGCCTCACGAGCACCACATTCTGGTGATTGGCTACTGGCTCCCCCCTGTATCTGCTTTGGGACTGCGTCTCAGACGAGGAAGTGTGGTTGGCAATTGGGGCGAGACTGGGCACAACATTTTGCGAACCGCATTTATGCCACCACAGCGGGGGAAAAGTCCACGTCAGTGGACTAAATGGCCTGGTTTGCAGAGCAGGAGGTGGAAAACAACAGCGGCACAGTATGCTGAACGACGTCATTTGGAGAGCGATGAACAGAGCCAAAATTCCTGCACAGAAAGAACCTCTTGGCCCTATTGCGGGAAGACGGAAGACGCCCTGATGGTGTGATGCTCATCCCTTGGTCGCGTGGTCGGTGCCTAGCATGGGACGTCACAGTACCGGACACCTATGCAATGTCTCATCTACCTTGCATATCGGTCAGAGCAGGAGAAGCTGCCGACCGTGCAGCCTCGTCCAAAAGGATGAAGTATGCCACCATCACTCGCTCTCACGCCTTTGTGGCAGTGGCCTTGGAGACCGGCGGAGCCTGGAACAAGGAAGGACTGGAGTTCTTCACAGAATTGGGAAGCCGGACAACATATGCAACCCATGATCCTCTAGAGACCTCGCTCTTGTTTCAGAAGATGTCAGTGGCTGTTCAACGAGGAAATGCCATCTGCTTCTCCGGAACATTGCCATCATGCTCTGAACCCTCTGGAGATGGCAATTATTAACTGAATTTATTTTAAAGAAACATTTTAAACTCATATTAAATTATAATAATAATAATAATAATATAATAATAATAATAATAATAATAATAATAATCGAAGAACTTCTATAGCACCACTGTAATAATGCTCAAGGCATCAGTCGATGGTTGCTGCTAAGCCAAAATCGTTATGCAAGCCAATTTCCATGGTAAATCTAGTCGAAAAGCCAAGTAGGGACTCCCAGAAGACACAGAGACAGCCTACTGAGGAAATGAGTCGAGGAAGAGGTATTTAATTGAGATCTGAAGGCCAAAACAGATTTGCAGAGCAGACATCTGCTAGAAGAAAGTTCCTTGGTTTTGGAACAGCAGCAGAAAGGGCACGCCTACCGAGAGCTGTCCCTGTCAATGGAATGGTCAGATTTAGACAATGAAGAAACCTAGGAGTCACCATATAGTGAAGATACTGAGGTTGGCTGAAATGTAGAGTCTTGTGTACAATTAATTCACTCTTGAGCATTATTTGCTTTTCTGTGGGCAACCAATGCAATGATTTTAGGATTGATGATGTATGTTCATATTTAGGAGTTTTGGTGATAGCTCTTGCCATTGTATTTTGAACTGTGAAGTTTCATCAGATCAACTTTTGAAATGCCGGTAAAAAGTGAGTTGCAGTAGTAAAGATAGCTGGAGACCAGGGCATTAACTAAACAAGCCAGAGCAGAAAAGGGAATGTGACATCTAATCCTATGGACATCACAAATGTGGTAGTAGGCAGACCTATATATAGAATTAACGTGTTCACTGAATGATAGGTTTGAGTCAAACACAACTTCCATATTGTGGGATGAACAGCTGCACTGTATGGCGATTATGCCTAGATGGACTGAATTCAAAGAGTTAAGTTTATTTAAGTTGCTGTGAAGTTGCAAAAAGCAGAAACTCAGTTTTGGATGTGTTTAACAGCTGTCCATTTTCTGCTATCCAAGACTGAACTTGGTTAATAGAATGAGAGTGCCAGAAGAAGGGGAATTATTGAAGGAAATGTAGAGCTGAGTATCATCAGCATAAAGGTGGTGCTTCAGACCTTTTATTCAGTAAACGCTTAGTGAAGTAGTGTTCAAGGAGAAAAGTAAGGGGCTGAGAACTGAGCCTTGAGGAACACCACAGGTGAGTGGTCTTAAAGATCAAAAGAAGTCAGGAGTTCATGAAAGGTAGTAGAAATGTAATCATTTGAATCGACGTGATTGTTAAAGTCACCCTTTATGACTAGTTCAGTAGGAGATGAGATTAGAGCCTCCAAACGAGCTTGAAATTCATTAAATATATCTGTTAAAGAAAGTGATGGAGGTTGATATGTATTTAAGAGTGTAACGTGTTTGTTGCCTGAGTTCAGAGGGGCAATTAGAACTTGAAAAGATGTTGGAGAAGACATAGAGAGAACAGATGTGGACCAAGGCAAGAAGGATTTGTAAAGGAAAGCTAATCCACCAACATTTACACTCAGTCGTGGTTGTTTTAGCAGTGAAAATGAAGGGGGAGTTGTATCTGAAAGGAAGGACTGTGTGTCATCAGGCTGTAGCCAAGTTTCATTAAGTGCCATGATATGAATTTGTTGCTCAATGAGGTAATTTGTCGGAGAAGGGGCTTTGGAACAGATAGAGGCAATGTTCAGGTGGCAAAATTTTAAGGTTTTTAGGAGTGTTGGTATCAGTATCACGAGCAAGAAGTATGAGAATGAGGATATGCACTCGTATACCATTATGTTTTTTAGATGATGACCATGACTTTTTGCAAAGTTGACAAGACTGACAAAATACCGGTGCTGACTAACAAGAGGTACGGAGACAATGCACAAATGGCAAGCTAGAACAGTCAATGAAATGAGGTATAGCACAGCTCTCGGGGAGGTTGCCAATGGGGGGGATAGCCAACCAGAAACACTGAAGAAAGCAAAAACACCACAGTGAGCTTTAAAAGACAGGGTGTATTTAGGAGAGGGCAAGGACTTCAGCTAGTGGGCGACTCACTAACAGATGAACCATAGCAGACTGCCGGTGGTGTAGGTGTGGGCCTCAAAATTGTGAAATACAACCTTAGAGAGTGGATGAAGGCTCACTGGGTGAATCTGCTAATTAGAAGTGTCAACTGTGAACATAAATGTAGGGCCTAAGTGTATAAAGCTGCAGATTGGATCTATGCCTATCTTTGAATCGGGCGAGGGAAGGTTGAGATGTGATTTACTCGGGAGTGCTCTGACCAGTTTCTCGAATGGAACTTCCCCGATTTTCCTACAACCTTTATCTTCCAACTTTCGTTACTTAGAGCGTCTCACGATCTGACAACAGGGTGGCCCTCAGCCCTGTCGGATGCACAGATTTGACCAGAAATCATACAGTTTAGTTTTGGCTGTGACTCCGGAGAGCACTGATTAGCTTCCACGGACACCCTCACGTCTGAATATATGTATTGTACCTTGCCCAAAATGGGTGTTTTCTTTCATATATGCTATGTGTGTACTCTTAGAGCATGCACTGAGTATCGCTAACCAAACGAGGCCAACTTTACGTTGACTGGCATATATGTGAACGCAGCTTTGCTGTTCACAATATAGGCACCGCATCACACTCATTAATTCTGTAGTGCGGCATGAACAATATGATTGTTACCCAAAGCGCATCACAGTTACTCCCACTGTTACACAGAGCGCGTCACATTGCTACCTAAAGTGCATCACAGTTACTCCCACTTATTACCTAAAATGCCTAAAACTACAAGGACGCCACTTCAACTGAGCATCTGTAATAATCAGAGAGTAGGGAAAGGGTGTGGAAACGGAAAAGAGCTTTCTTTTAAATTGAAGTAAACAAAAATAATAAAAATACTAGAAATAAACTAAAGTGAACGGACTTCAGCTAGTGGGCAACTCACTAACTCAAGAAACCTAACAGATTGCCAGCCGTGTTAGTGTGGGCCTGAAATTATGAAATACAGCCTTAGAGAGTGGAGGAAAGCTCACATTGGTGAATCTGTTAATTTACAAAATGAATGTTAGGGCCAAAGTGAATAATTCTGAAATTGAAAAATAAAAACTTTTCTGTTTGTAAACAAACTGTGATCTAAGCAGACAATTAAAAATTTAAGAGTAAATTTGATAATTTATTTATTAAAAATGACGAATTTGTGCAAAAAACCAAGAAAATTTAAAACACTTACTGTCAGCTGTCTCCATGACATCATTAATCCAAAGTTACAGTAGTATGCTCTACTGTAACTCAATTCTCATAAACATAACAAAAGCCAGTTTATGTAAATTGCAGACCAGAGTACTGGGCTGATTCCCAGAGATTTTGGTGCTTGATTGTAGTACTTGCACTCAAAGTTTTTATTATGATATTCCAAAGTGCTAGAAGTGTAATGTTGCTCATATTGCATAGGGGTGCACAATTGTCAGAGTACTGGCCACCCACTCTATGCTGAGGCCAAGAAAAGTGAATTTGCTAATACTTTATAGACATGACTGCCTCTCAGGGCTACTGTAGCTTAAGAGACTGCTCTTCTTCATATAGTTCTGTATTCCCCGGCATCAGATGCTCTACATGGGATAGGCTAGTTATTATTATTGCTCTACCACCCACTGATTAGTCTGACAAGGAGTGCCACTCTTCTGTGCATGCATGGTTCTGCTTTAACAGTGTGGCCATAAACCCCAGAAAAGTTTAGGTGATCATGTTTGGTTTGTTTGGCTCACACCAACTTCTGAAATCTCTCCTTTCTCATTATAGCAGTGACCTTGCTGGCATTGCTGTTCCATTGCCAACACTGTCGGAACATGCTTGGGATAGCTTTGGACAATAACCTCGCATTTCAAACCCTGTATTACAAACCTTTGCAAATCTACTTCTATTAGGTCGCCTCTGACCAAGGACATGTAACACTGGTCAACATAGAAATCGTTACTGACTGGAAAAGGCCCTAATGTGTAGCATCTTGGTGTGCTGAACACGAATATAACCATAAAAATTTTTTATTGGCTCTCGTTTTGAAAATATTTCATATAGTTCATTTTTTATGTTTCACCATGTAAATTTAAGCAGTAGGACTGCGACAATATCCTAAATAAGTCTAGAATGATGTAATATTCCACCTCATTGCATAATCCCATCATGGACACATCATGCACAGTTGATTACGTCATTTTCTGATGCAATGTAAAACTACAGCCAGTCGGCTGCTGACGTAAGATGACGTCAGCAGTGTACTATATAAAGCGAGTCGGAACGGTTGAGCATTTACAATATTACAGACTTTGTGCGAGACAGTTTAAGTTACTGTTTTATAAAACTATTATTACTTTATCCATTTAGATACAATACAGAACAGTAATGCCTCGGAAGTGCGTAAATACTGTGGACAACTTTTGTTACATTTGTGGGGAAGTGACATTTGCCAACCAGAAGAAAAGTATCACTTATCAAGTCAAGAAGGCATATCATGCTTACTTCGAATGCAAGGTTGGTGACCAAGACAAGCCATGGGCCCCGCATATATGCTGTGCTACATGTACAACACAGCTTTCACAGTGGTTGAATGGCAAAAGACCATCAATGCCGTTTGCAGTTCCCATGGTGTGGAGAGAGCAAAGCAACCACGTAGATGACTGTTACTTCTGCTTGGTTCCTCCTCTTTCCGGTGGAATAACGAAGCAAAAGAAGTCGAAAATAGTCTACCCAAACATTCCGTCAGCATTGAGACCAGTTCCACATGGTGATGGACTTCCTATTCCAGAACCTCCAGCAGAATATATTTTCCTTGATTCATCTGATGAGGACAAGGGTGAGCCGACATGTTCTTCTCCTGGTCCGTCAGCGTGCAGTGATCCCGATTTTCACTGTGGTGCATCATCAACCCCACACAGAATAACACAGGAAGAACTAAATGACCTTGTTCGTGATTTGGACTTATCCAAAAACAAGGCAGAATTGCTAGGATCAAGACTCCAACAATGGAATCTTCTAGAAGAAGATGTCACAATTACTTCATATAGAAAGCGCCATCAGCAGTTGGAACCTTTCTTTATGAAGGAAAGTAATCTGGTATTCTGTTCCAATATTGACGACCTCATGAATGCCTTACAGATCACTCATGACCCACAAGAATGGAGACTCTTTGTAGACTCTTCAACACTGAGTCTTAAGGCTGTGCTTTTGCACAATGGAAACCGTCTTCCATCTATTCCATTAGCGCATGCTGTCCACATGAAAGAGACATACGATAACCTAAAACAGCTACTGCATTCCATTGACTATAACAGGTACAAATGGCACCTGTGTGGTGATTTGAAGGTAGTTGCCATTTTAATGGGACTGCAGCAAGGATATACAAAATATATGTGTTTCTTGTGTGAGTGGGATAGCCGAGCAAGAGAGTTGCACTACGTGCGGAAGGAATGGACTCCCAGACAAAACATGGCAGTTGGACAGAAGAATATCCAGCACCCAGCTCTGGTCGAGGCTCACAAAATCCTACTACCACCCCTTCACATCAAACTAGGTTTGGTGAAGAACTTCGTGAAAGCCATGGACCGCACTTCGCCAGCTTTCCGATACCTGCATGAAAAATTCCCTCGACTCAGCGAAGCAAAGATTAAAGAGGGAGTTTTTGTGGGTCCTCAGATTAGAGAACTCTTCAAAGATGACCGCTTCAACAACTTGCTGGAGGGTGATGCGAAACAAGCATGGAATGCTTTTCGTCTAGTGTCTACAGACTTTCTGGGGAATGTTAGGGCAGAAAACTACAAGGAACTAGTAGAAGACATGCTCAAGCAGTACCAGAAATTTCGCTGCAATATGTCTCTGAAGATGCATTTCCTTCATTCCCATCTGGATTTCTTCCCTGACAACTGTGGTATGGTTAGTGACGAACATGGCGAACGTTTTCATCAAGATATCGCAACAATGGAGCAAAGGTACCAGGGAAAATGGTCCACTACAATGTTGGCTGACTACTGCTGGACACTCCGCAGAGATGCTCCCGAACAGCTGTACAAGAGACAGGCAAAAAATCTAAGAACTAGTCTATGACCTGGTTTTTACAAATATTAACTGTAAGTGTATCACTATTGGCATGCATTGTTGCGATATAAAATTACTTCATTTCAGATTACAAAAAAACTAGAGCCAATTCGGCATTTTCACTGTCATATTCGTGTTCAGCACATACAAATTGATAAGAACTGACTAATTTCATTTCAGTAACATGATTTTTGTAAAAATTTGTTGTCCAGTGAATTTATCAACTCTGTGCTGACCCAAAGCAGTTGATGACTAATCCACCAAATCAATCCTATTTGTGTAGCTTTTGACCAGAAGCAGAGCAGCTCTTGAAAAGCAACAAAGTTTCCAGTTCTGAAGTGCTCACTGCTCAGATTAAAATACAATCGATTCATCAGCCGATTTCATGTTTTATGAGTCATACAAAATGGAAAATTAATAATCACTACATTAACAGTTATTTTAGTCTTATAATTTCAAAATATTGTCATTAATTTTAAATTTTCTTTAAAACATAAAAAAGCCATCAGCACTGAAGTGAAATTAGAATACAAGGTGTATGGTCTAAATAACAGGGTAAACTGAGCATCTTACGGCAAGCTGCTGCCAGGCAAATCCTCTGCAAGAAAACTAAACCCAAGCTTCAAGGTAGCGTCTATGTGCATGAAGAATAAATGTTTACAGCATTCTGTTGTAGCATCACATGACTGCATAACAAATTATGACATCCGGGAAGCTGACATGATAATTCTTTTGTAACATACTATTCTGCTGAAAGATTTACCTGATTGCTGTTATCATAGGGAAGTAATATGGCCAGCCACAGTATGGCAGGTCATCACATGAAACTTGAGTGACATTGTCAAGTCCTAATGCTGGATATGGATTCAAGTAGGAAAGACCAACTCTGTCAAATGGAATATGCATTATTCCAGACTGATGCTCAACAACCCGACCAGTGATATCATGAATTTTTCGATCCACATGCTACAAAAATCAAGAACATTTAACAGTATTTCAAAAGTTTTCTAACCATCTATTCTTTCGTATTCAATAACAATGACACCATTATGACTGCAATTACACAGAGCTGTATCATAGGGAATAAAGTATTGCACTTGCTTGGTATTGCTGATACTTTGTCAGTATCACATTGAGTATTCTTATTATTTATTATTAATTTATAACTTCCATCATGCCGGTGTCTAATGCACAAGGCATCAACCAATAGTGCACCAAAACAAAGCCCCAATCAGGACAATATCCAGAAGATCTGCCCACAAGACAGAGAGCGGCCCATGGTGGACAACAACCTGCAATCTGAAAAACGTAACTCTGAAGTTGAGAATGAAATGATGCACACAGGAAGAGATTTCCAAAATCTAGGTCCAGCAACCAAAAAGCTTGTTCAGCAAGAACAGTTCTAGTCTTAGGTATCACCAGAGAAAGGCAATCAGATGACCTGGTTGAATAATGGTAAGTCTGGGGAATGGTTTATTTTATTTATTTATTTTTATTTATTAAAGCACTTGTAACTCACGCAATGTCAGTACACCTGAATCTGAGGTGCAGATGTATGTTCGCAAGGGGCCAAGATGGAACCATGCAAAAGCCAGGGTGAAGTAGTTAGTTTTCAGAAGTGATTTAAAAGATGATAGCAAGTTTGCATGTTGGGCCTTTTGTGGCAGACGATTCCAAATGCGAGGAGCACATGATTCTACAATTGTCCCGATCGTAGGTCCTTGCAACAAACCAGTATCACAGGAATGCAAGAATCTAGGAGGGCGATATAGAGTCAACAATGTATTAAGATATGATGGAAGGCCAGTGTTCTGAGCATTAAAGGTCAAGCATGTAATTTTAAACTTAATATGCCACTCAACAGGAAGCCACTGAAGTGCATGAAGGTGATTTAATGCACTAGATGAAGAATAACATGTAACAACCCTAAAAAGAGAGTTTTGAACCCTCTGGAGCTTTTTTACATTAAAAGAGGATATACCATATAACACTGCATTTGCATATTTAAAATCACCAACTATGTGCACATGCCACTGTTTTAGCCATGTTATTAGTCAGAGAATGTCTGATGTGATAAAATGCCTTTGATATGGTAGAAACAAGACCTGCAATTCGAAGATATGTGTGACGTCATAGAGTGTGGGTTGTCAAAGGTGACATCGAGAGTTTTAATTTTGTCTGATAGTGGGATTTTGGTTCCTGCAAGGTCGATAGATGAAAGCGAAGAGAAAGACTGCATATGCTGATGAGTTGTGAAAAGAACTGCCTCTAAATTATCTGGATTGATTGCAAGCCCATTAAAGCAGAACCAAATGTGAAGAAAGGACAAACAGTGTTCAAGTTCAGTTTTAGCTGAGGGATCTGTTGCAGAGAGCACAACGTAGAGTTTAGTATCATCAGCCTATTGATGGACCTATATATTATGCATGTGTGCAATTGACAAATGGGCAAAATAAAGATTGAAAAAAGGAGAGGCCCGAGGACCGAACCCTAAAGTACGCCTGAACGACAGACAATAGGATCAGAGTGAGATGAGTTTATTGCCACTCGTTGAGAATGATCATTGAGATAGGTCATCTGATTGTCTTTCTCTAATTGCTCTTGTTGAATGAGCTTTTCGGTTGCTGAATCCAAATTTTGGAACTCTCTATCAGTATATGTTCATTATGTTCAACGATTGTGGCATTTCATCCTAAACTTCAGGCTTATTGTATTTTTTTGTATTTTTGTATTGCTTATGCAACGTCTCTCTGTCTCTGTGGGCTGACCTTCTGGATGTTGACCTGACTACGGTTTTGGTGCACCACTGGTTGATGTCTTGTGCATTAGACACTAGTGCTACAGAAGTTACTAATTAATAATAATAATAATAATAAAAATTTCACAGCCACAAACAACCATCATAATGCAGTGTACCTACATGTAAAATAATTCGCTGTCTTGTGGGACTGACTTCGTTTGCACTGAAAGGAAATCCTATTGGAGTACATAGAGTAAGGAGTCCACTGACAATCCATAAAAATGTCAGACAAACTATGGTCTTCTTTGTTTGTCGACATACAAAAATCAAACCAGTCTAAAACAAACAAGAAAGCAGTTTTATGCATTGTCAAAGAGGAATATAACAATATAAACAATATAAATTACAGCAAGCTCACCATCACTGGCTAATAAGCAGTATTCCTAGCTTTTTAATCTAATCTAATCCAGAAACAATTATAGCACTGTTATTGTAGTGCACAAGGTCTCATCTAAGCAAAATTGCATTCCAAAATCACAATCCCTTGGACAGAGCTATGCAGCCAAAATCCATGAGGCCCCTGAGACTGCAATAACTGCTACACTGACTAAACAATTAGAAGAAGATGAGATTTCAGTCATGACCTAAGCAACATCACAGAATCAGAGGAGTGGATAGAAACAGAACCTTAGAGCCTCCGACTGAGAAAGAATGGGAACCCTGTAGTGTTTTGGTTCAGCGCATATAAGAGTCAGGCATCCAACAAGCTAATGCAATATTTGTGAACCTGAGGGGTGAGCAAGGATAAAAGATAAGTTGGTTGGCCGACAAGTATTACCTTATAAACTATCAGACAAGGATTAAACTGGATTCTATGTTCAGTACGAAGTCAGTGCAATAATTGCAGCATGAGGTGATGTGATGGAATTTATGTGTTTTCATTATAGTCCTGACCAAGGAGTTCTGACGCATGTGTAACTTGTAGAGATTAATCTAATGCCATTTTAAAATGAGTTACAGTAATCAAAACAAGTAGAAACTAGATTGTTAGCTGGTAGAATCAAGACATTCCGAAGTACACGAGATCTTATTCTGAGGATGTCTCAAATATGAAAGCGAAAAGATTCGCATGCGGCTTGAATGTGCAGTGAGAGAGACATGTTGGAATCAAATATGATGCCAAAATTACATTGTGATAGTGGGAATGATAAGTCATCCACTCAAAGAAACATAAGTAAGCCAGCAGAACTTCTGCAGCTGCTGGCTTGAGCCCAGAAGAAGAAATTTAGTTCTGCAGGAGTTCAAAGGAAGCACACTGAATGTCATCCAAGCCTCCAAAAATCTTATATCTTCAAAAACAGCTGAGAGTAGTTGGAGAGCAGAAGTGGAACTGGCATAAAAAAATCAGAACCTGAGTATAGCCTGCATATAGATGGTAACTCAATTCAGCAAGCAGTGTACCAAGTCACACAGTATAAAGAATGAAAATGAGAGGACATGTGAAAATGAGAGGAATAAGTACCAAGCCCGTGGCACACAACAGCTCGAAACAGCCAGTTTTGAGGAAAATTCTTTTATGTGGACGCAAGAAAGAAGCAAACCAACTGAGAGCAACAACAAAAGATCCAAGAGCCCAAACCAGTGTTCAAGATGGCGAAGAAGTATATTATGACATGGGGCGTGGTAGCCGATACGTTAGAGCAATTGGCTGGTAGTGTGGAGAATACAGGTTCGAGCCTCCTCTGACATGGTTAATGTGAAGAGAACTTAAGCAAAACCTTACTGCTCAGCACCATCGACTGATGCTTCGTCATTAGACAATGTCACTTAACAAATACAGAAATAATAATAATAATAACTGGCGGAATCAAAGGAAGCTGACAGGTCAAGAAGGACAAGAACAGTGACCTTTACTTATCCATAGAACAGATCATGTGATCATGAACATCAAGCTGTGCAGTTCCTGTGGAATGGTATTTACTATGATAGGCAGACTGAAGAGGAGGGCATAGGGAGTGAGAAGACAAGTGACAGCTAAGCCTGTTAGCTACAACCCTCCCAAGGACCTTGAAAATGAAGTTTAGAGTAGGAATGAGACAGTAATTGACAATCTTCTCAAGAAGGGTTGATTTCGTGGGAAGCGGGTAGACCAAAGCATGCGCATAGCAGAAAGGAAAGCAACCCTCAGCAACAGATATTAACAATGGAAATAATAATAGGGCTCAAAATATCAAACATTCCTTAAAAAGTGTGGTTTGAATCAATTCACATGGCTTGTTGGGGAATGACATAATGAAATTGTGAATTTCTTAGAGAGTTGCTGTTTTGAAGAAGCTGAAGGCAGATGGAAGTGAGTTTAGAATGGAAAAGCTATTGAAGGAAGAATATTTGGAAACAGCTACTCTGACTGCCAATTTTTTTGGAAAATAATTAAGTAATTTATCAGCAAGGGATAAATGTGGGAAGAAGCCTTGTAAACAATCGTATCTATCACGGCACAAGAGCTTATTTAGAGTGTGCCACAATGAAGCAGAAGAAGTAGATTTTTTGGAGACCAGGTTAGAGAGGTGGGTGGAATTGGCAAGGTTCAAAAATTTGTAGACCTGACATTATCGCCTGAACATGGCATGATAAAATGGTAGGTGGAAGTGCCGCCAGCATCTTCAAAGGTGGCTGCACAGCTTCATAGCAGCTGCACATGTCAGAATTGTATCATAATTGTGAAATGCATTCTACAAGTCTCTTAGTCTTGGGAACATGCTTATCTTGCAGTCCCAGCAACTGCCTTTGCCTTGAATAGGAAGGAAAATTCCTCTGGCACAATCAGTTGGTACTTAAACAGAGTTTTAGATTCCCAAGTCTTTTGCACCCATTTCTCCAAGTTTTAAGCAACTCAGCTGATATTCAGCAAATACCTGGTGCCTTCTCGTTCGTCAGCCAGCAAACCTCATTCACCACCTACTGTTTGGTGAGTGGGGAGCACTTCATTTGGCTCTGTGGCTTAGAAGCTCGGATCCATTGATACCACCACTGGGGCAACATTGAGGAGATTTGTGTAATAATGATTGCTACCCTAATCACGAGTGAGGGGTTACCCCTTGGAAACCTACCCTATGAGCTGACTTTATTACATGCCCCTCCCAACAGCTGAATGACAAGAATCTCAGTAATTCCCACATGAAATGCCCCCCTCCACAGCTGATGCTTCTCAACCAACCTTCTAAATCAACATTTTTACCTGATAGCTGAAGAGCACAACAGTCAATGAAGCAGCTAATGCACCAATAAATAAATCAGGAATCGTCTCTGTCCCAGCTCGTCCCATTATTGGAATAAAAGTCACGCACGACATGTAGAAAGCGTAGATGAGAACCATGCTTGGCATCAACAAACCAACAATATGAATCAGTAGGAACTTTGCATGATCATCTAAAGATACAGCACAGGCTGTTTAATCAACACAACAACAAAAGAGAAACCTATAAAATGTACAACATTGCTGAATATTTTTATTCTGTCTTAAAATAGTCAATGACAGCAGGCAAGTGCTAAAACAAAGTTAATGTAAAATATCTGTTTAGAAACCTCTACAGAAACTCTTCAGAAGCATCATCCTAAGGTTTTGAACAATGAGGTTGTACTTGTATTATGTAACTAGAGGGAGCTTCAGGCCATTAGCCAGCCACTGCAGCTGAAGCCACTTTTTATGATAAATTCCACTGAATTTAGGCTAATCTGCCAGTTACAAATAAATTGCATAAATTTAACAAGTTACTGTGTGTTATTGCATGGTAATTTATGACCAACCTACTGTGTGTTATTGCATGCAGGGCCTCAAACAATAAACAGATTCTACTCATCATGGTTGTAAACTTATGAAACAGACTGAGTGATAGCCCTATCTCAGTGGACACAACCATAGCTTTTAAGAGGACGAGCAGTCTCTGAAGCTAGTCCTGAGAGGCAGCCATGAGTTTAGTGACAGCGACTTTATTTTCTTAGCCTTGGTGCACAATGATGGTTGGCCAGTCCTCTCCCTCACCTCCTGACCAATGTCATGATAAAGCACAAGTTTTGAGAATGGATAAAATTTTTATGAATAAATGTAATTTATTACTACAAACAAAACAAATCAAGATTCCTTATTGTTTACATGAAAATACTTGAGTCGCATAAGTTTAGCTTCTATGACAGCAAAATGTTTAAAATGAGTACCAATATCGCGCAACTGGCAACAGCACATACAGCAAATGCTCTGCAGTAATGATAAAATTACACAGCCTAGAGATGAGGAAAGACCGGGATGGTTGGCAGTCAAGGAAATTGTAATGTTCCAGTGATGACGATGATGATGATGACGACAACAACAACGAATGTCAGGCTTCATTAACCCATTCAGCCACTTCAGCAAATTTACGAACAATTGGCAACCCTGAGACCCTGAGTCATATCCACCGCCGCCGCCACCGCCGCCGTCGCCACCACCACAACCGTCACCACCACCACAACCAATAAATGCAATAAATCATAAAATGATATCAGAATTCATCTGAACAGACCTTGAGGAGAAACTTTGAGGGCGACCATAACTCCTCCTCTCATAAGAAGAGGAAATGCAACCCACATAAGCAGAACAACTGCAGAACCAATTTCGTACCAAGTCAGCAAGCCCAAAGCAAGAGTAAAGACAAGGAGCACAGCATCAAAGTACACACTTTCCACAGGCCACATGTTCAGCAATCCCTGAAATTATTAAAAAAATTACCAGCATCATTAACCCTTTAACGACCACAGAAATTGTTTTACCTACCCCCTCACGACCGCACATTTTTGGCAAAAATGGCCAAAAAATAAAAAATTTGAACTTGTGATATCTCTGTCAGTTTCTTACATGTAGACATAAGGTAAGCACCATTCTTTAGTATTTTATCTCCTCTTCCCATTCATTTGTCAAGTTTTTTGAAAAAAAGAAATTTTGGGGTACCCAAAGTTGCCCCAAAAGTGTACCCCCCAAAATTGCTACATTTTTTTCATCAAGACAGTCTACAGAAAGTTTAATGACAACATATATTAATTGAGCATAGAAAATGTGTAGAAATTGTTGCCAGATAGAACCAAACAGAAATTTTAAAAATATTTTCGTAAATGAAAGAGATGTAAATTTTTTAATATTTCAACCATTGTTGTAAAAACTGAAGAAAATTAAAGGAAAAAGCCTAAAAGTAAAAAAGTTTGAACTTATGATATCTCTGTTGGTTTTTGACATGTATTCATAAGGTAAGTACCATTCTTTAGCATTTTATCTCCTCTTCTCAATCACCTGTCAAGTTTTTTGGGGAAAAATTCTTTTGGGTACCCAAAGTTGCCCCCAACTGTACCCCAAAAACATTTGCTATTTTTTTATCTTCAAGACAGTCCACAACAAATTTTTAATTGAGCACAAAATTGTGCAGAAATTGTGCCAGATAGAACCAAACAGAAATTTTAAAATATTTTCATAACTGAAAGAGATACAATTTTTTTAGTATTTAGACTATTGTTGTAAAAACTGAAGAAAATTACAGGAAAAAGCCTAAATGTAAAACAAACTGAACTTATGATATCTCTGTTGGTCTTTGACATGTAAGCATAAGGTAAGTACCATTCTTTAGCATTTTATCTTCTATCCCCACTCATCTGTCAAGTTTTTTGAGGAAAACTGTTTTTGGGTATCCAAAGTTGCCCCCAGCTGTACACCAGTGTGTGTAAATTATTTACTATCCAACCACTCCGTTCAACCCGCTCCTCATCTGTCCTAACACTTCTTCGCCCTCCCGTCACCTCATCCTTAAAATTTGGAAATCGCTCCATAGCCATAGCTGCCCCACCCCTTTGGAATAAACTCCCGCCAGAATTGCGACAGTTGTCTGGTCAATCATACGAACTCACCAACACTTCACCTCTTTCAGTTTCTGCGCAGATCTTTCACTCAAGACTGAAAACACTTCTTTTCCAGAAATCTTATCCTGATTCTTCCTCTTCCCCTTATCTCTCTTCTCGCTTCAATTTCAAACAGCATCCACCGTAGCCGTCCGACTGTCTGAGTGCCTGACTCCTGGATCTTGACCCTTTTGCCTATCGATTTTGTTTTGACTGAGCGCCTGTGAATAAGCTGGTTCCCACGACTTAGCTTTCGTTGAGCGCTGTAGAAATCTCGAGATTACGATTACGATTACCCCAAAAAATTTTCTATATGTTTATCTTCAAGACAGTCTACATAAAAATTTTAAGTGACAACATATGGTAATTGAGAACAAGAAATGTGCAGAAATTGTTGCCAGATAGAATTAGAAAGAAATATTAAAAATATTTTAAAAACTGAAAGAGATACAATTTTTTTAGTATTTAGACCGTTGTCATAAAAACTGAAGAAAATTACATGAAAATCCTAAAAGCAAAACTAATTGAACTTGTGATATCTCTGTCAGTGTTCGACATATAGACATAAGGTAAACACTATTCTTTATCATTTTATCTTCTCTTCCAATCTGTAATTTATATTTCTCAACACAACATTTTCTGGGTAACCGAAAACTGACCCACAATCTCCGCAGGCATAGGCCTATAGCGGATGCCATTGTCATCAATGTGCGATTCGTTCACTTCGTATTGCCAAAAGACTCGTGTGATCCATCTGACACATTTTATTCATCAGAAAAATCACAACTTTCGTTAATATATGACCATTCGTCGATCAAACGGTGAATTTCTTCCTCCGGTAAACAATGCTTTGCCATTTTGGGACATTTAAATATCCATTTTTAGCTACATGCTGGCCGATTTAAATGCCCATTTTGATTGGTTGTTTTATATATATTTTGAGGCTTTTCCAGGGATTTCTGCTGATGTAATATGGATTAAAATTATACCTATTTGCCTAAATGACGTAGAATTCTAAAATTATAAGGACTACAAATAAACAAGAGGTAATGATATGACTAGCCCCACCTACTACCGATTAGTACCGTGCGGTCGGCTGCCGTTACTACCAGTTAGTACCGTGCGGTCGGTAATGAGTTAAACAAACAATGGTAATAACAATTGCTGAAATAGGCAGTAGTTGTTACAGATAGAGAACCAGTTTAACACAGGACCAGAGTAGAAACTATGGAACCAGATTAAGGTGATGCCACACAGTTAAACTATGGAACCAGATAAAGAGGATGTCACATGCTTAGGCACTAAGGCATCAGTCTAAGGGAACAAATGATCTTAGTAATGATTAGGGTGCTGCCAGTTTAAGAGTATAAGAAAGACATTGTTCGCTAGGTTGTGCCGAGATGGCTTTTCAAATTTATGACAAGAACGAATGTCAGGCTTCACTAACCCATTCAGCCACTTCAGCAAATTTACACGGACATTTTTGCTCTAACTGAGACATGGATTACATCTGATGCACTGACTTGTATCAAGGAAGGAGTGGCATCTGAAGGTTTCTCCATACTACAGCAGCCAGTTGACGTTGGCCCTGGCCGAGGCAGTGGTCTTGCAGTCATCTACCGTTCGTCCAATCAAGTCGCTGTCCATCCTCTGTCCAACTCCTTTCATCCATTGTCATATGAGCTTCAGTTAGACCGAGTAGGTAAAGCTGCTTCCTCTTTGATCATTGCCAACACATACCATCCACCATCAAGCTCCATTCATACCTTCCATGATGAATTTTCGGATACGATATCCACAATTACTGCCAGTACAAATGATTGTCTGCTTGTTTGTGGCAACTTTAACTGTCCAGGTAGTGATGGAAATCATACTGACCATGGGTTAGAAGATCTATTAATATCATTCGATCTCAACCAGCACGTTTCAACTCCACCTTGCTGTGGACACTTGCTGGATTTATTAATCACTAATAATCCTGCGACGGTTGGAAATGTTCGGGTCACTGATGCTGGCTGTATCTCTGACCACAGTCTTATCACTGCTACAGTAGCAATGGGTACATCCAACCATCCAGTTGCTTTTTCCCTTCATCCAATCAAGCAGATCAACACAGTCAAGTTTGAGCAGGTGCTGATCAACACCGAACTGTTTTCAGATCCAACCCAGACAGCAGATGCTTTTGCAGAGCAACTCTCTACCATTGTATCAAGGGAGCCAGATAAAGTTGTGCCTGTTCGCACCTGTTTTAAAAGACCTGCCAAGCCAATCACGAAATAGCTTTCTCATGAAGCAAAGTAGGCTAAACATGACCATCATTGTCAGGATTGTCTGTGTAAGAAAACTCTGCAGGAAAGCGATCGAATTGCCTACCAAAGAACATGTGTCTAACAAAATAACTGTAATGTCTCAATAGCAGTTCTACCATAACCAGTTGGACATCGCCAAAACTTCTAAAAACCAATGCAAAATCATAAAGAAGCTGCTTCACTCCACGAACAGTGCTGCCAATTTACCTAGTGACTTTGAGGATAAAAAGCTCTGTTGAGGTTTTTCAAAATTTTTTGCTGAAAAAATATCTAATTTAAAATCTGCAATATCAAAGCGCAGGTGTGGGTTAGACAGGGCAAAAATGCTTCCTGATGTTCGACACACTGGTACAGTAATAAGTTCTCTACCTTACCTCCCGCTGCAGTACAGGGTGTTGGACTCAATGGAAATGTTCCATTTAAGTCATCAACCTGACTTCATTTCAACTTCTCTTATTAAATTCTATTCTAATGTGTTTTCCATCCTCATCGCTCTGCTGGCTAATCTCTCCTTTTCTGAAGGCTATATTCCCTCAGCTTTTAAAACTGCTCTTGTGACACCTCTACTAAAAACCTGATCTTGATAAGAACTGTCTGACTAATTATCGACATATTTCCAATCAGAATAATATCTCCAAACTGCTTGAACGCCTATTTGTCATACATCTTCAGGGGCATGTAACATTTTCTAATTTTAGTCCTTTTCAGTCGGCTTATCCTAAGCATCATTCAACTGAGACTGGTCTTAATGGCACACTTAACAGTATATTTCATTCAGTGGATTCTGGCAAAGCATCTCTTATATCTCTTGATTTGAGTGCTATGTGCAGCCCAAGGTCAGGCTATATACAGCCCAAGGCTCAGCAGTCGATGATACGCCTCAACTATCCAGGACCATGTTTCTTGGTCATCAGACTGGTCACTTCCAGGTCCTAGGAGGGTCAAAAAGCAAGGCTCAAAGAGCCCTAGCATGTTCCTGTCTGCCGTCACAACGTGCAAAGTGCCCAAACATCCACAGTCAACGTGTTTCAACCATCTCCAAGACCGGTGACCGTTTTGCGCATCTGTACATTTCTGCACTGGTTATATGTGCAGTGAAAGGAATTTGCCAGATTTGCCATAGACACTATTACTGGAAGGCATCCAATTTCTTCTCAAGGGCCACAGTCAGCTCCCAGGTCTCAGCTCCATAAAGAACAGAAAGTATGTAAGCTGTAACAAGTGGATTTTGATGTCGAGCTGAATATTTGTTTTCCAGATTCCTCAATCAAGGCTATTCATACAGTCACGGGCTATTGCTATATGGCGTTGAATCTCAGGTCCGCTGCTGCCATCAGACTCCATGTTCAATTCACGATAGGTGAATCCTTCTACAAGTTCCACCAAGTTTCCTGCAACTTGTAGGTGATCCACTGTCAAGGGTGGTACCACCGTTGTCTGAATCTTGGTTTTGGCTCGGTTGATCTCCAGCCCAAACTGGCAGGCTTCCCTGTCTAGTATTTCCAATGATACGATGGAGATCTCCAGAATTTCACTGAGAAGAGCCATGTCATCGGCAAAAAGTCCAGATCGGAAAACATCTCTGTCCAATGCGTGCACCGGTTTGTCCATCAGCAACCATCTGGTTCAAAATCTGGTCCACTGATGGCAAAAACAGGTATGGGGCAAGTTTGCAGCCCTGCCATACTCCACTTTCCATGTTAAACCAGCCTGAAGTCACATCGTCAATGCATACAGCACTCACTTTCCAATGATATGATGGAGATCTCCAGAATTTCACTGAGAAGAGCCATGTCATCGGCAAAAAGTCCAGATCGGAAAACATCTCTGTCCAATGCATGCACCGGTTTGTCCATCTGGTTCAAAATCTGGTCCACTGAAGGCAAAAACAGGTATGGGGCAAGTTTGCAGCCCTGCCATACTCCACTTTCCATGTTAAACCAGCCTGAAGTCACATCGTCAATGCATACAGCACTCACTGTGTTGGTGTAAAGCTCTCTGATTAAATCCACAATCCTCTCAGAAGTACCATAATACTTTGCTGACCCCATACTGCCCTCCCAGATTCTTGCCTTCTTTTGATACTGGTTTGTTGCAAGAACCTAGGTTCAGAACAACTGTAGGGACAACTGTAGGGACAACGTGCCTTTAGCTGCTGTGCTCCTCGCATCTGGAATCGTCTACCACAAAAGGCCTGACTTGCAAACTCGCTATCATCTTTTAAATCACTTCTTAAGACTAACTACTTCACCCTGGCTTTTGCAGGATTCCGTCTTGGCCCCTAGTGAACATACATCCGTGTCTCAGATTCAGGTGTACTGACATTGCGTGCATTACAAGTGACCAAATAACTTTTCAAATATGAATTTCATGATGAAGAAAATGTACAATAAAAGTATATCCCCCACTTTTGTGCATCAATGAAAATGTAAACTATTTCATTTCATAGGATTTAGACTTTACCTGATCACATCAGTATATTAAAATCATGAGTGGTGTTACAAAACATGTCCACCACCAGGTTGGCAATCATTGCACTCTGCTGCCTGCAATGATATGACACTGGTAATACAAATTACCTATGTACATGAGATCACACAGATGAGAGACACATTTTCATGTTAACTAGAAAGGGATCAATTAGACCTCAGTATATGATAAATGTGACTAATGGTTCAAAGTTTTTAATTAAATTTTAGAAATGGAAAATAACAACAGCATACCTTATAAAATAGTTTCTTTGCCAGGACTGTAAATACCAGCAAAGTGACCAATGCAGGAGCCACATAGAGTCCAAGCACTAACCAAGTATTTGTGTACCAACTCAGAGAATGACCACTCCAGTCCAAAGCAAATCCCACAGCCACTACTATCAGTCCTGCAGCCAACCAGGAAAAACTGATTGTCAAAATAGCTAGTCCAAGATGCCTCAAGTATGCTCCCTTGTGGAAACCTGCAACAAGCAAAACAAAGCCAAAATGTTTTGCATGAGGTCCATTGATGACCTAGTGGTCATATGGGAATGTGACTGCTTATAGTAGGAATCTGCAAAGCTTCTAAGCTTGATGATTTGATTTAATTCAAGGAAGACTGATTCACACATTTTGAATCAACCCTTCTCTTTTCTATCATTAATTAGCAACTTCCACAGCATCAGTGTCTAATGCACAAGACATCAACCTATGGCACACCAAATACCCAACTGTAATCAGGTCTATACCCAGTACTGTAGGTCATTCCACTGAGACAGAGGTAGCCTGTGGTGGATAACCAAGCTGAAAAAGATAAGTCATGAGCTGAGATCAAAATGATATCAGAGACTTTATTATTAAGTATTAACTTCTGTTGCACCACTGTCTAATGCAAAAGGCATGAACCTACAGGGCACCACAACCAAGTCATGATCACGTCAATATCCAGATCAGTCCACTAAGATAAAGAAGCAGCCCAAGGTGGACAAGCAATCAAAAATCATAATTCGTTTTGAGAACCTAGGTTGAATTCCAATATAAGTCAGAGAAACCAGAAGCCAGGCTACAGTGGGTAAGCAATTTGAAAGAGATGAGTCTTTAGTTTGATCTGAATGACGTCAAGAATTGACAGAATGAACTGAACTAGGCAGTGACAAGCCAGATCCTTCACGTGGATGTCTGGGGCAACAGTCACAACAAGCTGCAAGTGACCAGGCTTTCAAGGAGGACTGTAAACTTTCAAGGAACATCGCAGATGACGGCTGAAATCCTGGTTGGTAGGTTGCAGCAATGGTGAGTGGCAAGCATGGGGTTCCAAAGGACTTCCAAGGTGGTAAAGCCTCAAGTTCCACACGCTTTGCATGCAGGTTTTCCTAGTGGAAGACAGCGACTCCACTGCCCCAAGAGCAAGATGTAAGGAGGCCATAATTAAAAATGGTGCATCTATGATATGACACCCTGTAGGAGCCGATCTTCAAAAAGCAATGTCCGAGGCAGACTGATGCCATGTCTCAACCACATCAAAGATCAATGTCCAGATCAAGATCATAGTGTTTTCTACTGAAACTCTGAGCAATCCACAACCTAAGCCACAGTCCAGCCTGTTGTGTTGTACAGCCGGCTTGCTGAGTTTCACTCAGTGTCTGTGCTGACTTTCAGGGAATGCCATACGTGCAGCTTCACAGCACCTTTCTTATCTTGCATTTCGCCCTCTGATCATCACAGGGGAATTGACTCAGTGCCTCCAAACTGTAGACTTGTGGAAGCATGTTCATGTTATGTCAGCAAAAACATCTCATGTTCAAAGTATGTGAAAACATTACAAAACCATGTCTACATGTTTGCTTTGGTAAGTCCAGAGTACTTTATCCAAGAAAAGATCCATAGTTTTAATTCCCTCCATAAAATGACTCTAGAAAACTGTCAAAATCGTGAGAAGCCACAATGGACGTACACACACTGCTTAGAAACACCTATGAATGAATATGAATGAATATTAAGAGACTAAGTGCCAGACACCAAAAATAATTTGAATCAGAGGCACGGTCAGTCGCTCAGGGGGAGTCAGGCAGTAGCAAAAGAGGGAAAACTAGGTGTAACTGTAATTGTAAACAAACATTTATAAAGCGCCACTTAGGAAACAGTGGCGCTCTCGACTTGAACAAACAAAAAGGATTTCAGGTGTTTGCGAGACTGGGTAGGAGAGAGACTAAGTAACTGAAGCCGCAGCTCAAGAGGAAGGGAGTTCCAGCTGGAAGGGCCAACAAAGGCAAAGCTCCTGGACTGAGCAGTCATAGTGCGGACACGAGGGACTACCAAGAGACCACGGGTAGCTGAGCGAAGGGAGGCATGGGCAGGCAATGAGGAAACCGGAATCCAAAAAGAAGTTAAGTAGGAAGGAGCAGAGCCTAGAAGGCAGTTGCGCATAAGGATAAGAATCTTAAACTGGATGCGTTGACTGACAGGAAGCCAATGAAGTGAATCACGAATAAAAGTAGATATATGGGCAGACTTTGGAAGACCACCGATAAGGCGTGCAGCAGCATTAAGTATAGACTGAAGCTTGGAGGTGTTGATTGCAGAAAGTCCAATATAGGCAGCATTGCCAAAGTCAATCCTAGTGCAAATCAGGGCATGGACCAAAGTAGTGATCGAATGAAGAGGAAGCGAGTGACGAATAGAGCGGAGTTGTCGTAGGTGGTAAAGCCAAGAGCGGGAGATATTATTTACATGGTCAGTCGGAAAGAGTTTGATCCAGGATGATTCCGAGGTCACGGACTGAGGAAGAGAAGTGGATATGAGGGAAATTAGAGGAAAGGGAACTAAAGTCAATTTTGGCAAGCTGGACACGGCCACCTAGCCAGATATATTGAGCCTTATCAGGATTAAGACAGAGGCGGTTAGAAGACATCCAGAGATCTAGAACAGAGGTGGCCTCACGGATCTGCTCAACCATCAGAGTGGCTGAGGCAGCTGGGCCATGAGTAAAGGATTGAGTGTCATCAGCATATTGGTGAGATGAAACACCCAAGGGAAGAAGTATACTGGCCAGGTCAGCAGTATATAGGATATATAGAAGCGGTGCAAGTACCGAACCCTGGGGAAGACCATAGGGAATGTGAGTCCAGGCAGAGCGAGTGGGCCCAAAAATAACAGAAAGGGAGCGACCAGAAAGAAATGAGCGAAACCAAAGAAGAGCAGAGTCAGTAAGGCCAAAGGATTTAGACAGTCGTTCTAGGAGGATGGAATGATCAACAGTGTCGAAGGCAGCACTGACGTCATAGACAGCAAGAAGAGTAACATGCCATGGTCAAAGGCATGAAAGATGTCAGCTAGAAGGCGGGGGTTATGAGTAATTCTGTCAAATGGAATTTCCTAAAACCAGATTGAAGGGGAGGCATGAGAGAATTAGATTCAACGTATTCAACCAGTTGAAGAGAGATACATCTTTCAAGGAGCTTCGAGAGGAAGGAAAGGTTAGAAATAGGACGATAGTTAGAAGGAGAGTTAGGGTCCAGACCTTGGCGCTTGAGGGAGGGAAAGACAACTGCCTTTTTATGTGAGGCTGGAATGGAACCCTGACTCACTGACAAATTACATAATAAATGTAGAAAAGGAAGAAAGTCATAAACAAATTCCTTAATTAGAAATGGAGGAAGTAGGTAAAGTTCGCATGACTTCGAAGGGAAGTCTAGTATAAGTCGATGAAGGACATCTGGTTGAAGGGTTTCCCAGCAAGAGAGGCTGGCAGTTGTGGTAGGGAAGGACGGTGGGGGTGAATCCTCAGTAGATCGATGGATCAAGTCAATCTTGGATCGCATAAAGTCCAAGTAGTCGTCTGCAGAGAACGGATGTAGAGAGTGGGAGGAGGAAGGTGAGGAACGACCTAGGATGTCAGCAAGTGATGACCAGAGGCGACGTGGGTTTCCTTTTTCTCTGTCTATCAATGACTCCCAATACAAAGTTTCTTTGGTTCGGAAAACGGAATACATATCTCGAAGGTGATGGGTCCAGGTAAGGCGATCAGCAGGAACATGAGTACGACGATACTGGCGCTCTAGACGTCTGGTGTTCCGACGTAAAGCGCGGCATTGGCTGTCAAGCCAAGGTTGTAGTGGTCTCGAGCGAATCCGATGTGGACAGAGAGAAAGGAGGGCATCAATGAGAGGAAGAATCGATGAGTTGAATAGGGTGAAGAGATCCTCGGTTGAGCACTCACTTAAGGAGGAGAGATCAGCGTAGAGGAGACCTGCACGGAAGGCTTCTCGATTAAGATTCCTCCAGCCACGAGATGAACGAAGAGCAAAGGAAAGGTTGGGAGCAGAGGAAGGGAACATTGAAGAGGATTAGACCATGGTCGGAGAGATTAGGAGGTTCGATGAGGAGGTCAGTGATAGGACAGTCATCACGAGAAATGACTACATCAAGCCATCCACCAAGTGTTTGGGTTGGTTCTGAAACGTGTTGAGTTAAACCAAACTGAGCGAGTTGGTCTAAGAAGCGAGCAGAGTCGGGTGAGGAGGGGTTCTTGAGATGGATGTTGAGGTCTCCTCTGATGATCAGTTGGGAGTAATGTGTAGAGAAGACTTCCAGGAGAGATGAGAACTCTGAGAAGAAAGCCGGAGTGAGCGGAGATGAGCCGACCTGGTAGAGGGCGAGAATGGTGACAGGCCCTCTAGTAGTCGAACAGGAAAGGCACAGAAGTTCATAGGTGGAGAGCAAACAGGGAGGAGGAATCTTCTCGATACGGAGGTGATCACGGAAGAAGACGACGATGCCACCGTAATTTTGAGATAATGGGTCACGTGAAGCGTCAGAAGGGCGAGGGACGTCGAAGAAAGAGTATCCTTTAGGAGTAGAGCGGCGAACTGAGACATCAGAAGCGGAGGAGTGCCAGGACTCCGTGACGACAAGAATATCTAGGAAGTGATGGGAGATGAGGTTTGAAATCTCCATAAACTTATTGCCTAGTGCGTGAGCATTAAGCGTCCCCAGCCTCAGTCCCATGACGTTATTCTGGGTCAGCGTTGGAAGGACGGAGGGTGAAGAAGCGGAGATAGAAGACGAAAGGCCAACGTGAGAGTCCCGAGGCATCCTAGAAGTGTGTGGCGAGGAGGAGTTTGGAGAGGAAGGCATTGATCGACGAGTAGGAGGAGGAGATCCAGTTCTTTGTGTAGTTGGGCGCCATAGATGGAACTTGAATAGTGTTTTACGTATAAGACGGTTGATCGGAGAAGATGGCTGATTGTATCACTGCAAAGCAGCAAAATCGTAAACAAACGTCGAAGTGTTAGAAGAGAAGGCGGCCATTTGTAATAATCACACGAGTGGTCGATGGTAGAAAACGACGAAAAAACACAATAATCCAATTCAGAGAGAACAGAAATCCGGAAACCAGGTGATTAACAAAGTTAAATAGACGATGTTTCCGAAGCTAAGAATCACAAAACGCCCGAAAATTATACTAAATAAGTTGAAAACCAGCATAAAAACAAGTCAGCAAACCACACGCCAAAGCACATCATGACGTCATTCAAGCGCATCATGACGTCATTTATGTGATAGGTGAGTTGGCAAAATAGAAGGTTTTAAGTTGCTGCTTGAAGTATGAGACTGATGGAGTGGAACGGATAGAGAAAGGAATGTTGTTCCAAATCATAGGCGAGGCCGAACAGAAAGCACGTTCCCCAACAACTTTGCCCAAATAAGCGACTGACCTATATCACCATGACAGTTACCCAGTCTTAGCCTAATTGATTTGTCTACTGAGTGCCTATTGTTTCTATTGAGTAATTTAGTTTGATGCTAAAGAAATGAAGAATTTAGATTACTGCAGAATTATTATACTAATTCTACAACATCAACTAGGGTACTTAGGATCATAGTCCAGTCTCTATACAAGGAATAATAGAATCATGAAAACAAATAACTGATTTGGCAACATTACAGTGCGAACTTGTTAACGCGAAGGGGGGGACACGCCTTTGAAATCGCGTGTAAACCAGTTCGGGCATTAAAGGGAACAATGTTGAAATATATCGCCTCTGCTACTCGGTCGCCCACACTCCCCTATCCCATGCTGTTCCCTCCAGCCAAGCTCCTCCACACGACATGCAGCTCTGTACTCAGCTGGCCGCCCATCCAGCCAACCTCTCTGCGGTCGCGCCGGTCTGGCCATATCTGCCTTGTTCTGCCGATTCCCCTTCCTAACTGGTTAAAACCGTTTCCAGCCAGACTTCCTTGTCCATCCCTCCTGCTCTAATTAGCACCCTCCCGCGGTAAGACACCTTCCCGCTTGTACGACTAATGCCAAGTTCGGGAATGAATGGAATGTTACAGCTGCCAGAGTACGTCTCCACTGTTTTAATTAGCTTTATTCCCGGTAGTAAAACGCGTTAACCGATATGGCATGTTAAGTCAATAGCTTTGGGGGATATACAACCAATTCGCGTTATGCGGAATGGCGGGTAAAACGGGAGCACGTTAACGCATCCACACTGTACTACTTGAAACACATTACTTTACAACATTACCTGAAAAAACATACTAACTCTACCATCCACAAAGCAAATTACAAGTAATAACAGTGCTATAAAAATGTTAGATATGATTTCACAGAATATGTAAGTGCAGCCTTTTACAGAAAACAACTGATTATATTGTAAGTTCTGATAATACCTGAACCTTGGCCAAATATCTGACAACCAAGTCGTAACAAGACAAAAAAGCAAGCCATTGTATTTAGGATGACACCAATGCGAGCTGGATATACAATCATCACATGACCAAGAATATCAAAGAACACTAAACTACCATGTCTGTATTCTCCAGGGTCGGAAAGTAGTGAAGAATTAGAAATTGCTTTTACCACAGCAAGTAAATTTTCGCCTGCAACAAGAACAAGAAAAAATTACATTATAATCATGAAATAGAGCCTGGTATACCTCACAAGCTACTTGGCACTGGATTGCCATGAGAAGCCGGTGATATAGCATTGGCAAGTGCAGTGAAGTTAAGCAATGTTGAACCAGGTTAGTATTTGGATAGATGACTGTCCATGGAATACTATGTCACCCTGTACCTACTCTGTCCTCTGTCTGGATTATATAAATGAGTACCAACACAATTTGGAAGGTTAAAAAAGGTGTCCTGTTTTTGGATTGCATGTATATACAGTGCAGTCCTGTATGCACATGGTCTCTGGGAACCAAAGTCACCATAACCACATGTAAACAAACCATGGGTTAACCCCTTAACAACCGCAGAAATTGTTTCACCTACCCCCTCACGACCGCACATTTTTGCCAAAAATGGCCAAAAAATAAAACAAATTTAACTTGCAATATCTCTGTCAGTTTTTGACATGTAGACATAAGGTAAGCACCATTCTTTAGCATTTTATCTCCTCTTCCCATTCATCTGTCAAGTTTTTGGAAAAAGAAATCTTGGTGTACCAAACGTTGCCTCAAACTGTACCCCCAAAATATTTGGTATATTTTTATCTTCGAGACAGTCCGAAAAAAATTTTCAGTGACAAAATATGTTAATTTAGCAAAGAATGTGCAGAAATTGTTACCAGATAGAATCAAAAAGAAAATGTTTAATATTTTCATAAATAAAAGAGATACAAATTTTAAGTATTTAGATCGTAGTCGTAAAAATTGACGAAAATTAGAACAAAAGACAATAAAAATGAAAAGCTTTGAACTTGTGATATCTCTGTCAGTTTTTGACATATTCTGTTTCTCAACACAAAATTTTTTGGGTAACCGAAAATCCTCCAAAACCCATATCCCATAAAACTGAAGTACTTTTATATTCAAGAGCTACTGCTCAAATCTTCTTGGTGAAAATTATGCTTCGAGAGCACAAATATGCAGAGAAATCATTACCAGACAAAGCAAGAAACCCATTTTTTAAAATATTTTCATAAATGAGGAAGATACCATTTGTTATTACTTAGACCACTGTCATAAAACTGTTAATTACAATAAAATGAGTGAAAACAGACAATAGCAAAATTCCAAGTTTTCAAATCAATCGTTGATCTAATGATGCTAGATGAGGATAATCCAATAGTACATTTTGTCCTCTGTCACTTGGTTGTTAATTCATACTAGAAATGAATCAATTTGAAGTTCAACATTGTTGCAAGCTGATGATCATAATAGTCATAATAATCTAGAACACTGTAGCTTGCCACATCAATGGCAGAAACAGACTGAAATGAAGAGTTTCGGGAAGTTTTCTCCTCCGTTGTGAAGTTTATTAATTTTTGTAAGAAAACTCTAGTTCTGTAGATCGAAGAAGTTTTTGGATGACAGCTTTCTGAATCGACTGTAGATGCTAATGTTGAAGAATGCTGGACGTTGCTGGATCGGATCAACAGCAGAAACAGACTGGAGTTTTGGGAGGAAAATTTTGTAATAAAATTTTGAACAGCTGCTTCGATGTGCTGCATTATATATTTGCTCTCCACAGTTTTTTACTTACTCAGTGAACACTGAATACCCTAATCTTATTTTGTTCATGATGAATGTGGAAGTATCAAACTTTGCACAAACAATTCTGCATGCTTCAAATTCAAATTGAGTCATCTAAGGACAGCCCTTGGCAGTCTTGATCTTATTCTTTGAACATAAGATGCAAGTATGACAACGACCATACAGGTTAGTCTATTCAGCCAGCACATCAAAAAACTGTCATATATATACAAAGCGAAAAGTCTAAAATTGAAGCATCATGGGCTGATCCACCACAGATGCTAATAAAAGGGGCAGTTAGGACAAACAAGAAAAATTTGATACCTCTTTAGTCCACTCTGTTCCAATGCTGTAGTCAGCTTCTGCTGCTCTAGGTCTGACCCACAACTGCCGCAAGCATGTAGCGGATGCCATTGTCATCAAACTCCATATCAATGTAGGAGTTGCTCACCTCACATCGCCAACAGACTCGTGTGCCATCTGACACATTTTCTTCATCAGAAGGACTTTCGTCAATAGATGACCATTTGTCGATCAATCACCGAAATTCTTCCTCCGGTAGACAATGCTTTGCCATTTTGGGTCATTTAAAAGCCCATTTTTATATACACACTGGCCGATTTAAATGCCCATTTTGATTGGTTGCTTTTTATATTTTGAGACGTTTTCCAGGAGTTCCGCTGATGTAATACAGATTAAAATTATACCTATTTGCCTAAATGATGTAGAATTCTAAAATTATAAGGACTACAAATCGACAAGAGGTTATGATATGACTAGTCCCCACCTACTACCATTTAGTACCGTGCGGTCGGAAATGAGTTAAAGCTGAAAAATCTTATATGGAATCACGGATGCAATCTGCAACCAGACTCACTACATATCTCAGAAAAAAGCTCTCTGTTCACTCTCGATGCTGTGGAAGTAACTGCCAAAAACAGGGTCTGTGGTTAACAAGGATCTAACTTTATCTTGCATACCTAGGGTAAAGTTACTTATTGGCAATATTCAGTGTGATGCTTTGTTGGATTCAGGCAGTGAAATTACAGTCGTAAACAAAAGGATGTTACCTAAGGTGGTTGATGTCAGTCAATCTGTGGGCAAAGTAAAATTGCGGGGGGCATTTGGAGTACACAGCAAGACTGATATTCTAAAATTTTCCCTGTTCACTGCTTGACAAAGGATCTAACAAGGCAGCAGTAATGTTGACTTGTGCAGTGACTGATGGACTTACTTCAGATAAAGAATGTCTGTTGTCGTTAGATGATTATAAAGTCCAGAAACAGAGCCAGATGGCAGGTGATGTTCATTTGGTGACCGACACTGAATTATCTCCAGGTAGATATGTCCACCGAGATATGCAATCCAGCATATGGAGGTGCCGGTCCCAAGCCCGGTGAAAGCAGGAGGGTTTGCCAGATGTGTCGATACTCTGGCAGCAAAAAAGAAACACGAATGAAACTTGATGAGCGCAACACGTCAACAGGGACGACATCATCTCTTGGTGCAGTAATAATTCCTTACAACAACTAAGCCACCTGGCACAGGATAGAGACAATTGGACGGAGATGGTGAAGCGCGCATCAAGCACCTACGGGCGCTGAACCCATGGTGACTGATGATGATGAGATATGTATAGGATCAGTTGGCAGATGATGGACTGAAAATTGTTGGATAAAAGAAGGAAAAATGGAAGATGGATTTTACATCAGAGCAGTGAATAAACTCTTATTCCATAAAGAAAATATTGGGGGAGAGATCATTCATCAAGTGCTTGTACCCAAGCTGAAAATTAAAGAAATTTTGCAGTTAGCTCAAGACTGCATGAGGAGGACATTTTGGTTCAAGGAAAACTAGCCGGAGAATTAAGTCTTCATTCTTTTCGATTGATGTGAACAAAGAAATCAAGAATTATTGTCAGAGCTGTACTGCATGTCAGTTAAGACCTAGAAAAACAGTCAAGGATCGAGTTCAGTACACCAGTAGTATGATCAGCCAATGCATTTGAAATAGTGAACTGTGACATTATTGGACTGTTTGAGCAAGAGCGACAAGGTTTTAAGTATGTGCTACGCTTGGTGGATCAGTGTTCAGGTGGCCAGATGCAAGACCTCTGAGAACAATTAGTGCAAAGGCTATATGTGGGGCTTTACTAGAGATGTTTGCCTATACTGGAATCCCTAGGGTACTGGTCATAGATAGAGCAGCGAGTTTTAGGGGGAAGCTTATGAAGGAGTTCATGAAAAGAATTGGCTGTTCTCCTAGGGAGTTGCCTAATGCCACAATGCCACAATGCCACAACAGGAGTGAGTCCGTTTATGATGACTTATGGACAGACGGGTCAGGGAGCATTAACCATCTTAAAAGAAACCTGAAGAGGGGATCAAATTTCACCTTGCAAATTGGCTGATACCAGCAAGTGCATGAAAAGGTTAAAAAAGCAACTACAGTTGACCATAGAGACTGCTGAAGAGCATGCAAAGAAGGCTCAGTCACAATATGCTCATTATTACAATCTAAGAGCAAAGGATAAGAAGTGTGAGATGGGAGATCAGGTGGTGATTTTGGAGAAAGATCACAATTATAAGTTAAGTGCTGGCTAGATTGGACCAGGAATCATTACAAAGAAGGTTTCCTCATACAGTTACACAGTACAATTGCCAGACGGAAATGATAGAACCATGCATGCCATCTACTACAGGCAGTTTAACCCAAGGGTTAGTGCAGTTGGTTTAAAATGCGAAGGGGAGGAAGATTCTGGGGATGTCGAATATCAACCCAAAAATGATCTGAATGATGTAAAAGATGGGACAACTGCACTGGATCAAATTTACCTAAAGCATTTGAATGTGGAGCAGCAAAATCAGTTAAAGGGCATTCTAAAGAAATTTGCATCAGTTTTTTATGACCAACTGGGATTATGCAAGGTGGGAACTCATTTAATCTGCTTGCAAGGGGAGATCTGTCCACAGTGACAGAAGCCTTATAAAATCCCCCAACTTTTTAAACAGTAGGTTGACCACCAAATCAATCAACTGTTGGTTAATGGACTGATAGAAGAGTCAAATAGTCATGGGCTCATCCTATTGTTTGTGTGTAAAAGTCTTAGATTTATGTTGTAATTTCCATGAAATGAATTTACTGTAACAGAAGGTTTTCCTATGTGTCATACTGAGGATTTGATTAATCAAGTAGCAAGTGCTAGTCACATTACAACACGTGATAGTTCTTCAGGTTACTGGCAAGTTCCCATAAAGGGAGGTTCAAAGGAATTAACAGCACTGATCCATCATATGAACTCACCAACACTTCACCTCTTTCAGTTTCTGCGCTGGTCTTTCACTCCAGACGGAAAACATTTATTTTCCTGAAATCTTATCCTGATTCTTCCTCTTCTCCTTGTCTCTCTTCTCGCTTCTATTTCAAACACCATCCACCGTAGCCATCCGACTGTCTGACTGCCTGACTCCTGGATCTTGACCTGGAACCGAACCCTTTTGCCTATCGATTTTGTTTTGACTGAGCACCTGTGAATAAGCTGGTTCCAGTGACTTTGAGTTTTGGACCCAGATGTGGGTTTCGAGGAAAGGCAGGAGATGAAGGAACGGACTGGGCTATAAAAAAGCATGTGGGTATTTTAGACATGGCCAGTTGGATAAGATAAAAGGAATAGATGTCAGAAGGATGGTGAAATAAAATAGTTGAGTTTCTTTCAACAGCAACACGAGACGATGGCTGCGGATATGGATTACTCACAGATGGATTATGTCACAGTGAACAGCTAAGAGAGACAAAGATAAATATAACTGTGATGAAATAGGTGTATAGCATCATGTTACATTGGAAAAATTTATCAAGGACTTGACAATGAGCATAAAAATTCAAGTCCGAAAATGCACAGCTAGTGTTGAAGGAGGAGCTTGAATGATCTCAAGAAGACAAGTTTAGAAATCTTCAGCTTATGTACTGATTCATAAACCTAGTACAGTTAAAGGGTGCCAAATCTGTGCTTGTTTTGGAGCCATGTTATGTTTCAGCTAATAGAAAAGTAGAGGCTTGCTGCACGTAAAGCAACTGCAAAATAAACAAATGAGTGACAATGGCAGAGAACAAGCAGCCGGTCAAATTATTTGATAAATTGCAAGTTTCAACACGTCAAGATGAAAAGCACATTACTTCCCCTTTACACAACGTGAAACTACAAAAACCTATTTATCAGCAGAATCAAACATCAAAACATGTCACTCCAGCTTCCGGTCCCGCCTGTCTAATATAACGATGACGAGACTGAATATTAGTCTGAGCAGCACATGCACTGACTGTACTGTGTGCTAATGTGTCTCACAAGTTAAATGGTATAATCAGGAGCATTAGTGTAACTGTGTTATGCTGATTTACACATAAACAGGCTGCACATAAATGGGATAGCATTGTATGTATGCATCTAGGCTCTGTAGAGAGCCCTTCAGGACCTCTCAAAATTGCTGTGAACATTGCTGTTTGTGGGATATAAGCAAGCATGTTCTAACTTAAGAAAACACAACTTGAGCAGAGTTAGAAGGAACTGAAAGTTCACAGTAAGACTGTTCCAAAAAGACGAACCAAAATGTGAGAATGCACACTGTTCTCATGTTGATGCACAGAAGTGAGGGACCAGAATATCTCCACAAGCAGCCAAGTGAAGCGAGTAACACCCTGACTGAGTTGGAACTTGAATAAGGACTTCCTAAATGTATGCTGGGGCAGAGCTGACCAATGACCCCAGCCAAGAATGATATAGTCTTTAACTTGATGAATGCACAACCTTCACTGGCTGTGCATTCCTCAGCATATCACCTGCAAAATGTGCAAGAACACTGGCAAGGCACTGAATGGCCTTATACCAAACTGTATTTCTGACTTCTGCATTCGATTAGCAGAACCAGAACAGATGTCGGCTGCAGTCCTTATCAAGGAATCAACCGGATGTCCTTCGATCTTCAACAATTTTTTTATTTTCTGTCACTATACCCACTGCATGGAACAGTCTTCCTGACTATACAAAGAATGAACCACTTCTGGACACATTCCAGTTATGGCTCAAGACCTATCGTTTTAAAATATCATTTGACTGTCATTGACTTTTGAACTGGGCCATGTGAGGGCTTTTGGGGAGGCTGAAAATTTGCTGGTATTTATTCTTCCCCTGTATCCTACTGCCTTACTATCATTCAATATATTATTATTGGATGCCTTCAGCTGGCTGGATTTACTTCTCTTCATCTTTAGGTCCATAGGCTCATCACCTATTGGTGTCAATTGCACACTTCTCTGTAGATTTCCATTGTCCTCTGTCCTGTGCCAACAGACTCAGCTTGTGCAGTCTGCTCTAGTCTCTGGCTTCATCCAGCCATTCTCTGTTCGGTCTACCTCTGATCCCTCTGCCATCCATCATTCCAAACACAACTTGTTTGACCATCCTGGTATTACCCATTCGGTAGATGTGTCCAAAAAAATGTCATTTCCTTCCCACTACTTGCCGCACAACGTTTCTTGTGTAACCCACTCATCTTCACACCTCAGTGTGATTTTCTGTTGCCACCTGATGTGTAATATCCATCTGTAACACTTCACCTCAAATGCCTGTAATATACCTTTGTCTTTTCTGTACACTTGTATACAGCAACACACAGAATATACATTTTTTGATAATTTACACTTTGGTGCGCACACTAATCTCCCTGCTCCTCCAGATATGCTTGAAACCCACCATTGCTCCGCTTGCTTTCGCTGTTCTCTTTATCTCTTTGGTACAGCCATTGTCCCATGTCAGCAGGCTTCCTAATAAACAAATTCGCCCCCACTTTCGATCTTTTCACCGCCTACTTCCACTGGGATCATGTTCTCTCAGCACCAAATATCATTAACATTGTCTTTCTGAAGTTAATTTTTAATCCTGCATTGTTTCCTTCTTTGTACAGACTTTCCTGGTTTTTCTGAATTTTTTTTCTTTGTTCTGCAATCAGATCTGTCATCCGTAAATCTTAGGTTGAAGATTTTGATTCCGTGGACTGCAGTTCCTGTTCCATTTTCTTTTATACTGTCCATTACACTCTCTAAGGACATGATGAATATCATTGGGGGATTAGGTCTCCCTGTCTTGAGCCTATTGTGGTTCTGAACCAGCATCCAAGCTCCTTGCCCACTTAGACTGCTGACTCTGCATTCTCACATACACTGTGGATCATTTGCGACAGCCTACTTCCAACTCCAAATGATTTCAGCACCACTTTTGTAATGTTGTGTTTGATGGAGTCAAAAGCTTTCTGGAAGTCTATGAAGCAGCTGTAGATAAGTTTACCCTTCCTTTTCGCTTTTCTGCTATTAGCCTCGGGAATAATATTTACTGTATCATATTACGGTCTCTCTTAAATCCTGGATTTACTTATAGAACCAAGTAATTACTATCAAATCACAAATAACATCAAATGTTGGAAATCTTTAATTCAAAAGTGCAAAAAATAATTTTACTTCAACAAAGTTTTATGTTTGAGCAATTATTTGCTAATGATGCCATGTATCTACAACCATCATTAGCAAACGCACTTATACGCACAATTACCAGTCTGTGATTGGGTGCATCTTATATAGCAATGCGGCCTACGTATTGACTTTACAAAAATTGTGCCATTTTAGCGTCACTGCATGTTATATTAAGGTGCAACTTATAGTCTGAAAAATACATAATTTAAGAACATGTTTAGTACTGGTCAGGTTAGCTACATTGGTTAAAGCATACATCAAGGCATATCTGGGCATGAAGATGCATATCAATTGTGGTTTATTTAAGAGATTTGAATCTTGGGCTAGAACAGTCCATACGTGGGGACCTTAACTGGCATGTTACCCATTCAAACAGGCAGCAGTGGCAAAGGATCTCACCCAATTAATTTGTTGGAAAATGAGCAGAGCCAAGGTCACAAGGTTGCTATAAAAAACAAGAACATTTAGCCTACATTTAAAATCAGCAGAAACCAGCAACAAAATTAAAACCAAAGCAATATATAGCCAAAACTTCTGGCCACATGAGGTGTTCAGCTGATTGCAGAATGAGCTGGTTGTTGAAAGAGTTACTTAGTCAACGACTGTTCAGTTTATTTTAGAATGAGTTGCTCAGTTAGCTGTAGAGACAAGCTGTACCCTTGGCTGTTGAGTTACCTGTTCAGGTGGTTGCAGAACAACTTGCTTAGTCAGTTGCTGAATAAGTTGTTTAGTCGGTCGGCTATTGGATAAGCTGTTCAACTGGTTGCAAAATGAGTTCATTCACTTACTCTCAGTTGATTGTTGAACTAGCTGTTAAGTTAATGGGCTGTTCAAGTTGTTCGACTGGTTGCTGAACAAGTTCTTCCATTGCCTGTTGAATGAACTCTACAAGTGGCTGCAGAATGAGTTGTAAGTCAGCCACTGAAAAGTTGCTTCATCAGCTGCAAAGTCAGCTTTTCAGTTGGTTGTTGGACTGTTCAGTTGATTATCGAGAGGGGTATTCACTTGGCTGTCACATGTCTAAGACATTCAAATGCAGTCAGTCATGCCTAAGACATGCTTAGGACATGCCTGTTCACTTTTCCACTCGATGATTATAATGCATAAACTCGTCTAGTATAAACGCACCAGTGACTGCAGTTCAGATGAAGGTGAAAAACTATTCCAGTCAGAAAAAGTTCTCACTTAAGCTGCACTGTCCAACATCCAAATACTGAAGACAGCATGCTCTGAAATCATCGATTTCAAGCCAAGTGCGATAACAAATGGATGACAATGGAAGGTATAACAGGTTCACCAAATAGTTCAATAAAAAGAATATATGTTCAAAGAGACTAAGATGAAAACAGAATACTTTCCCTAATGAAATGCTGATCTAGTAACTAATATCAAACATTATTAATATTTAAGCCATTTTAAAAACATGCTGAAAAGCAATTTTTCTAGCAGAGTTTAAAACCAAACAATCCATAGCCCAAGTTCTGGTATATTAGACCACCATTAGACCCATCTACCATTTGCAGGGTGCTAAGTTCCCAGCCAATACATAGTGATGAGTGAGTGAATTTTCACCTTTTGCAAGCAATTTGTGCCGTATGCCTGTGATTGGCGGGTGTAGCACTAGGGACTTGGTGTGACATTGGCTGGCATGCAGTTATCCCCTATGCACTGCTGCATAAAAACATCAGGCTATCATTCGCAATGAGTCATATTCATGCTTGGGAATGTTTTGCTGGCTCAGCAGATTTAAGCATATATAAGGCAGGTAGGAAATAACTAAAAACAGTGTTTGAAAGTATGTTCTAGATTCAGAGAGTCTGTCATATACTCAGCTGATTGTTTTTATCACAAATGTCATTGATTAATGCTGATGATAGCAATTTATAGACTCATGCATGCAGAAGTGTTAATGTTGGTCACAGAAGTATTATCATGACTGAACTGCTGACTTAGTTAATTATACGATATAAAATTGAAAACACTTTCTGTCTTTCCTTGAGTTAATGCTATGCCACAATTCAGGTGAATCTGGGATTTGAAGATCTATCAATTTGAAACTTCTGAAGGTCACCAACAAATATTTTTATTAAATAGTGGCATGGGAATTTGTACAAAATATTTAAAATTTCTGAGAAATTTTAAATATCACTGCAGACCTCCTCTTTGAATGCATCCTAATGGAATCATGGCAGGCGAATCAAACTTCGTATGATACACGTAACCATTTGCTATGTAAGCAATATCAATACCTGAAACAGAAAATAGCACAGTAAAACTTGTAATCTATATCATAATAGCCTTATACAAGTAGTCTGTGATCAATTTAGTACATTTAAAAAAGCGACAGATGTCGGCACCATCTTGGTAATAATACAAGAACAAAAAAGGTTGTAGCTAATGAAGCAACAAGAACTGTTCCCCAGAAAGGACATTTTTCCAAACTAGCATGCAGATTTTCTGTGCGGGATATGATGACAGCATTTTTTTTCATTTAGCAAACAGGTTAAGTAAGAATAATTCATTCAAAAAAACATTTTAGAAGTAGATGCAAAAGGATGGTTTGAATTCACCTAGAGTCTTCCACCCTCTCGCCCCACCTTGACCTAAACCACCATCACCCCCACCACACCCCAGCCATAGTTTGGGGACCACTAAAGTTGAAACTCCACTGGCCTAGCTCCCCCAAAGCAGCCATGGTTTTAATTCATCTAGTAATCTCCACCCTCTTGCCAATCTCTACCGAAGCCACCACCGCCCCCACACTATGCCTCCCATCCACAGTTTAGGGCCATTTTGATTAATGCGCACCCCCACGAAGCTGGCGGTGGGTTGATGCTCCTTGGCTCAGACCCAGCCGCCAGGTTTGATGCACCAGCCAAGCCAACCCACGAGGTTGACACAAAACAAATTGATTACCCACACAACTCATATGGCATCTCCACTGTCTTCCTGGGGACTCCCCAACGTTCGATGAACTCTGTGGCATAGCCGATGCTCATCTCTTTAAGGCAATCTTGAACAACCCAAACCATGTCTTACATCAGCTACTCCCACCAGTTAAAACCCTCAGTTATTCCCTACAGCCTACACACCCATGATTGTATTGTAATTGTAATTGTAAACGAACATTTATAAAGCGCCACTTAGGAAACAGTGGTGCTCCCGACTTGAACAAACAAAAAGGATTTCAGGCGTTTGCGAGACTGGGTAGGAGAGAGACTAAGTAACTGAAGCCGCAGGTCAAGAGGAAGGGAGTTCCAGCTGGAGGGGCCAACAAAGGCAAAGCTCCTGGACTGAGCAGTCGTAGTGCGGACGCAAGGGACTACTATTATTCCTCCTGCTGATAATTTAACGCGTAAATGTTTTATTATTAGGATGTTGTGTGCATATTAAGTTTTTCTTGTGTTCTTAAATACATGTAAAGCGATGTGCAATTAGCTATTGGTTAATAAAGAATATACTTACTTACTTACTTACTTACTTAGTATGGACAGCATCTTCATTAATCCTGCCAGGTCTGCACATAAACAGGCATAAGCAGCTCACATTGAGGGTGACTCGGGCACAACGAACCTGTTTTGATAATCGAGGCATGGGCCCTTTTGGCTGCACCTGACAAGGTCATTTTTTGTCTCTTCATTGAGGACTCTCCCGACTATGTAGGCCTTCTGACGGATCTCGTTCAAGACAAGCTCTACCCCTCGTCGCCGATCATAGTGTCCTCATGAGCCTTTGAAATATGGCTGTGGATGGTGTTGGGGTTGCTGCTGGCCAGCATGCAGATTCCTTCATGTTTCACTGCTTTGGCTGAGCACTTGTGGGAGAGGCGATGTCTACAATATCAATCAGCCTGGCCACTGCAGTTGTGCCCTTGAGGATGAGGCCGGAAATGATCCCAACCCCAGGGCTAGCAAGGCATCGTAATCGTAATCTCGAGATTTCTACAGCGCTCAACGAAAGCTAAGTCGTGGGAACCAGCTTATTCACAGGCGCTCAGTCAAAACAAAATCGATAGGCAAAAGGGTCAAGATCCAGGAGTCAGGCACTCAGACAGTCGGACGGCTACGGTGGATGCTGTTTGAAATTGAAGCGAGAAGAGAGATAAGAGGAAGAGGAAGAATCAGGATAAGATTTCTGGAAAAGAAGTGTTTTCAGTCTTGAGTGAAAGACCTGCACAGAAACTGAAAGAGGTGAAGTGTTGGTGAGTTCGTATGATTGACCAGACAACTGTCGCAATTCTGGCGGGAGTTTATTCCAAAGGGGTGGGGCAGCTATGGCTATCGAGCGATTTCCAAATTTTAAGGATGAGGTGACAGGAGGGCGAAGAAGTGTTAGGACAGATGAGGAGCGGGTTGAACGGAGTGGTTGGATAGTAAATAATTGACGAAGATAGGAGGGTTGGGAGGTGTTGTAGGTGAGGGATAAGACCTTGTACTCTATTCGTTCTGGTATTTTAAGCCAGTGCAGTGATTTGAGAACAGGGGTGATGTGATGGTGTTTGGGGGTTTTGGTGACAGCACGTGCGAGAGCATTCTGGATAGCTTGTAGGCGATGTATCTGGGTTGTGTCAATATTGAGGAAAAGTGAATTGCAGTAGTCAAGTTTTGCATGGACTATGGATGTGGCAATGATAGATGCGGTTTTGAAGTCAAGCATAGGACGGATTCTGCGAAGGTCGCGGATATGCATAAAGCAAGAGCGGGAAAGATGGGTGATATGATCAGAAAAAGTAAGGTTCTGGTCGAAAATAACACCTAAATTACGGACAGAAGAGTTAGTATTAAAGGTGTGGGTGGAGGCAGAGTCCAGGCTGAGGGAGATAGAGGGGTCAGGAATTTTCTTGAGCTGGTCACGTAGGCCGATAAGTATGAATTCAGTTTTAGCTGGGTTCAGGCATAAGAGATTAGATGTCATCCAAGAGGAGATTTGTTTAACCACACAAAGAAGATGATCTGTAGATTCATTGAAACAATTTGGAGAGAAAGAGATGAATAGTTGGGTGTCATCAGCATAGAGGTGATGGTCAACGGAGGATGCTTTAATGAGTGAACTGAGTGGGGTAGTGTAGAGGATAAACAGAAGAGGTCCAAGAACGGAGCCTTGTGGAACTCCGCAAGTGAGAGGGCATGACTTAGAAGAGGCTTCCGAAGTTTTAACAGAGAAAGAGCGGGAGGAGAGATAAGACTGTATCCATAGGAGAGCAGTGTCAGCAAAACCAAACCAGGTTGAAAGTCGGTGGAGTAAGATATTGTGATCTATGGTGTCGAAGGCTGCAGAGATATCGAGGAGACAGAGGCAAGAAACCTGTTGATGAGAAATGGCAGAAACAAGCTTGTTGTAGAGAGATGTCAGCAGAGTTTCGGTTGAGTGGCGTTTAGTAAAACCAGACTGGTGTGGGTTAATGAGTGAGTTAGAAGCTAAATAGTCATTGATTCGAGAGAGGACAATCCGTTCAGTTAATTTGGAGATGAAAGTCAGGTTAGAAACAGGCCGGTAGTTTGAAAGAATTTCCTTGTCGAGAGATGATTTCTTGAGAAGAGGGGTAACAAGAGAGTGTTTAAAAAGAAGGGGAAAATTTCCAGTAGAGAGGGAGAGGTTAACTATTTTGGTAATAATTGGAACAAGGACAGATGCACAGTCTTTCAATAAGGAGGTAGGTATAGGGTCAAGTTCACATTGTTTGTTTGGGAGAGATTTTAGCAGATTTAGTATTTCGGTCTCTGATGTAGGTTGAAAAGCAGAAAATGAGGATCGAGGTGGGGAAGGTGGGCTGTCATAGGTGGAAGAGGGAGCATCAGAAGATGGATTGTTGGAGGTTTTGGAAAGTAGAGATTGAAGAGAGAGACGGAGGGTACTAATTTTGTTTGAAAAGAAAGAACAGAACGAGTCGGCTATTGAAGAAGACGGAAGAGAATTTGGAAGTGGGCTAGATGAGTTCTGATGGAGGAGCTGGTTAATGGTTTTCCAGAGAAGGCGAGGGCTAGAGGATCGAGAACGAACTAGTGAGGAGTAAAATCTTTGTTTAGCTGCAGTAAGAAGGCGATGGTATTTATTTGTGGCAGATTTAAGGGCACAGAGAAGTTGAGGATCCCTGGTGCGTTTATAGGCACGTTCAAGGCGTCGCCGGAAAGATTTGAAGGCCTGGAGATAGGAATTGAACCAAGGATTGTTAGAGTGAGAACGGGATTTGGTAATAATAGGAGCATGCTTGTCAAGGATAGTGGAAAGAGTGGTGTTATAGGAAGAGAGAAGGTCATTCAGGGAGGAGGGTGGATTTAACACAAGGTCAGAACAGGAAATATCTTGTATGAAGGCTTCAATATTTATTGAACTGATGCGACGAAAAGAATGAAAGACAGGATCAGGACGTGGTGTCGGAAGAATGTTAAGATAGGTAAAGATGGGGTAATGATCAGATGGCGTGTCAAAAGAGAAAGATATATCAGGTGATAGAGTGGAGAATGATGATGTGATAATAAGGTCAAGTGTGCGATTGTGAATGTGGGTGGGGAATTTGACATGTTGAACCAGATTAGTTGAGGACAATAGGGTGAGGAATTCAGAAGCAAATGTGTCAGAGGGGTTATCGACATGTATATTGAAGTCACCTGTAATCAGAAATTCATGAGGTGTAGTGGCGGCAGTAGAGAGGAGGGTGGTAAATTCTTTCAGGAAGACCGATGGAGGACTTGAATATGAAGAGGAGGATGGAGGGCGATATACATTAAAGATAGTCAGATTTGTGTGAGGAAGTTTAAGCGTAATTGATGCACATTCAAAAGAGTGGAAACAGTAACCAGATGAGTCTAAAACTGTGGCAGGTTCTCGGGTGAGAAAGGCAATACCACCGCCAGTTGGATTTTTATGAGAAGGGCTAGATGGTTTGCAGGGACGAGGTGTACTGTAAAGATGGTAGCCAGGAGGAATACAGTCTTCATATTGAGCAAGAGTGGTGTTTAAATTAAACCAGGTTTCAGATAAGGCAAATATGTCAGGCGGGTGAGAAGAGAGGGCTATATCACTGATTTCTTGTGAATGTGCAGGATGTAGTAACGATCGAATATTTAGCGTGCAAAGTAGGAAGCGGCTGTTGTCAGTATTTTGAGCATTGTCGAGGATGATGGAAGAAGAAATTCTGGAAGGAGGAGGATAGGTAGGAGGTGAGGGAGGAGGACATGAATAAAAATCCAGTGGGCCAGGATTTGGGTGGATGTCCCCGGAAAGCAGGATTAGTATGTTGAAGATGGTATGGCAGGTGAGGTGCTGTGGTGGTCGCCTGAGAGATGATGTTAGGAAGAACGATAAAGGAATAAAACACATACGTCCATACTCCCATGCCCATACCTAGGTTGGTGCACACATGCCATCCAATGCAGTCACAGCCCTGTGGTACTTCTTGTGTCAGCTGTTGTGAGCTTCGAAAGGCCTTCAGCTCACTGACTGTGTAGGCACAAAGTCTGCAGCAAGGGCTGTTGTGTCGATATTGCCGGATATAACACCATTATCATTGACTATGAAATATATCAGTTTATAGAAGAATTTAAGCTAATTTAAAAATGTGTGTAATAGCAAAATTTCACCAGCAAAATTTAAAATCAAAACAACATGTACCTCAACTTCCAGTCAACAACATCACAAACACATGGCTATCTAACAGATCTAAACAGGCATGACTTTAATGTGGGTATAAAATGTTTCTTCAGCTGTCTCTGTCAGATAAGTACATATTTTCAGTGGAAAATTGTTCCAGAAGGACAGTCCAGTGCAAGAGAAAGCATGACATACTTGCATCATCATATGGGAGCAGAAGATGAGTCATACAAATCTCTTCTTGCCCAGATGCACTTCCAGATGATCAACAGTGTGACACATCTAATATCAATGGCATCACAGACATCAGAGAAGAGTCTAAGCATAACTGTCTTAGTCGAATGGCCTTTACTGAAGCCACATTAGGTTGCATGATTCCAACATTACAAGCGCCAAACAACTACATTCTCAATAACCTCAGAAAAGAAAGTAAAGTTAGACAAAGACCAGTAGTTGTTGAGGTTACCCAGATCCACTTCAGCCTTCATGACATGACGGACACACAATGGAATGCTTCTGACTCACGGTCTCACATCCCTTAGCACTGAGTTGTGGAGTGCTTTGGTGGAGCTGAGCCTTCTAAATCTAGTCGGATATCAAAGATTTTCTTTGTTAGGCGGTCATGTAGACCTCTGATAAGAAGGATGGTCCCTGCAAGCCACGAGGTCTGCTCAAGATGGTTGACATATCCATATAAAAACGAGTTTGAACAAAGCAAGAACACGAGAAACTGTAATACAAATGGCACTGCACAACTCAAATGATCATATCATCCAACCTGGCAAACTCCCAAAATCTCGGTAAATTCTGTAGTCAGTGTCTGAGGGAATTATTCCACTTTGAAAGATCTCCTGACCTAAGATAGATGCAAATGGATGCGGAGCATGTGCAGCATACATGCTGATCAGCCACGGATTTCCAGGACCTGCAGACAAAAAACAAATATACATGCCTTTACAGCATCCAAGAGGCTCATAGACTCACAGATAAAAGCTAGAGTATGGTAAAAATTTGCACGATACCCTTGCAAGGTAATGGACAGCTGATAAAATACACTTCATAATAACAAAGCAACAAACTGGTTTTGAACAAATCGGCCATTTTGATCCCATGAAAAGTAATCCTTGTTGCAATTTTATTTATTTCCATTGTAGTCAACAATTTACACTAGTGACTGTAAATTTCTTAGTACAAAGTTAACACAAAGTTATTGGGAGACAAGCCACAGAAATCGTGTGTAAACCAGGCTGTGCATAAAATGGGATAATGCCAAAATAACCTAAAACATTCTCTAAATTAAACACATATACAATACAGAGGGTCTGACTAAATTTGTGAGCACTACCATTACTTTGTCTCATTTAGCAAAATGAAAAATGTCATATTTAGTCTAGGATCTAATTTTAAAAAATACTGAAACTTGATCCTATTCAATTAAATTTAAATAAATTTAAGTTTAGCCTTAAAAATAATACACACAGCAACAGATTTTGAAAATGTTTCAGTACATGATTCAATGTAGTGCCACAGAGGTTACATTCCAAGAGTCATGCCTAATTAAAGTTAGGTTCGTGGATGAAGGTTTTACTAAGTATGATGATGTTTTCTTCTGCATGTGACTCTTAGCTCTATTTTCTTTACAAAATCAATCACTCCACATCAGTATCAAATTTTGATACATTCCCAATGCTGATATTGGGAATCATTAGTTAACACTTAGCAACTAATTCTCTTTTTGGTTATGCTTTCCCCACAACAGGTTTTGCAAAATGCTTCATGCATTTTCTCTCCAATTGTACTTCCCAAACTAAATTCTGCACAAATTTATGCAGCTTTGTTTCATTTTTCTATATAATCTCAAGTAACTGACTCGGTATTACCAAGATCTCTAGATATTTGGGCTTGCAATTCACCACTTATGCAACCGATCTATACACTGCACTCCCGTTTATGCGCTTTCATCAGAAGCCAAAGTCACGGCAACCACGTGTAAACTAACCGTGAGTTAAGAGGACCCTGCTGAAATCATTAGTGTACGATTTATGTTAAGTCTTAGCATGGTTAGAAAGCTCAAAGACATAGACTTCTGAAGTGAAAGGCATTTGCATTGTAAGCTGCTACCAGATGATTTTTGTCCAGTTACTTTGAAAGACCACTTTGCCACCTTGTTATGGGTAAAAGTGGTCATGATTTAATACCAGACAATTTATGTTTCTGACCACAATAACATCAACTGTTTCCAGACATTAGTTTAAAGGCAAAGTCCTGTTAATTGGACTGCCAAGGGTATCAGTGCACAGCTGTTGTAAACTTGGCTGAGACAGCAGCTAAGTTCCTGCTGGAAGCAAAGCAGGGATGACCTTAGCAGACTAGTGCACAGGTACCATAATTTATCTCAGCTACAGCTGTTACCAAGTGTGGTTCCTTTGTCCGTCTGGGGAGGGAAGACATGTACAGCTATATTAAGTTCACATACTTTGGAAGTGTATTGCCCCCTGCAGGATTTAAAGCAAGCTGTAGCCAGCAACTGTTGTTGCTCAGTGAGGTAGCTGCTATAGCTGATACAGGCTGTCTAATATAATGACAGTGAGGCTGAATATTAGCCGGCGCAGCCATACCCTAGAGCACTCCTGCTACCAGATCCAGAACCTTAAACTGAATGAAGGACAAAATAGGCAGCCAGTGAATTTGGTCAAAGATGTACCCAGAGATGTGGGCAAACTGCGGAAAATGACAGCAGAATTCAATACTGACTGGAGATCAGACAAGCCAGCAAAAGCTGAATTGCAGTAGTTAACATAACCACAAACATAGGCATAAAAACAGAGCAGTTAAAACAGGTTTTGTAAAAATCACCTGACAATTATTAGATCAATGATGTTATGGTAGCAGACATGAAAAGCTAAGAGAAATGGTCTGAGATAGCATATACACTTCTCGAACTTAAAAAATTACAAAAAATCAGTCCCAGATTTCTGACACTGGAATAGATGGTAAGGGAAGGAAAGGCATCAGGGAGTAATCTAGCTTGGCCAGCAGTGGCTCTGTTGCAAGCCATATTAATTGTGCTATTACTGGTTTCTACCAAAGGCAATTCGATGACATCGAGTGCTGAATGGAATGAGACAACGCATCAGTGGAGACAGCAAGAACAATCTTCTCGGAAGGATGATGAACAAATGCCTGGACAAGTGACCCTCTTATGTGAATAAATCTATTTTAGGAACAAATGTTGGGAATTCCTGCTCTTATTCTGAAACTAAATGCACTCACAGTTTTTTATTTAAGTAAAAACACTGTGTGATGAAAATTTCAAATTTAAAAATAATGGCAATAGCTGTGTTATGAATTTAATACTGAACAATGGATCAGCATTCTCGTCGCGCCCCTCGTCAGTACCCAGATGCAAGTAATTGCATCTGGGGAAGCTAATGATCCAACCAGCAGGACTGAATTCAATTACATCATGAATCCCAGCCACACGCTTACAGCAGACCCCGACAAGCCGCTGCCCAGTGACTTTCAAGCCATAGGGCCGGCGTTTCGAGTGTTACAACTCAATGTTGAGGGTCTGTCGGCTGCCAAGCGCACACTCATCAGTAACCTAGCCCATCTTCACGACGCAGATGTCATATGCTTACAGGAGACTCACGTAGCAGACCTAACAGCGGGTAGATATTCCATCGTTGGCTACGATCTCATCTCCGCCTCCCCTGACCCAAAGTTCGGCCGCGCAACATACGTCCGCTCTGCCATATCCGACGCTTCAGCGGTTTCATCAGAACCATTCTGCGACGTCGTCCAGGTCGGAGACTTCACAATCGCAAACGTCTACAAGCCGCCGAGTGCTGAGTGGACGGCAAACCTGCCTCCCCCGTTGCAGCATCCGGCGTTGTTTGTGGGTGACTTCAACAGCCACCACCCAGACTGGGGCTACAACGACATGAACGAAGATGGTGAGCGCCTGGCGGAGTGGGCTGCGTATAACGATCTTGTGTCAACCTTTGATGCTAAACAGCGCGGCACTTTCCACTCGGCGAGGTGGAGAAAGGACTACTCACCGGACCTCTGATGGGCTTCCACGGGTGGCGCCCACTGCCAAACCACAACGCAGACGATACTAGACGACTTCCCTAAAAGTCAACACAGACCGTCATTGATCCACGTTGGGCTGGTACTACCAACTATCCACAGCGCGCCAAGGCTTCGTTGGAATTTCCGCAAGGCGGACTGGAATACGTTCTGCGACAAGCTTGAAAGGAGCGTCATCACCATCCCTAACCGCTCCATCTCAATTCAGGAAGCATACGTTCGATTCCAGAAAGCCATCTTTCATGCAGCCAGAGTGTCAATCCCTCGCGGCTACAGACCGGTCTACACTCCATGCCTGGAGAGCAAGTGCCAGGAACTACTCAAAGAGTATGAGGATTCTGGGGACCCTGACGTGGCTGACCAACTTATTGACACTCTTGATCTTAATAGACGCAAGGTATGGGAGCAAAGTACATCGTCTCAACTTCACCCGCTCCAGTCGGAAAAGCTGGACCCTGATACGTCGCCTCGGGGCTGCGCAACGTCCAGTGGTCTCTGCCCGCCCTCGAGTCTCCCCAAATGCGGTCGCCAGCCACCTGATAAAGGTGGCGAAAGCTCCTCTGGAAAAGGATCAACAACGAAAGGTTAGAAATGAATGGCGACAGTATTGTCGGCAACCACAACAGAAGAGCCCCACCGGTGACTTTCAGGCTTTCGAGGTCTCTGAGCTTCAGACAGTTCTCCAGTCCATCAAGTCAGGCACGGCTGCTGGATACGACAACATCCTCCCTGAGTTCTTGAAACACCTCGGACCAGTGGCGTCGTCCTGGCTCGCATCCCTTTATACAAGGGTAGTAACAGAAAGGAAGATACCACGAGAATGGCTACAGGCTAAGGTGATCGCCATCCCCAAGCCTGGCAAAGACCCACAAGATGCGGCCAGCTATCGTCCCATCTCTCTGCTCTCAGTATGCTTCAAGACACTTGAACGCTTAATCCTGCATAGGATTAGCCTCACCCTTGAAGATCATATTGTGGTGGAACAGGCTGGCTTCAGGCAGGGCCGCTCCACATGTGACCAGGTCCTCGCCCTCACAACGTACATCGAAAACGGCTTCCAGAACAACTTCAAAACTGGAGCCGTTTTCCTGGACCTCACAGCAGCATTCGACACTGTTTGGCATACGGGGCTGCTGCTGAAGATCTCAAAGGCATTCCCAACGTGGTTCACGGAGATGATAGTGGTCTTCCTCAGAAACAGACGCTTTCGGGTGCACCTGGGCGACAGGATCAGCTCATGGAGAGCCCAACTCAATGGGCTCCCCAGGGCTCGGTCTTATCACCATGCCTTTTCAACATCTATGTCAATGACCTCCCAACAACGCAATCTCGTAAATTTGCGTATGCTGATGACATCGCCCTGGGGGTGCAACGTAAAACTCTGGAGGAAGTGGAAGAGGTGCTGAACGCGGACGTTGAGCGGCTGGCGGGGTACTTTAAGATGTGGCGACTCCAACCAAGTGTAACCAAGACAGTCTCCTGCGCCTTTCATCTCTACAATGCTCAGGCCAATCGAGAGCTGAGAATCTACCTCCACGGGCAGCACATCAGACATGAGCCGCACCCGGTATACCTGGGTGTGACCCTGGACAGGTCATTGACTTATCATGAGCACATGAAGAAAACAGCGGCCAAGGTTGGTACTCGTAACAACCTTCTAGGCAAACTTGCCGGCTCAAGCTGGGGAGCCAATGCCCAGACCCTGCGCAGTTCAGCACTGGCCCTGTGCTACTCAACAGCTGAGTATTGTGCACCTGTCTGGGCTCGCTCAAGCCACACGCACCTGCTTGACGTAGAGCTGAACACATCAATGCGCATCATCTCCGGCACACTTCGTCCCACCCCTCTGCCGTGGCTTCCGGTCCTATGTAACATCCCTCCACCACATCTCAGAAGACAGGAGGCGACGGCGAGACTACTCGCTAAAGTCCAACTGAATGACAGTCTCCCGCTGAACGCTGATATCGCACTCCATCCAACTGTGCGTCTACCGTCGAGACGGCCTGTGTGGCTGAATTCACCAGTGGACATGACGGCTAATTCGGTCTGGAGTTCCGAGTGGTCTGCAACTGATGTTGTAAACCATTCCCTCGTGTCCGTGCCATCTGTCTGGCCCCCTGGTTTCACCTTGCCACGTCGCCTCTGGTCTACTCTGAACCAATTCAGAACCGGTCAGGGCCACTGTGCGGCGAATCAGGTTCGATGGAAGCAGGCTACCTCCCCTTTCTGCAGCTGTGGAGAAATCCAAACTATGTCCCACATTGTTGATGTCTGTACAATAACTAGTTTTCCGGGCGGTCTATCCGCACTCCATGTTGCTGATGAGGCTGCTGCATGCTGGCTTAGCGCGAACTGCATACGCTAAATAAAATAATACTGAACAAGGTGGTGAAAAAAGTTTTAAATTTTATAATAAATGACCCCAAAATTTAAAAAACCATACACCCTCATAAGCTCCAATTTTGCATTTTAATGATAATCTAACAACCTGGAGACTTAAAATTTCACAAGTTTGCAAATGCATTTTAATACCTAGCTTTTCATCACAGTCTTTCCTTGCCAACAGGTTCCAACATTTCTTTTCTGCCAAGATCTAAACCAAAAGACTTCAGTTTTCCAATGTTCCTTCATCTGATTGCCCATCATATCCTAAGCCACCACCACTGGGTCTCAGGCTATTCCAATCATCAACTCTGATTGAGATTTGAAATCTCATTTCTTCATTTCCTGACAAACAATTTGCCTGGGACATTATACCTACCACTCTTCTAAAAAATGCTTTGATGTCTTGGGCCCATACATCCATTGTCAGTCCCACTTGCAGAAGGCTGATTTCCAGCCAGTCTTACTCATGCCAAGATTTACTCTCTAATTATAGAGTAATCTCTTTCTCTTGATGATCTATCAAACTATTGCCCCATTTCAAATCTCAACTTCGTTTACAAACTTCTGGAAAAGTAGTTGCTAATTGCCTGAGCTATCACCTGACATCCTGTAATAATAATAATAATAATAAATACTAATAATAAATACTAAATAATAAAAATAATAATAATAATAATAATAAATAATAATAATAAATAATAATAATAAATAATAATAATAATAATAATGAGTTAGGAGTTACTGTCCCAGAAAGCTCTCTGTCTCACAAACAATCAATCCACTTGGGATCGACCCCTCATCCAAAGGGACCTGACAGCTGTAACATCATCTATAACATCTGATTACAGTACACCAAACCAGAATAAGAGAGCTATCTCTGGAGAGTGGCCAAAGGATTTTATGCAAACAGTGATGCTACCTCTACAAAAGAAGGCAAATGCAAGTGAATTTAGTGATCACATGACGATAAGCTTCATACCACATGCATCAAAGATCATGTTGAAAACTGTAACTTGAAGGATGGAGAGCAATGCAGAAGCAATACAAGTTATAGGAGACCAGTTTGGATTCAGAAGAGGAAGGGAAACAAGAGACGCAGTTGGAGTCCTAAGAACACTGGGGAGAGATGTATAAAACATGGGAAAGATTTGTTTATCTGCTTTGTGAATTATGAAAAGGCATTTGACAGAGTGAACTGGTGCAAACTCTTGACAATACTCAAATGGATTGGAGCAGATTGGAGGGATAGACAGTTAATAAGAAACTTGTACATGGACCAGTCAGTGGTAGCAAGAGTGCAGGGAATGAACTCACAACGTGGAGGAATAGGCAGAGGAGTCAGACAAACCTGCCCATTATCACCTTTACTGTTCAATATCTACATACAGATTTTGGTCGCAGAAGCGCTGGAGAATATACATGGTTGCAGGTGCCAGTGCTGGACTACAAAGAATAATAATAAACAAAAAATCTGAAGAATATGGTATGAAGATAAATAGAAAGGTGATTTGATAAGAGTAAATGCAAAGGAAAAAGAATAACTATTGCAGTTCATAATCGTAATCATAATCGTAATCCTGAGATTTCTACAGCGCCCAACAAAAACCGCGCCACAGGGACCAGCTTATTCACAGGCGCTCAGTCAAAACAAAATCGATAGGCAAAAGGGTCCAGTTCCAGATCAAGATCCAAAAGTCAGATGGAGAGAGCGTGGCAGCTACAGGGGGTGGTGTTTGGGGTTGGAGAGGAGAGAGAAATAAGAGGAAAAAGGGGTGTCAGGATAGGACCTGTGAAAGAGGAATGTTTTGAGTTTTGAGTGAAAGGCCAATGCAGAAATTGCAAGTGGTGGAGCATCGATGAGTTTGTATGATGGGTCAGAAAACTGTCGCAGTTCTGGGAGGGAGTTTATTCCAGAGTGGTGGGGCAGCTATGGCTAAGGAGCGATTACCAAATTTTAGGGATGAGATGACGGGAGGGCGGAGAAGTGTTAGGGCAGAAGAGGAGCGGGTTGAGCGAAGCGGTTGTACTGTAAATAACTGACGAAGATAGCAGGGTTGGGAAGATTGAAGTTTGTTGTAGGTAAGTGATAGGACTTTGTACTCAATTCGTTCAGGTCTTTTAAGCCAGTGTAGTGATTTAAGAACAGGAGTTATGCGACGGTGTTTGGGGGTTTTGGTGATATCACAAGCAAGAGCAGTCTGTATGGATTGAAGGTGGCTTATTTGAGTGGAGCCTATGTTAAGGAATAGTGAATTGCAATAGTCTAATTTAGCATGGACTATGGATGTGGCGATGGCTGATGCAGTTTTAAAGTCAAGCATAGGCCGATTCTGCAAAGGTCATGGGTATACATAAAGCAAGAGCGGGAGAGATGGGTAATGTGATCAGAGAAACTGAGGTTTTGGTCGAAGATCACACCTAGGTTACGGACAGAAGAGTTAGTGTTAAAGGTGTGTGCGCAGGCAGAGTCCAGGCTGGAAGAGATAGAGGAATCTGAAATTTTCTTGAGCTGATGCGTAGGCCTATGAGTAAGCACAGGAGTTTAGATTAGTTTATGATAAAAACATTGAATAAGTCCACCAGTACTATTATCTTGGAATATATATCAGATGACTGCAGATGCAGTACCTAGATCAAAAGAAGAATAGCAATGTGAATTGAAGCATTCTGGAAGAGAGAAGAACTTCTGAGAGGAAGGCTGAATCTAGATCTAAAGAAAAGAATGGTGAAAAGCCTCATATGGAGTGTAACACTGTATGGTTCTGAGACATGGACTAATGGAAAGGCAGAAACTGAAAAACTCGAGGCATCTGAAATGTGGATATAGAGAAGACTGGCCAAAATCAGGTGGTAGGATTATAAAACAAATGAGGTGTTGCACTTGGTAAAGGAAGAAACGATACTGGTCGACACGATAAGGATGAGACAGATGAACTGGATTAGTCACTTACTATTTGGAAATACTGTCCTGAGAACAGTGATTGAAGGAAGAATTGAAGGAATGAAAGTTTCAGGAAAATCAAGGAATATGCTGTTGGACTGGGTGATGCATGAAGGAAGAAGACAAGGCTACAAAGAAGTCAAGGAGAGGGCACAGAACAAAGAAGAGTGGCATCGGTGGATTTTTTGACCTGTCTAAGGGCAGAACACTGAAAGAGAAGTTATGAATCGTGTGCAAACTCACCAATATTCCAACCTGCTAATCTTTCCATTTGAGTCTCCATACCACAGGTTTCATTCAACAGAATATGCACTTCTTGCTGTTCGTAATAATATCTTGTGAAGATATTATCTTACTGAAGATCTGTTCTTTTCTTCCTTAGGTCATGCCTTTTTGTTTTAATCTGCTGTGCCGGTGTCCTTGTGTCTTTAAATTCCGTATCTCTTATTGTGGCTGTCTCAGTTCGTTGCTCGCTTTTATACTGTATTTTATTCATCTTACTCTTCCTTGCCAAAGCTGGTAGAGATAGATCTGTTGTTGGATTTACACATGCATCACTACGGTCTGGTCTGTTTCTTAACTTGGCTGAAGTCCATTCATTTTATCTGGTTCCTGGTACGGCGTTTTCTATTCAGTCATATGTTCTGCTTTTGCGCAATACCAATAACATTATTTTTGGTTCTGAGTTTAATGTAAATTCACGTAAAACATTTTCGGCTACAAATCACAGGTCATCTACGTATTTCTTCCTATTACTTCTTTTGGCTGGCGATGGACCTGCTAGATTTCAGAGTTTGGTTATTGGTCAATTAAATATTTGTTCTCTTCGTAATAAAGCTGCTGCCCTTCATAACTTTCTGTGTGAGCACTCCCTACATATACTTGGTCTTACTGAAACCTGGATTCAACCTAGTGACACTTCTGCTTTCATTACTGATATTACTCCCCCAACATTTTCTATGCTTAATAAGCCTCGATGCAGTGGCAAAGGTGGTGGGCTTGCCTTTCTTTTCAAGTCGTATCTTCCACTGCACAGATTCTCTTTGCCTATTCCAACACCCAAGTCATTTGAGGTACTGGCTGCTACTCTCATCTCCGGCAACAAGCGGGTATTGCTCGTAAATATTTATCGTCCACCATCACTTTCTTTTACTGATTTTCTTAGTGAATTCCTGTCACTTCTTGAATATTTAATTTCCTCTCCCTCTTAAAGTGTTATTATGGGTGACTTTAATATTCATCTTGATGTAGCTGGTCACTGTTCCTCATCATTTCTTGATATGCCGGAAGGGTTTGCCATGAAACAACTCGTTACCTTTCCTACACATAATAAAGGCCATGCCTTGGATGTCCTGATAACTCATTCTGATTCAAAATCCCTTCATTCTGTTACTCCCGTTGAATCATATTTATCAGATCATGTTGGAATTTTCTCAGAATTTGACTTCCCGTTTAACCACCTCCAAATTATAAAACTGTTAAATTCCGTCCCTGGCACAAAATTGATCTAAATAAGCTGAAGCAGGATATAATAGTAGAATCTCCGTTGTGGTTAGCTCTTGCACAAACAGCTAATGGTTTGGCTATTCAGTTTCAGTCTACTTTAACTGAGAGTTTCTTGACAGGCAAATTCCTTTTAGAACTAAGAGAGTTGTTGAGCGCACACCACAACCTTGGTTTAAATCTGCCATTTCTGAAGCTAGGCATTGCAGAAGTCAGCTTGAGCGTTGGTGGCATCATTCTCGTCTTCCCTCTGACCACGATAGGTTTAAGCAACAATGCAAACTTGTGTGAAAACTGGTTTCATCTGCTAAATCTGAGTATTTAACTACTTTAATCAACAAATGTTCGGCATCACCAAAAACCTTGTGGTTGGCCTTAAATAAATTACTGCATCGGGAGAAGTCAAATTTGTTCCCTGCTATGTGCTCAACTAGTCAAGATCTTGCCAGTAAATTCTTGACCTTTTTTGCAGATAAAATCTCCGGTATAAGGCTGAAATTTTTTGGTTCATCTGAACTGGATAAATTTCGTCATCCTAATTCCTTGCCTCCTGTCTTAGATTACTTTCAACCTACAACTCTTGCAGAGGTTTGCACATTTATCTTTTCTTCTCCGAATAAAAGCTGTCTCCTTGATGCCATTCCCACATCTCTGTTGAAGGAATGCTTTGATGTTCTGGGTCCAACCATTACATCAATTATCAATTTCTCTTTCCATGATGGCTCCTTCCCATCTGTTTTTGCTCATGCCATGGTTCATCCTCTGCTAAAGAAACCCTCTTTTGACCCAAGTGACCTGTCTAATTACAGACCCATATCAACTTTGAATTTTGTATCTAAAATTCTTGAACGAATAGTTTTGAATCGTTTGCAGATTCATCTATCTGCCAACTCACTATTATCCCCCTTTCAGTCTGCATACCATAAGTTTCATTCAACTGAATCTGCACTTCTTGCTGTTCATGATGATATCATGTGCTCTATGGATAAGGGTAGGGTGACATCACTTGTTCTTCTTGACTTATCTGCTGCATTTGATACAGTGGATCATTCTCTCTTGTTGCATCGTCTCCAGCATTGGTTTGGAGTTTCTGGTCCTGCCCTGAACTGGTGTGCTACTTATCTTAGTCCTCGCACTCAAGCAGTATATATAAATGGTGATTATTCATCTAGTGCTTTGTTGACATGTGGTGTTCCACAGGGTTCTGTGCTTGGTCCTCTTTTGTTCTCACTCTACACAACACCATTAGGTTAACTACTTAACCATCATTCACTAGGATATCACTTCTATGCTGATGATACTCAAATGTACATTTCTTTTGACAGTTTGTCTTGTCATTCATCTGTGCAGCTGTTATCCACTGCCTTTGATGAGGTTCAGTCTTGGATGGCAGCTAATAAACTCCTTCTTAACCCATCAAAAACTGAATTTATACTCCTGGTTACTCCACAGCAGCTTAAAAAGTTCGAATGGCTCAACTCTTTAAAACTGGGTGATTCATTGTGGAGTTGGTTGATGTTGCTCGTAACTTGGGCGTTATTTTTGATTCTACTATGTCTCTCACCAACTATATAAATGGAATTTGTAAGTCATCGTATATGCATTTTCGTGACATACGCAGAATTCGGCGATATGTCCCTATGTCTTCAAGGATATCTTTAGCAAACGCACTGGTCTCCAGTCGCCTTGATTACTGTAACTCGCTTCTTACCGGTATCACAAAGTCAAACATGCAGAAACTTTAAAGAATACAGAACTCTTTGGCCAGAGCCTTAACTGTTACATCAAAATATGAGTATATAACCCCTGTACTTAAATCCTTGCATTGGCTTCCTATTCAGCAAAGAATTTCTTTTAAACTGGGGCTTACAGTTTACAAAACATTGAAATCTGGATAACCACAATACTTAAAATCAGTCCTTACTCCTCGATCTCATCATTATTGAACCAGGTCATCTGAATGCCTTGTTCATGTTGTGCCAGAAACTATAACTTTTCTTGGTAGGCAAGCTTTTTCAGTTGCTGGATCGAAATTTTGGAATTCTCTTCCTGCAACAGTGCGTTATGCTCATTCTGTTATGTCATTTCGTTCTTGACTTAAGACTTACCTTTTTCAGTTGGCTTATCCGCCGTAGGCTGCCTCTCTGTCTTAGTGGACTGATCTTCTGGATATCGACCTGAATGCGGATTAAATCTGAAGCGCCATCGGTTGATGCCTTGTGCATTAGACACCGGTGCTCTAGAAGTTTTTAATTAATAATAATAATAATTGTGCTTCATGGATAAGGGTAAAGTGACAGCATTTGTTCTCCTTGATTTATCTGCTGGCTTTCATATTTTGGACTATTCTATCCTTTTGCATTGTCTTCAGCACTGGTTTCAGGTTCATGGTCCAGACCTGCACTGAATTGCTACTTATCTTAGCCCATGCACTCAGTCATTCTAGTGCTTTGTTGACATGTGGTGTTCCGCATAAGGTTCTGTACTTGGCCCTCTTTTGACTACATTGTACACCCCACCACTAGGTACACTGATATTATTTTCACTGGGATATTATTTCTACGTGGATGATATCCAAATTTACATTTCATCCAACAGTTTGTTTGGTCATCTGTTTGTGCAGCTATTATCCGCTGCCTTTGAGCAGCTGCAATCTTGGATGGCAGCAAGTGAACTCCTCCTTAACCAATCGAAGACCAAATTTCTATTACTGAAGTTTGAATGGTTTAAATCCTTGGAGCTGGGTGACTCACTTGTCGAGTTGACTGATGCTTCTCGTGACTTAGGCGTTGTTTAGGATTCCACTGTGTCACTCACAAACTGTAAATGGTATTTGTAAGTCAAGTTACATGTATATTCTTTGGCTAGAGCCATAACAAATACGTGAACACATGAGCATATAACCCCCTTGTATATACCTTTGTATTGGCTTCCTGTTCAGCAAATGATTTGTATGTATATATGTATGGATGTATGTATGTATCACTAAATTTGTAAAGCACCTTTTAAGTAACTCAAAGGTGCTGCAGCACGGCTACCTAATGGTCTCTAAATAGGAACGTCTTGAGACAGGCAGAAAATGTTTCTTGAACTGTTGAACAGACAAGGATCGGATGTCTGGTGGAAGAGGGTTCCAGAGAAACGGCCCCAGAGTGGAGAAGGCACAGCCCATCGGAGCAGACATACAAGAACTCAGTACAATGAGTTGACCATGTGTCGCCGATCGTAGTCTCTGTCGACCAGGTTGATCAGTTACCGGCTTGACGAGCTCATTGATATAATCCGGCACCGAGCCATCGATCGAGGACCTCACCCTGAGGAATATTTTGAACTGTTTCCTCTTCTCATCTGGAAGCCAATGTAGGGTGTCTCGTATGTAGTAGCTGAACCTACATTTTGGATATCTCTCCCTGTGTGTGTGCGTTCTGCTCAGTCATATCTGTCATTTCATTCTCAACTTAACACTTACCTTTTTCAAATTTCGTACCCACCATAGGCTGCCTGTTTGTCTTGAGGACTGACCATCAGGTTGTTGTCCACCATGGGCCACTCTCTGTCTTGTGGGCAGATCTTCTGGATATTGACCTGATTACGGCTTGGCTTTGGTGCGCCATCGGTTAATGCCTTGTGCATCAGACTCATACACATTAGAACTTATTATTGTTGTTGTTGTTGTATTAGTTGTTATTATTATTTTTATTATTATTAAGGACTGCATTGTTCTGGGATGGCTAATCTTCGTTATGTCATGCTCAATGTCAAAAGTGCTGTGAAAAGCGATTGCGTTGAAATGTTGGATGGCCATCGATAAGCATTGGTGGAGAAAAGTGGTTTCTCTGGTGTCACCCGTTAACTGAGCAAGGCGATGGCCTATGCTGTTAAGGAAAGCCAGGCCGTCTTGGTTTATTGGGCCGAGAGTTTCTAAGGCCAAGGGCACAAAACAGTATGCAGATAAAATGCAGAATATTTAGCTGTTTTTCTTTCGGCGGCAATCTCAGTGGCAGCCCCCGCGTTCTGGGCAGCCCTAGGACAACAGGATTCTGCCAAGGTATCAATGACAGTGGTGTCCCAGGCCAGGCATTTTCCGCTCTCCCACGGGATCAGAGAGGCCCCATCAGGACACTTCCCGTCTGACCTGTCAAGACCTGCCGGCTCTTTTGTTGAGGGATAGCCGGCCTCGATGAGGCCACGCCAAATGATATCATTTATAAGGGCATGTCTTGCTGTCCGACCATGGCCCAGGTGACAAGAAAGGCCATGTGAGCCATCAGAAGTGATCAATGTGCCGCAAGGGCATTTGTGTGGGGCACAGAGATCAACTCCAAGACGCAGCCCAGTAGCTATGCGGACGGCCTTATCATCAAGTCTCAGGCTGCAGGCACTGATAGGAAGAGCCAGAAGACAATCACCTGAATGTGGTGAAGTGACAGATATATGTTGGCATATTGTTACCAATTCTGCAGTAGCCTTTTCTCCCAGATTTTTCAACATCTCAGCTGTTATTTCATCTAGGTCTTCAGACTTTCCATTCCTCAATTCTTCTATTGCCTTTTCAACTTCCTGTCTCAGCAATCCAGATCCAATCTGTTCATCATCTTCAGGTCCCTTGGTGGTTTCATCCATTTCTACATCTGTTGGTCTGTTGTCCTTGTCATATAGTTTTGTCTGTTTCTTACCTCTTTTTCATCTGTTAGTATATTTCCCTTTGCATCCTTTATCATTGTACTTTTCTGGCTGTCCTTCATCAGTTCCTGATTTGTGTTGCATACCTTATCATATCTCCCCTGTTTTTGAAGATCATCCAATGCTGTGCATTGTTCTTCCAACCATCGTTCTTTAGCTTTCTCGATTGTTCACCTCAGTTCATTGTTCAGTCGTCTGTATTCCAGCTTTGCCAGTTCAGTGCTTTGATGCTTTACTTTTCCTTCTCTCCTTCACTTTCTTTATCATTTCAACTGTAACCCATGATTTCTTTGGTTGTGGCCTACTCTTGTATCCCACTATCCGCTTCGCCTCAGTTGTAATATTTGTTCCCACTTCTCATTCACTGTTGCCTGCCTCTCAACCCCAATCCGTTGGTCCACTGCATAAGCAAATTCCTGTCCAAACTTTTAGAGTCTGTCTATGTCCCAACATCTCTTTTTGTTATTATGCTTCATATTCTTCAGGGTGAGTGACACAGATATCATGACCAGACCGTGATCCGTATAGCATCAGCACCTGGGAATGATCGTGAGTTCTTAACATGTTCCTGTATTTATGTCTTACCAAGCTGTAGTCTATCTGATATCTGCCTATATCTCCTGGTGCCTTTCATGTGCATCGACATCTGTTTTTGTGCTTAAGCCATGTATTCATCACTATCAACTTGTGTTGTTCACAAAATTCTCTCAGTCTTTCACCTCTGGTGTTCCATTCGCCAAGTCCATAGCTTCCAATACAGTTCTTTTCTCTTCTCTCTGCTACCATGACATTCTAGTCTCCAATTAAAATCAGACATTCAGTGCCCTACACCTGCTTGATGATCTCTCTCGTACATTTCCTCAACTTCCTCCTCTTCATCTAAGGCTGAGGGCATATACACCTGTATTATGACAATGTTAGTCGATTCTGCTTGTCATCTGACAACCATAATTTTGTCTCAGTGTCTTCAATACTGGTGACAAAATCTGCAACTGTCCTCTCCAGCAGCAGTGCAACCCCTCTCTGGTGCTCTCTCCCTCCTGAGTAGATAACTCTTACTCCATCATTGGTGAAATCTCCATCATCTCTCCACCTTACCTCTGCCAACTGCAAGATCTGAATGCTTCCCTTTCACTGATTTCACTGATTACATTTGCCAGCTTCCCAACTCTTAGCATTGTTTGAATGTTCCAAGTTCCTACCCTAAGATATGATCTTGCTGTATTCTTTGGTCAGAGGTTTTGCTGGTTGACGACTGAAAAGGCCCTGTTCCCTCTTCTGCTGAAAGCAACAATCTCCAGGGTAGTCTGAGGAGTACAATTACATTACTATCTTCATTTATTGTCGCATTCATTGTTCTTGGGATAAGTAGAGAGGTGGTTTCCTGTTGCCTTCTGTCGCACCCTATAACTTACCCTCTTACTCTCTTTCACACAATTTACTATGTTACCTCTACCTCTTCCTCTGGCCACGATATGCAGAGTTCTACACTTCTACGTATGACTTCAATGCAAAGTCCTTTAGAGTAATTATAATGCTCTAATTCATGTCAGTGCTTGAGCCAGGTGTGCGAGTCACACGGTGATCATCTGTTGAGTTTCACATTAACCCAAGCCACTTACCTTACCAAACACTTTGCAATAGCATGCTTATCTGAAGTGTCATGGAATACTGATATTTCAGTTAATTATTTAATAAGAAAAACTGTCAATCAATTTACATGACAAATGAAATACGTAATTACACTTTAATCAATCTATCTAAGGCCAGCATTAATAATACTAATAAACAATACAAATAATAATCCCTCCCCGTTGGTCAGTGGGTCTTCTAACTGCAGCTTCCCAATGTAGTCAGATTCTAGGATTCATCGTTCTCGTCACTGTGCACATTTTCACGAACATCGTCGTTCAGCTGAAATGGTGTCCTTCACAGATGACAGAATTACTGTCAAATCTTTCAAATGAAGTTCACTCATTTCTCTTAGAAGAACTTGTAGAAATGTTCTACAGTTCGTACAACAACCAACTGACATTTGAATCAACTTATTTTCGAACTACGATAATGTCCAATGTGATGCATTGTAAGTTCCCTCAGCCTATACAGCCAATAATGATAAAGTTGCTAATTATGTCAGAGGGGGATGAAATCAATTATTCAAGCAGTATTATTTCGCGAATGCTGTAATCGCCGAAGTCCTCAGCCATGCAATAGCATCCTCTTCGGCTTCGTGCAGGGCCCGTAGGCCGCCATCGAACCTAGTCATAGGGCAGGAGCCGACTATATGGTCCATTGTCTGCACCTGGCCACACTCGCAGTTAGCCGACGAGGCGAGACCCCATCTATGCAATATAGCACGACAGGGACTGTAATTCAAGCAGTGACTGTAATTCATAAGGAAATCAGTCAGAGAGGGATGGTGGGTGATAAATATTTACAAGTAACACCTATTTGTTGCAGAAATGAGAGTAACAGCCAGGACCTCAAATGACTTGGGTGTAGGAATAGGCAAAGTGAATTTGTGCAGTAGCAGGCCTGACTTGAATAGAAAGGCGAGCCCGCTGCCTTTACCACTGCACTGAGGCTCATTCAGCATAGTGAAGGTTGGGGAAGTAAGATCAGAAATTAATTCAGGTGTGTCACTAGGTTGAAGCCAGGTCTCAGTAAGGGCAAGCATATGCAGGGAATGTCCACAAAGAAAATTATGTAGGTGAACAGCTTTATAACGAAGAGAACAAATGTTTAATTGACCACTATCCAAACTCTGAAATCAAACTGGTCCAGGATTTATTTCAACATCACCAGCCAAAAGCTGTACCTTCCTTTCAAATCCATTCCACTGAAACTGCACTACTTACCATTCACAAACACATCATCAGCTCCATGAATAAAGGAAAGGTAACTGATCTCATTCTTCTTGACTTTTCTTCTGAGTTTGATAATGTTGATCATGATATACTCCTTCACCAAATTGAACACTGGTTTGGTCTACCTGGTTCTGCTCTTAGTTGGTTTGCATCTGTCTACACCCTCGTATTCAATCAATTCATACAAATCAACTCACTTCTCCGCCCACTGTTTTGAATTGTGGTGTTCCACAAGGTTCTGTACTGGGCCTACTTCTGTCTACCTTATATACCACTCCACTTCTTACTGATAGCTCTCTTGAGTACCACTTGTAGGCTGATTATACCCAATGCTTCCTTTCATTTGATAATTCCAAGTCTAATCCTGCCCTCTAACTACTTGCTTCTGTTTTTGACGACATTCAGTCTTGGATGGCTAGTAATGAACTTCTTCTGAATCCTGGTAAAACCTAATTTCTTCTCCTAGGCACAAGCCAACAATTTGATTGCCTTTCATTTGTTCAGTTGGGGTTTACTTATTAACTGCACTGAATGCACATGCAGTTTGGGCATGGTGTTTGATTCCACAATGCCACTTTCTAATCATGCTCAGAGCATACGCAGCACCTCCATTACACATATGAGGTATTCATAGAATCAAAACTCTTTTGCCTCAAACCATCTTAATTCCACTAGCTAATGCATTAGTTTCCAGCAGACTTGACTACTGTAGCTCATTACTTATTGGTATCACTAAGGGAAATCTGCATAAATTACAAATTGTTCAAAACTTTCTTGCCAGATTAACAATAAAGATCCCAAAATATCACCATATTAAGCCAATATTACATTCATTTCACTGGCCACCCAGTCAGCAAAGAATTTAAAACTCTGTCTTACAGTTCACAAAGAGCTACATTTAAATCAGCTGATCTATCTACGTTCCATGCTCACCCCCACACTAACAGATACTGCACTCAATCAGTGGACACTGTGACACTTGCTGTGACCTGTACCTGAACAGTGTTGGGCTCTTGGGCCTCCTTGGTAGCTAGTCCAAATCTTTGGAATTCACTGCCCACTGAATTCACTGTATGTTCTGTAAATTCTTTGAAGCCATTGAGGTCGAAACTAAAAACACATTTCTTCCAACTTGCTTACCCACCATAGCCTGGCTTCTGGTTTCTCTGACTTATCAGAATTTGATAGCTTCTCCAATGGATTATTATTTTGGATTGTGATTTCGACATGAAGCGATCATCGACTGATGGCTTTGGGCATTGTGATAATGGCACTACAGAAGTCTTTAGTGTGATGAGATTAGAACTTTCATGTTTTTTCTCGTGACTCACTTGGAGTTACTTGTGGAGGGAAGATCATTTCACATGGAAAACAGATGGATTCTAGTTATTCAGATGTGGGTGGGGATTTAATTAAGTCAGTTCCCAGTCTGTTGCCTATATGGTTGGTTTCCAAGGGGTAACACCTGACTAATAATTAGGTATGCAAAGCTCTACTACATACACAAATATATATATAACATAAACTTTATTAATGTTTCTGTCTCTATACATACCATAAGACAATGGTAGGCATACAAAGGCAGAACCATGAGCAGCTCAAATAAGACTTTAGGCATTTAGGCTAACTAGGTTCTGAGCAAGCCCTCCTTTGCAGATGGGAACAGCCCCTCCATAGAATTGTTATACCACTGTGTAGTACGGGAAATACTAATAACTCCTCCATATCAGTAGTAGATCCAGTTACTTGTCTACATATGCTGTATTTAAATATGGATCTGCCTACACATCCAATTAAACAGTAATAGGGCCTAACCATGACACTGTCTTAGCCACCCAAACTTTCAAACAATGCTAGGCCTTGCCAAAAATTCAGGTCAATTTCCTGCAGTTTAGTTCCAGTGGTAACTAATCTGCTAAAGTTCAAACTAAAACAACATAAAAGGTTAAGCTAGCAACTGATGAACATTTCCTAAGAATGAGATCATGAGGCAACCGAAGAAGCTCGTCAGTGTCTCCTGGTGATACCAGACCAACAGTTTTCCATTGCATATGCTTATATATATAAGTAAGTAAGATAGGGATGGCATCCTGGCGTGTAAACACACACAGCATGGCTATCTGTGCCTATCTTGCATTTTCTCGGTTTTATTTGGATAATTTTGTTTCTTTCGACTTCAATTACTTTCTGTTTTCGGATGCAAAGCACGTCAAGTTTTCTGTCATAATTTTGTGGTTAAAATGCTGCTAGATTCCCAGGATGCACCATATATACACGCCAGATATACACACCAGACATCATTAATTCGTTAAAGTGTGAGCGGACGCTTGCACAAGGAATACGAAAAAGTCTTTTTTTTGCTCTCCATATCTGGCACCAGTATACACCATCGCACAATCTACCTGGTTCTTCACATATGCCAGACGTCAACACTGGGGTGGGCCTCAGACTGGGTATGTGGAACATCAGAAACTTTGGCAACAGTCACTTCCATAGTTGAGGCTATCAGCAGTTCTCATCTCAATGTCTTGGTAGTCATAGAAACCTAGCATCAGTATTCCACGGACGTTGCGATGAAGAGGTCCACATCATTGGGCTATCACTTTGTTGACATGCCATGTAGGGAGTCCCCTCCTTTCAGCCTATCTCAGAAGTGGCAAGCTGGCAGTTTTCCATAGAGAGAGTCCACATGACTCATTGCCCAATGCACTACAACAACCATCTACCGAACTGCCTCTATGCCGCTCACTGCCTTGTTCATCCAGGATTCACCAAGTTACTTGAAATGCTGTCCGCCTGCAAGAGACAACTGGTCATCACAGGCAACCTCAGTGACACAACAGCTCTCTAGTTTTGGCTTGCGCCAGCATGTGGTTTCACCAACCCATTCTCACCGGGGGCTGGTTGGATCTCGTCATCACTTGTGATGACTTTGAGCCGATTTTAGTAGCTCTTGACTCACCTTCGATCTCTGACCCTGCCCTCTTAACCTACACCATACCGTTCATCCACACCTCATAACATGTCACCTACATCACCTACAGAAGATGGAGAATGCTCGACTGGGATTTTTTTCGTCAGCGCTTGAGAGACAGTTGACTCTGTCACCTAATCCCTGAAGATCTCTCTTCTGATGAGCCGTTCAATCTATACAAAACTACTCTTCGCTCCATCATCGACGATCTTCTTCTCTTACAATCCGGTCGCATGATGTAGTCCGACCACACCTTGGTTCAACTTCAAATGCACAGCCATGTGTAGGGTTGTTAGGAGGGCAGAGTGACTCTACAGGCAGACTGGCTTGGCCGGTGATCATGCCGAATGGATCCGTCTTCTCCGGGAAAAACACACTTTTCAAGGCAAGAGGCAGTGTTATTGGGAGGATATTATTGCCTGCCACTCGGGGGATAGTCAACAACTCTGGAGTGATCTCTCCTCCATACTTGTTCGTGGTGGCAGCACTACAAACCTGACCTTCACTACTGACAAATATGTGCACTATGTGCGACAAGAAAGTTGCTGACGTTCGACGCGCCACAGAGGGCTCTCCTCTGCCAGAGTACTCTACAATCCAGTGTTGACTAGAGATTCAAAATGGAGACCAGCACTGAACTCAGGTCACTCTACCAGTCATCATTGTCTTTGAATTGAGTGGGTCATTACCGTGGCAGGCTGACAACTTTCAGTTGCTGACTAGGGTCTAAGATAGCTGCCGGCCTGCATGTGTTCAACAGTCGACTCGTTAAATATCTTGACTCCTTCAGAAAGGGCATCATTTTCGGAAAATTTCATTGCTTTAGGACTATATATAGCCTAATTACTATTCATAATAGAAAAGTTGAGAAACATGGCCTTATTTATGACACATAACTGCAGAAAACCTATGGTATTTACCTTATAAAATGCCCTCATTCAAAGTTAGTTTTTATGTATAAAAGTTGTTCAAAAGTGCAATTTTCACAATATTTAAATGGATTAACATTTTCTGACAGAATAGCAAAAGAAATCATCTTAAGAAACATTAGTATTTTCTAACAAATGCTTTAAAACAATCTGGTGTTTTCCGGAGATTTTTGTTATCAACTCCAATCCAGTGAAATCCGGTAACAAACTCCAGCGCCCACCTGGTGAAATCTGGTAACAGACTTTACAGGTTCAACCTTCTGTCAACTCAACATTGTCTCTATCCATTTCAAAGCTTCTACGGTAAACAATTACCTCACTGAGCAACAACTTGACAACAACTTGACCTTCAGGCACTTTATGAAACATGACTGCATACTGACAACACACAGTCCTTCCTTTCTGATATAGCTCTTCCTTCATTCCCGTTGCTGCATGAAACACGGCTGAGTGAAAATAATGGCAGGTTAGCTTTCCTTTTCAAATCCCACTGGCCTTTGTTTCAACCCATGCTTCAAACAACATCTTTAAAGGCTGTGATGACAACTACAACTTGGTTAACAAATAACATCACACTTTTAAATATATATCAACCTCCATCACTTTCACTGTTAAAAGATTTCTTCATAGAATTTGAAGATGTTTTGCAGGCTCAAACTTCTTCTCCAACAAAACTGGTCATAACAGGCAACCTTAACATTTGTGTTGATATAAATGATCATCCATCTACTACCTTACATGAACTCTTGACTTCTTTCAATCTAAACCAGCACATTAACTTCTCTGGTGACAAGATACCCAAAGTCAGGCTGAAATTCTCTGATAATCTGCTTTCAAACAGCTTTTCATCTCCTGTCCTGAGTGGGTGTTTCAATCTGTCTATGAAGGTCTACAGCTTGATCGACAGAAGCCTTGGGCAGATGTTCCTCCTGTGGCACCCGATGTTGACTTGAAGCCAGAAGATGAACACGATGTCATTATTTTGAATTGAACTGAATTTTTCATTACAGTAATTGAATTGAATTGAATTTTGGTTAGAGTAGCTGAATTAACCTAAATTATGGTTACAGCAGTCGAATTAAACTGAATTTTGGTTACAGTAGTTGAACTGAACTGAACTGAACTGAATTGAACTCTGAACTGTGGTTAACAGTTGTTGAACTGAACTTTCTGTTAGTACAGTGTATCCAAAAAGGGGACTTTTTGGTTCTTAGTGGGGAAGGATTGTGGCAAAATAATCAGTGCCTAATATGCAAATGAGTGACTAATATGCAAATGAATGCCCTATATAAGGCAGGTTATCAAGTTCTTGAGGACAGAGAGTAAATAAGGTTGGAGACGCATGTACATAAACATAAGACTGCCCGTTATTAGTTGTCACTGATCTTTGAAGAAGTTGCTAATGTGCTTACTCTGAATGTTGGATTGAGAATGAACGTTATATTCTGGAAACTTTTGGTCTTGTTGACTACATCATATCCCGAAATACCCTGGAAGCCCTACATACACGGACTCGGCTAAGCGCCAAGAGGGCCATCCTGACTCTTTCTCTAACTCGATCTTGTGTTGGCAGAAAGGAGTACCAGTGGAGTGCCACATTAAGCACATCGATAATGTCGCAATTTTGTGCCTGTGGCATGCAGTAAGTTTCCAATGCCACAATGTTGCAACACCTGTCTTTAAACTCTTTACTTCTCCCTTCCCAGTCAGCATATCGCAAATTCCACTCCAGTGAGACACCTCTTCTCTTTGTCCTCAACGACATTACCTGCTCTGGACAATGGTAAATTAACTGCACTTGCTCTTCTTGACCTATCTGCTGCATTCAACGTTTTCAAAAACGTTTCTTGTAACGCTTTACTTCTAGTTCTAAACTGTCCAGTATTTGGTGGAGTACTCTTTATGTTTCCAAACCCGTAGAAAAATTTTTATGTGACAAAATACCAACTTTCAGCATAAAAGCTGTAGAGAAATATTTACTGAATCTAATGATGAAGGTATATTTGCAATATTTTAAATACTATGAGATTCAATTCTTAACTAAGCCCATCCACAAAACATAGTTATAACTTCTGTAGTTCTTATTGTTTTAGTTTTTATTTAGTTTTATTTTAAACTCTTTTAATGCTTATAGACTACTCTTGACAACACCATACTACTACTTTACTGCTACCCAGGTAGCCAACATCGTGATACAGTATTGCTATCACTTGGTAGAGTTGATATTTAGTCAGTATTACAGCAAGTATTGCGATGGATTTATTTTGGTGGCATAGCTCATGTATTAACACGTTTTTGGCCTTTAAATCAGCAAAACTCAATATCGATACTTTTCCACCATATGTATGGTTTCCTATCTGATTTTCAGTAATGAGCTGCGACCAAGAAAGTGCAAATTGCCACTGCCAGTAATTCATGACATTTCTCGCTTCTTTCTGAAGTCTATGGTTTAAAATGTCTGATGCTTCAAACAAAGGGAGCAACCAGATGCAGGTACTTTTGCAACTGATGGTAAAACTTGCTGTTTTTAGTTTATTGCCCTAATTTCTAGACTACAACATGTAGTTATTATTAACAGTACAGTGAGACATCAAAATCATCAAGCAACAAGGTATTAAATAACAAGTGTTGCAAAACTTTCATTCAGAAAGTGCAGCATTTTTATTTTAACCAGATATTTACCACAAAGAAATACATCTAAGAATTGTATAGGTCATTTTACCTTTGCTAACGAATACAATTATTAATGTTCCCACCTGATGTCATGTAGGGGATGTGACCCATGTACTGATTTTTAAACAAATTTGCCATTTTTGCATCGTTGGTTCTTAAAGAAACGTGTGACTTGTAGTCTAGAAATTACGATAATTAAAGTTTGTGTGCACTCATAGCTTGAAACTTATTTGTGAAGCTAGCTGCATACTGAAATGAACAGGTCTATTAAAAAAAGAAAGCTGAAGTGACATCTACCAGAGTGATCTTTCCATGTATATAGTTAAATGTCACTGTTTAAATTACAGTACATGGTAGCCTAAATGCTAGTGTGGAAGGTACTTCATACTGCCCTCCATCCTCCGCTGACAGATCACTGAACTATTTTCTCATGGCTGATATTCCACTGAATTATCCCAATTCATTCAAGGTTTGTTCACTGCACCTGAATTGAATTACCAGCAAATGGTACCTCACCATTTCTCAAAATTTAAATCTCAGACATTTAAATAATTCGACTGTGGCTAGCTTATAAATGGAAACAGTATAACAGCAGTCACCAACTGAAATGTGATATAATTATCATGCTTAAGCCATCGAAAGAATAGTTATTGCAAGGAATTATGTCATACAGATGACGCTGGATTTGAGTAAAATTAGGAATTTCTACCTCTACATCAGTACGGTTTACTGTAGTTTTACCAGGAGTTGTAAATTGTGGGGCATAATAGATGAATGGTTAGAGCACTTGGCTTGTAACGTGGACAGGAAGGGTTCGAGCCTCGCCTGAGATGGTTACTGTGCAAGTCCTTCACTCAGTGGCTCAACATCACTGCTGATGCTTAGCCATTAGACATGGTGCTTAATAAATGTAAAAATAATAATAATATTACATTTTAGTATGGCAAGTACATATGTATGTATCAAGACACTTAGTACAGTACCATTTAAGTAGCTCAAATAAGCACTTCTAGAATGACTGTTAAAATGGTTAGGGCAAACCTAAATAAAGTCATCAACTTGTTTCTTTACTGAAAAGAAAAAGCTCTTAGTCAACTGATGAAAAAACATATGTGTCAAAAACTTACTTAAACAATAAAGACTCTAGGCGACTGACCACCGCATCATAACACCTAAAATGAAATCCTGGAACATGAAACTTGCCTGCCTGAAACAGAAGTTCCTTGCCACCCGCACCTGCTGCATCCAAATTTATAAATGCTTTAATCTGTTTAGCCCAAGGATGTTTTGTGATGAATCCGTGACTAGCCTGTAAAAATTACAGCAACCACAACAGAAAATCATTAGGGATCTGGTGTTACTGCAATTGCAATTCCAAGGCTCAGTTACAGTCTTTGTACCAAAGCACCTCTCTGCATGCAGCTAGATATTTATATAACACCTGGTTTGACCGATCCTGCTGTACTTTACGTCGTGATGTCAGGCGGCATGAGCGAAGGTATCGACGAACACGTGATCCTGCCGATCGTCTCGACTGGATCCACCATCTTCGCTTAATGCACCGGGAGTTTCGAGCCAAAGAAATGGCTTACTGGGAGTCATTGATTGAGCGGGAGAGGAGCAATCCGCGTCGGCTCTGGTCTTCGCTCTCCGGTGTCCTCGGCCGTTCTACCGCTTCTAACTCTCCGGCTCAGCCTCCGTTCACAGCGAACGACTACCTCGACTACATGCGCGGGAAGATCGACTCGATCCGCCAATCCACTGATGGTTCTCCTCCTCCTTCCTTTCCTCCTACGTCATCTAGGCTTTCGTGCTGGAAGCCTCTGCCTTTGGACGTCCTTCGTCGGCTCCTGCTGGAGTCACCTGCTAAGTCCTGTGAACTGGACTTATTACCACCATTTTTAATCAAGGATTTTATAGATGACTTAATTCCGTTCTTACATTTGCTATGTAATACCTCCCTGGGTCAGGGTTCACTCCCGGCTTCTCACAAACGTGCTGTAGTCTTTCCCTCTCTCAAGCGCCAGGGACTTGACCCCAATGATATATCTAACTACCGACCTATCTCTAACCTTTCCTTCCTCTCTAAGCTTCTTGAAAGATGTGTGTCCGTCCAACTGGTCGACTACCTTGACTCTAACTCCCTCATGCCTCCTCTTCAATCCGGATTTAGGAATTTCCATTCTACTGAATCACTTATTACACGTCTCCTGGCTGACGTCTTTGGAGCTTTTGACCGTGGACATGTTACTCTTCTTGCCCTCTATGATGTTAGTGCTGCTTTTGACACTGTGGATCACTCTATCCTTTTGGAGCGTCTAGAAAAATCTTTTGGCATTACTGATACGGCCCTTCTTTGGTTTCAGTCTTTCCTCTCAGACCGCTCTCATTCTGTTATCTTTGGGCCTACACGTTCCGCCTGGTCCCCTATACCTTTTGGCCTTCCTCAGGGTTCTGTTCTGGCCCCTCTCCTCTACATTCTGTACACTGCCGACCTGGCACGGGTTCTCCTTCCCATGGGTGTTGCTGTCCATCAGTATGCAGACGACACTCAGGCCTTCGTTCATGGCCCAGCGGAAGCGGCTTCCTCTCTGGTTGAGAGTATTCTTGACGCAACATCTGCCCTTGATCTCTGGATGTCCTCTAATCGCCTCCGACTGAACTCTGCTAAGACCCAGTTCATCTGGCTTGGTGGTCGTGCTCAGTTGGCAAAGATTGATTCATCATCCTTATGCCAGAGGTTTCCGGACATTCTTTTCTGTTCCAAAGTCCGTGATCTTGGGGTTGTTCTGGACCGGGAACTCTCCTTGACCGATCATGTTAACAGTGTCTCCCGCTCATGCTTCTACCACCTTCGTCAGCTTCGTACCATCCGCCGCTCCCTCTCCTTTCACGCCGTTACTACTCTAATTCATGCCCTTATCTGCACTAGGGTGGACTTTGGTAACGCTATCTTTGCTCGACTCTCACTTGCCAATATTTCCAAGCTTCAATCTGTTCTCAATGCTTCTGCCCGTCTTATTGGAGGCGTCCCCAGGTATGGCCATATAACTTCCTTTATACGGGACACTCTACACTGGCTTCCCATTCAGCAGTGTATCCAGTTTAAGATCCTAACGCTTATGCGTAATTGTCTTGTTGGCTCTGAGACTTCTGCATTTCGGTCTCCTTGGTTCCAGGCCGTAGCACTCTCCGGTCGGCCTCCCTTGGACTTCTGACTATCCCTCGTATGCGCACTGCTACAGCGCAGTCTAGAAGCTTTGCCTATGTTGGACCCAATAGCTGGAATCGCCTTTCCCGAGAGCTCCGGCTAGTATTCCTCAGTTTGTCTCTTCCGCAGTTTCGCAAGCGCCTGAAGTCTGTGTTATTTGCCAGTGGTCTCACTGGTTCGGGTCGGGAGCGCTTCTGATGAGTCTATTCTTGAAGTGGCGCTTTATAAATGTCAGATTACAATTACAATTACAACCTATTAAGAAGCTCTCAAAGGTACTGAGAACCTGTCTGGTTTCACTAAATGCCATTCAACTGAAACCCTACTCACTTCTCTATACAACAAGCTTGTTTCTGTCATTTCTCAAGAACAGGTTTCTTGCATCTGCCTCCTTGATATTTCAGCAGCTTTTAATACTCATCACAACATCTTAATCCCAAGACTTTCAACCTGGTTTAATTTTACTGACACTACTCTCTTCTGGAAAAATCCTACCTCTCTCCCCACTCCTTCTCCATTAGAACATAGGAAGCCTCATCCCATTCACGCTCTCTCACTTGTGCAGCTCCACAAGGCTCTGCTTTTGGACCTCTTCTGTTTATCCTCTACACTACCCCACTGAGTTCACTCATTAAAGCATCCTCAGTTGACCATCACCTCTATGCTGATGACACCCAACTATTCATCTTTTTCTCTCTGAATTGTTTCAATGACTCTATAGATCATCTTCTTTGTGTGGTTAAACAAATCTCCTGGATAACATCTAATTCCTTGCGCCTGAACTCATCAAATAAGATACTTCCTCCACAGTTCGTCAAATCCAGGCATCGTCCTCTTGCTGCCTGGTTCAATGGTAACTGTCATCGACTTCGCAGCTGGACGCTTCGCAGACGGACGTGCTGTATGGAACAACATTTCCATTGTATAAGGGACCCTGTGCATCGCTCGGAGTGGACTGCTCAGCTGAGATATACCAACGGAAGGAACCTGAATACTGGGAGACGAAAGTCACCCATCACAAAAAGGACCCGAAGTGTCTTTGGTCATCTATTTTGGGTCTATTGGGCTGCTCGTCCCGTTAATCTGGTACGCCATCATTCACCGCTGATGACTTTCTTACCTTCCTAACCGAGAAGATTCAGTGTCATTGTTCTGCTACTGTAGGGTCTCTGCCTCTGCAGTTCTCCGTTACTGGATCCGTCTTCGAAGCCTTTCGTCCAATCTCAGAGTCGGAGTTACGCCGAATTATTCGATTATCTAACACGAAGTCAAGTGAACTTGATCCTCTTCCTCCTTTTGTTATCTTGGACATGATATTGAACATGTTTAATAGATCTCTTCTTGAGGGGCATCTTCCTGAACCACAAAAGCAAGTTATCTTTTCCCATCTCTTAAAAAACCTAATCTTGATCCTGATTACCTTCATAACTATTGTCCTATTTCCAATCTCTCTTTTCTCTCCAAAACTCTTGAGAGACTTGTTTCCCTTCAGTTGTTACTCTATCTTGAAAATTCTGGACTTATGCCTCCTGGTCAGTCTGGTTTTAGGCGTCACCACTCTACTGAATCTGTTCTTTTGTCCCTCCTCTCGGACATTTATTCATTTATTGATCAGTCTCACATTACCCTCCTTGCACTCTATGATGTCTCCGCTGCCTTTGACAAGGTTGATCATAATATTTTGTTACGCCGTCTTGAGCTATCTTTTGGCCTCCATGGTACTCCTCTTCACTGGTTTCGTTCTTATCTTAGCGGTCGAACAAAGATGGTTATTCTTGGGGACTCCCATACATCCTGGGTTAAAGTTGATATTGGTGTTCCCCAGGGCTCGGTCCTAAAAGGTCCTCTTTTATACATTTTGTATACTGCTGATATCCCTACCCTCTTTGTGAAACACTTGGCTGTTGGTCATTTGTACGCTGATGATGTCCAGGCTTTTGTTCAGGGACCTCCGTCTGCGCAGCTTGCTCTTGTTGGTAAGATTGATGCCCTGACTCATGATATTCAACATTGGATGTCCTGCAATCGTCTTCGCCTTAATCCTGCTAAGACTCAGTTGATCTGGTTTGGTTCTAAATACCATCTTGCTCAGCTTGACTACTCTTGCTCATTCGAAGCTTCCCCTCTTTTATATTTTCGGCTAGTGTTTGTAATTTGGGCGTTATACTTGACCGTAACCTTACCTTCCAAACCATATTTCTAGTTTGACTCGGTCTTGTTACTACCAATTAAGGCCCTTAAGAGTTGTGCACCATTCTTTTCTTCCTCTGTCTTTACTACTATGATTCATGCCAATGATATGTGGTTGCACTGATTACTGCAACTCTGTGCTTGCTGGTTTGCCTAAGTATCGGCTGTCCTCCCTTCAATCAGTACTAAATTCCACGGCCAGTTTAATATCGCGTCTTCCTCGTTTGTCTCATATCTCAGATTACATCATTCAGCAACTTCACTGGCTCCGTGTCCTATCTCGTATTCATTTTAAACTACTGTCTCTGGTAATTAGAGCTCACACGGGTCAGGCTCCAAAATATCTTTGTGATCTTATTTGGCCTCCACACTCTAGTACCTCATCCCGTCCTCTACATTCTCTAGATCGTCTGGATCTATTTGTTCCTTGTGTTAAGTCCTAGCTTGCTCAGCAGAGGGCTTTTGCTGTTGTGGGCCCATCTCTATGGAATGACCTTCTGCTATCGTTTCGTGCAAGGGTCACTGTTGGTGATAGAGCTCAGTCAGCTCGTTATTTAAAGACGTTCTTATTTCCCTGGGGTTCTCACGCTGGAAGCGCCTCTGAGTAGTCTGTTTCATAAGAAGCGCTATATAAGTTATCAAATACAATACAATACACTTTTCCTGAATAGAGACAAAACCCAGATAAACCACCTTCAAGCAATCCAGAGTGCTCTTGCTCGTGCTGTCACCAAAACCCCAAAACACCATCACATTACTTCTGTTTTCAAATCACTTCACTGGCTTAAACTACCTGAATGCATACAGTGTAAAGTCCTATCATTTACCTATAACACACTTCAATCTTCCCAACTCTCCGATCTTTGTCTAACCACTCCATTTAACCCACTCCTCTTCTTCTTAGCCCTCCCATCACCTCATCCTTAAACTTAGGAAATCACTCCATCGCCATAGCTGCTTGACCCTTCTCAAATAAACTTCCACCAGAATTACGACAGTCATCTGATCCATCTTAAAAAACTCACCATCACTTCACCCCTTGCAACCTCTGCACAGAACTTCCACTCAAAACTAAAAACACTCCTCTTCTGCAGATCCTGTCCCGATTCTTTTTTCTCTTATCTATCCAAACACCACCCACCAAACCCGTCTGACTGACTGACTGACTGACTGACTGACTGCCTGCCTGCCTGCCTGCCTGCCTGCCTGCCTGCCTGCCTGCCTGCCTGCCTGACTCTAGGATCCTGACCTGGAACCGAATCCTTCTTGCCTATCAATTTGTTTTGACTGAGCACATGTGAATAAGCTGATTCCCGTGACTTAGCTTCCATTGGGTGCTGTAGAAATCTCAAGTGTACGATTACGATTTATGATTAAGTCTATTTACTTTAATATTATTGTAAATACCTTCCTGTGCATCTGGATAATTATTGCACAATGGGGTACTTTCAAAGAACTTGTGACAGATATTTTTTTTAAAACACTGAAGATCACATTAAGGCTTTCTTTACAGTCTAAAAATGATTGAACACCAATCTCTTCATCCTATTAACAAAGCTGGGCTTACTTTTGACTTTTTAACAGCTTGGGCACTCTCCGACACTAATATTTGGTGACAAGAGAAACATGCCATCTTTTCCAGCACCTAGCAGTTGCCATCCAATGCTTTAATGTTGTTGCCTTTCGCAGTCCTTTATCTCTGCTAAACCTTGATGAGATTTAGCAAACTGAGACAATTTATTTCTCCAGCACCTTTTTTTTATAAGAACCAAGGGATCATAAGTACCTTGGGGAAAAAATTAATAAGACTGATTAATGTCATTTTACCTTCTCTACTATGACCTCGGACCTCAGGGTTGTATTAGATCAGCTGACCTCACCTTCTCATGTTAACAGCATCTCTCGTTCCTGTTTTTACCATCATCAGCTCCGTACCATTCGCCATACTCTTTCCTTCCACGCTACTTTGACTCTGGTCCATGCTCTCATCTGCACCAGGGCTGACTTTGGTAATGCCATTTTCACTGGCCTAGCGCTAGCCAACAGAGATGGTACTTCTGTGGCTGATCTCCGACATCTGTGAAGCTAATGACTCTGGCCACATTATGCTGCTTGCACTCCTGGATGTGAGTGCAGTGTTTGATACTGTGGACCATGATGTCCTATTAGTACGTCTTAACATCGCGTATGGCATCTGTGCTTCACCTCCGGCCTGGATCCGTTCCTTCTTGAACAGACAATGTAACTGTAATTGTAATTGTGAGATTTATAAAATGCTTCTTAGAGGATAAACTCAACAGAGGTGCTTTCGACCTGAAAAAGTAAAATCACTGTTGAGCAGTACAATCTTCAGGCACCTGCAGAATACTGAGACGGGGAGAGAAAGGAGCTCAAGTCGCAATCCTTGAGGGAGATGATTCCAGCAAGTAGGACCAACGTAGGAAAAGCTTCTGGACAATGACGGTGGCCCTGGGCTCCGACCACGCGGCCTGGGTGCCACTCCCATTTGGTGTCCCACAGGGCTCAGTTCTTGGGCCCCTGGTCTTCATACCGTATACGGCTGACTTGACTCGGCTCATCACCTCACTGGGGCCCTGATGCCACCTGTATGTCGATGATGTCCAGCAATACTCTTCCTGCCTTCCATCCTATGCGCATGGCTGTGTCTCAAATATATACGACCACTGTGGCTATGGTCCGGGTTTGGATGGCATCAAATTGACTTCTGAAGAATGAGGCCAAAACCCAGTATATCTGGCTGGGCACGTGTTGGGTGCAATCAGTGATCGACACTGAAGCACTACAGACCGGATTTCCTGGCTGGGGTGTGCTACCTGTAGTCCACAACCTGGGTGTTCTTCTGGATGGCGAATTATCTATGGCTGACCACGTCAACGCTCTTTGCAGATCCTGTTTCTATCAGCTGCATCAGATTCAAGTTATATGGCACAACCTCTCCTTCAAAGCTACTGTTGTCCTAGTTCACTCATTCCATTGACACAAATTGACTACTGCAATTCTATCCTAGCGGGTCAGCCTAAGTTCAGACTTAGCCAACTTCAATCTGTTCTGAACAGTGCTGCTTGGGTGGTTGCCAATCAGCCAAAATATTCTCACATATTGGAATACATGCGGGAAACACTACACTGGCTCCCTAAGAGTCCCTATACAAGAATGGATCCGCTTCAAGGTTCTCCTGCCTGACCGTTCTGCTCTGGTTGGCACTGTGCCAGCATACATCAGAGAACTGTGTGTTGCCGTCTCCAGTTGGCCATGTCAACAAACCACCAGACAAATAATTACCAATTAAATATACTGTGAATGCATGGGCTATAATAAGTAGTAAACCAATGCAGGGCAGGACAAGAAATCCCAATCCAGTTCCGAAGATGATGAAAAGAAGAGAAAGGTCCACATTATCGAAAGCAGCAGATAAGTCAAGAAGGAGAACTGCTGTAAACCTATCCTTATCCATGGAGCACATGATGTCATTACAAACAGCAAGAAAGGCAGATTCTGTTGAACAAAACTTATAGTATGCAGACTGAAATGGAGATTAGTGAGTTGGAAGATAGGTGAGTGTGCATACATTCCATAACTATTCATTCAAGAACATTTGATATTAAACTCAAATTTCACATGGCTCTGTAATTAGAGAGGTCACCAGAGTCAAGAGAAGGTTTCTTTAGCAGAGGGTGAACTAAGGCAAGAGCAAAAACTGATGGGAAGGATCCCTCATGCAATAAGAAATTGATAATTGATGTAACGGTTGAACCCAGGACATCAAATCGCTCTTTCAGAAGAGACATAGGTATGGTGTCTAGGAGGCAGCTTTTGTTAGATCAAGAAAAGATGCACGTGAACCTCTGCATGATTTGTTGATTCAAAGTATTCTAAGACAGGAGGTGAAAAACTAGGATGAGGAAATTTTATCACATATCGAGTATCCAACAAATTTCAGTCTTATGCCAGAAATCCTATCTGCAAAGAATGTGAAGAACTTACTGGCTAGCTCTTGGGTAGCCAAAAACACAGCAAAGGATATATTTAACTTTTTTCTACGTAATAACATATTCAAAATCATCCACAATTTTTGGTGACATAGAACTTTCAGCAACTAAATTTGTTAAATATTCAGACTTTGGCAGATAAAACAAGTTTTCAAGCAAATTTGCACTATTACTTAAAACTAGTGTGGTCAAAAGGAAGACAAGAATGGCACCACTATCACCCTAACTGACTTCTGCAATGCCTAGCTTCTGAAATGGCAGAGTTAAACCAAAACTGCAATGTGCACTTTACAACTCTCTTAGTTATAAAAGCAATAAGCCTGTCAAGAAACTCAGTTAGAATAGACTAGAAGTGCAAAGCCATTTCATTAGCTGTTTGTGATGGGGAGAACCATAATCGAGATGCTAAAATACCATCCTTTAGTTTACCTACACAAATTTTACACAGTGATCTAAATCTAACAATGTTGAAATTTGGAGATGGTTTAAATGGGATGGCAATGGCAACTTTGAGAAAATGGCAGTGTGATCTGAAAGATATGACTCAAAAGGAAAATAATATACAGCTGCAGCTTTATTTAGAAGAGAACAGATGTTTAATTGATCAAAATATCCAAACTATGAAGTCTAACTGGTCCAGGATTTATTTCATCACCAGCCAAAATAGGCAACAGACACAAATACAAAGACAACCCAGCAATGCATGTGTAACTCAAACAAAAGACCTGTCTCTGCCAGATTTGGCAAGGAGCAGTAACATAAACAAGATACAGTAGAAAAGCAAGCAATGTAAAGAGGCAACCATAATCAGTGACGCAAATCGAAAACACAAGGAAACTGAGCACAGCAGATAAACATATTTGACCTAAATAAGAAAAAATATCTTGAATTCATGGGCAACCCATAAATGCATATAATACAAAAAGTGCCACCCAGTCATGTAATACAAAAAGTGCCAGCCAGTATTAGTTTGGACTTAAACACCGTAAAATTAAGAGATTGTGGTTGGGATTTTGCTTTGCTCATCCAGCTCATGAGGCACAGAAAGCACAGGTCTGCCAAGGTCCTTGCACAAGGTCACGGCCATGGTCATGAAAATTGATACAAAGATTAATTAAAACTTATCTGAAACAGCGAAAGAAAGTATAAACTAGTCAGAAAATAAACTTTTGAGATCAGAATCGATAATTTAACTGTTAAAATGACAAAATATATGTAAAATGCAACATGAAATTTAAAATCAACACAGCCGGTAGACTGCCTTCCCATCACACTATGATGTCCAGCTGTGATCTGACCAATTCACTCACCTGTCTTTCCTCAGTGCTGACACTGTAACATTGTGACAGAGGTATAAAAATCACCCAATTGACTCCAAATCAACCCAACCAACAAACAATATCAAATCTGCTCCAATTCAACCAAGCCAAAACACGATATGTGTGTTTTGGAACTCGCGAGGCACAGGCTAAATGAACCAAGAAGAGCTCCTCTTGCCATTCCTGGACTGGGCTTCACAGTACCTCCATCAAGATCAGGGAATATTTCTGTTCTGATGCAATTTATGACATGTGCATTCATTGATTCATATTCATGACTATGATGCATTCTTGAAATATTTCAAAACCTCAATAACATATGATGTCATATATGATAACACTTTTCCAATAACAAGTCTTAAAAAGAAGCTTAAAACTTACATGTCTTATAGGTCTGCCCAGATTTCTGTGCATTCCTATAGATCTATAAACCATGATATTACTCGATACTACCCTGCAGGACATTTTTTAGGGTCATTGCATGCACATTAGAGGCTGTTCTTAACTGTGCACATTATGGTATACGGACTATTGTTCATAGGAACATCGCTCATAGGACTATCAGTCATAGGTCTTTTGTTCATATGGCCTTTCATTCATAGGATTTTCGCTGATAATGCCTTTCACTCATAGAAATATCGTTCACAGGATCATTGCTCATATGTTTAGATTTTAGCAAACTTCAAAGTAGCAATTATCTAGCAATTACAAAAGTAATTCTTCCAATTACATTTACCAATTCTTCCAATTAAGTACATAAAAGTAGGGATAAACAATTGACTTTAAATGAATTTTCAATAACTATACAGCTATTATAACTAAGAATTCAACATACTGATATTCTGCACTGCAAAGAAGAAACTACAAATATTTATTACATATAAGTTAAAGCACTTATCATTCAATTGAATGGAATGAACGGAAACGTTTCCCCTGTTTGGTATAAAAAGGGCCTGAAATGATAGCCAGTCACATTTACATCAATCAAGTCAAGAGCCAAGAAGAAAGCTTCGGCTCTTTGCTGCATGTAAAGAAGAAATCCGAAGCCAGTTTTGTGATGGAACTGGAAGGTGAATTCGGCATCTCAAAGTCAAGAAAACAAGCGTTCATACTAAATGGGTTTGAATACTATTAACACTGCATAACTAAAGATGGCAATAAAAGTTTGGTGTTGCTGCATGGCCCGCAGTCTTAAATGTAAAGCAAATGTAGTTAGCACTGGAAGGAAAGTGGTCAGGATCAACAAGGCTGAACACAATCACAAACTAAACATAGCCAGAGCACTCACTAAAAAGGCAGTTGGCAAGATGAAAACAATAATGAACAAGACATTAGCTAGGTCAAGTGAAACACAAGGATTGGTTTGCTCGAAGTTTCTGGATCATATTTTGATGGTATTACCAAAGAAAGCTTCGTTAAGCCATGTACTCCGTTGTCACCAACAGGAAGTTCTGGCTTCTGGCAATCTCGAGACGGCTCTTCTGCCTTGTCCAAGCGACCTGATGACATTCCTGTAAGTTTTACAGATTTTGTTCTACATGACTCAGGACAGGGCTGATCCTTGGATGCAACTAGCAGCTTGACAGGCCACAAGATCACAGTACTGGCTTGCAGGTGGTACTTTTAAGGTGGTACCTGGTCTTTTTTCAGTTCTACACGATCTACTTTCAACTCGTGACAGGAGTATACCCAGCAGCGGTCTAATGCTTGCTACCGAACAAATCACGTCAAACATATGACCATATGCTCACAGAAGTGTCTGATTCCGGCTGCGAATTTGGCAAACACGCTTGTCAACTTCGAAGCGGCCATGATAAGAGCCTTTCGTAACGCATTTCTGAATGCCAGGGTATCTGGTTGCTATATTCATCTTACACAGAGTATTCTGCAAAAAGTGAATGAAATCGGCATGAAAATGGATCACAAAAGAAATGATGCAGTGCGTGGATACGTGTGATTCCTTGCGGCCTTAGCGCATGTTCCTGTCAACGATGTCCTAGAAGCATCTGAGATCCTGGCAGAGTCAATGCCAGTCGTTGATCACATGAACAAACTAGTCTCATATTTTTAGCATACGTACGTTCGGGGTCGTCGTTGTCTGAGAGGTCGAGGTGAAAATTATGGACCACCATTATTCGACATCGATACGTGGAACCAGCGGGACTCTGCCACTGACGGATTAGCAAGAACTACAAACAGTGTGGAAGGATTGCACCACAGACTTCATGCACTGTTTCAGTGCAATCACCTGACAATGTGGAAGTTTCTCTCTGGACTCCAGAGCAATTGTGTGAAACAGAAATTAACTTTCTTTCATGGTCTTACTGGCATCGAGCAACAGAACGTCAAGCGCTATCGCATCCTGAAGGATCGTGTCATGAGGGCAGTGGCAACATACAGGAAAACTGACATTCTAACATATTTACATGACTTGGCTTACTTATCGTTCGAGTAGTTTACAATCTTCAAGTCTACATTTCTAATGTTTACGTTCTTTTGACTTAATGCTGTACTGAGTTTTTATGTCTATTTTACAGTAAAATGTTCCATGTAAACAAACATTGGCAGCTGTTTTATTAACAACTGTTTGGGAAAACAAAACCTGCCTATTGCAAGGAAATTCACCGAATGCGTAATTGCAAGCTGCTTATGAGCGAAATTCATATGAGTGAAAGACCCTATGAGCGAAAGGCCTATGACTGATGGTCCTATGAGGATACTCTCATGAGTGAAGGCCCTAGATTCACATGTTATAAATGTCTGTTTAATAATGTCAAGTTTTCTCAGCCCCAACGGAACTGACCCCTTTCTTGAATCATTGTGAAGTCCACAGTGACTTTTAATACAAAAATTTCCATGTACTAAAAATTCAACAAACTCAGTAAAAGATACAAATGCTTGATACCAGCAATCTTCGTTTATTAAAAAGCATCAGGAAGGTGCCTAGGCCATAGAAAAATTATGAATGTAACCAATATTCAAAATCCTTAATAAGGATCCAACTCTGGTTGTTGTCATACCTGAAGAATATTCTCTTCTGCACCATTGAAAAGGAAAATAATGTTGTGCAGATAGGGCTGTGAGTCTTCTGAAAGGACTCTCAAAACTTCCAGCATAATACAACAACTGACTGCATCATCGCTTGCACCTGCAAGAGTCAATAGAATTTTATTTTTTTATATATTAATTTATCAATTATTTTCATTTCAATAACTTACTATGTGCATAAAACCAGCAATTAAATTTAAAGCATGCTCTTCTTGTCTAATTAGCATTAGCAGGATTCTCTTCCTAGCCTTTCTTTGTCTGTAGCTAATAAGTGAAGGTAAGGCTATAAAATGTTGTCCTCCTCAGGATAGTGTGACAAAATCCTACTTTCATTCTGACTGGACTAGCCAGGTTCCACTTTCCTGTAGGTGAGTGCAGGATTGGATCCATATACCAGGATGATGCCAAAGGTTCCCGTGTCCCAGGGTAGTGCGGTGACCCACTGCCAGTGCATCGGGTCCAGTTATGGGAATCTTGGCCCTATGCCCTGCATATTTATCATGTGACCCAGTTGGGGAATGGTCCCAGCTAGAAGACAAGGACATCTTTGATTGTCCAATTATACAACAGCATACATCTAAACAACACACATATTTAAACAAAACTGCTCTGCTAAGCTGAACTAAGTCACAGACTATAATCAATCAATTTGACTTATCCATTACAGACAGAAATCAATTTTCTGTTAACTCTACTCAAAGTTTCCTAAAGAAAATATACTACACTTGGCTTAGGGCCATGTTATGTCATGTCAATTCGTCATCGTCGCGTTGATGAATTGATTTCTGCAATGGTGGCTTAGGGCCACCATTGCAGAAAACTAAAATGCCCTTATTCAAAGAAAGAGGCATTGACTGAACTGTGCAACCAGGTCTCTAGCCACTCACATAAAGCTCGAAAGTAAGTAAGTTAATCACACATTGGTTTACAAGTATTTAAGAACACAAGAAAACTTAGCAGGCATACAACATTCTAATAATAAAACATTTACGCATTTAAGTAAGTAAGTAAGTAAGTAAGACATTTGTTAACACGCCATATGTCCATCGGCTGAGCGAGGAATCATAGGCGTGGATGAGTCACTTTGGTCAGACAACAAAAGCAAGACAGTACAAATAGATCTTGAGCCACTTTACGAAAATGTCTAATGAGATGTTGTTGTAATGACTGGTGCAGAATTGATGAATCCGTATCTGGAGAATTCAGACCCATAGTCATGGATGTCAGAAAGAGACAAGGCTTTGTGTGGCTGAACGCAGATCTGGACGGCTGATAGCGCTGCAAGGATGATGACAGATAAGCAGGCTGATTGGTTGAGAGTCCTACATGTAAGGAGAGCTATCTTGTAAGTGATCCTGGAACTGACAGGCAGCCAGTGTAACTTTGCGAGTATAGGAGTGACATGATCAAACCTGCGGGTTCCTGTCACTAGTCGGGGTAGTGAGTTCTGGACGCGTTGCAGTTTGGCAATGTTGGACTTTGTAGTGCCATACAATAGGGAATTAAAGTAGTCAAGTTTTGCCCTCACTAAACTATAAGCGACAGTTTTCATAAGTTCCAGTGGCAAGCACGATCGAATACGATGCATGGCTTTAATATGGAAATACGAAGCCTTGCAAACAGCGGTGACAAGCTGGTTGAAAGTTAGTTTAGAGTCTAGTGTCACTCCAAGATTCTTAAATGTTCCTGATAGTGAGATGTCCACGCCTGCTATATTAACTGTTTTAAGATCCATGATTGATTTCATTGATGACAAAGTGCCAAGTACAATGACTTGAGGAAGTGCCAAGTACAATGACTTCAGACTTCTTCGGATTTAGACACAGTCCATTAGTTAGAAACCAGCAGCGTACTGCTTCAGTGCATCGTGTTAGGTTGCTGGTGTCTGAGTCAATGTGATCAAGCGCTATGTATAATTGGGTTCATCGGCATACTGGTGGTGACTGATGAAGATGTGCAGAAATTATGCCAGCAACTGGAGCCACATATAACGTGAAAAGAATCGGGCCAAGAACCGATCCTTGTTGGACACCGTATTCGCAGGTGAGATGACTGCGACCTTGATGATCCAATGCTGACATGTTGTGACTGGTCAGACAGTTAGCTACGGATCCAATCTAGTGCAACACCACTGATGCCAAATGTCGTCTGCAGCCTAGTGATGAGTATTGTTTTGTCGATCGCGTCAAAGGCAGCGGAGAGGTCGAGACCGATAAGTAGGGTGGGCTGTTGTCGTCCAGAAGCAGTGTAGGATCTTCAGTAAGGCCATTTCAGTCGAGTGGTGCCCATGGTAAGCTGACTGATGACTGTTAAAATTGCAAGAGCTATTGACATGCGGCAACAGACGAGCCAGAAAGACACGTTCCAAAATTTTGAGAGTGTATGTAGATTTGAGACAGGCCTATAATTAGAAGGATCATCAGGATCAAGACCTTCCTTCTTCAGCAAAGGTGTAACAGAGGCAGGTCTGTAGCAGGCTGGGAATCGTCTGCAACTGAAAGACAAATTGCAGAGATGAACGATGATTGGACTGAACACGCTCGCACATGATTTTAGCAAAGACAATGGCCAAGCATCTACTGGAGATGATTTTCCCCGTAAAGAATATGGTAGCCTGAAGATTTCTGCGCCATTCACAGGTGATCAAGATGTGTGTCGACATAGTCCCTATCCGATGCAAGAGGGTCTACAGGTTGTCCGGAAAATTGCTTGGCAATTAATGCCTTTATTGATTTGATCTTATTTATGAAGAAGTCTAAGAACGTGGCACAGTGTTTCTGACATTCTTCATTCGGTAACACCTCAGACGTGGAGGTACTATGGAGTGCAGTATATCCTTTACTGCTCACCATTGTAGATGAGATCCTTTAGGCTTTTCCGATATGGTGTCACCATAGTATTGTCGGTATGAGTCGTTGATGAGTTTGTTGGCGTTTTGCCATGCTGACTGATATGCGTGCCGAACAAGTTCATCATCGGTAGCCTTCCATCAAATTTCTAGGCGTCTGCGAAGTCATTTTGCAGCTGCAGCTTAAGGAGATAGCCAGCGATTGATCTTCTTTTCTTGGTACTTCGCAAATTTCCTGAGCGGAGCTAACTGGTCCAGGATGTCAGTGACAACGTTGTCCATCTGACAAGCAAAGCCATCAGGAGCCAAGAACAGTGACGAATTAATCAACGCTTGTCGGAAGTAGTCAAGATCAAGTGTTTTAAGCTTCCAGCTTTAAGCAATCAGTTGCCTTCTGCTGAGGCTTTGTACAAACGTCCACTTTACCAGACTATGGTCGGACAATCCGTGGCTACTACACACCTGTACGTTCTTGACCGATGTCGAATTCAGTCCAGAGATGACGAGGTCAAGCAGACTGTCACCGGTCGGTCCAGTATGTGTTGGACCTAACACGAGCTGCTTTAAGCCGAAGACAACAAGTATTGTGGTTAGGTCTTCAGAGATGCTGGACGAATTGTTTCCAGGACAGTTGAAGTCTCCGCTGAGAATAAGTCGATCACTACCAAACAAGATGGTAGTTGCAGCAAGAAGACTGCTGAACTCATGGTAAAATTCGTTAAGATTTGAACTTGGCCAGTGGTAGATCTTAATGAAAAGGACTCTGAGCACATCTAACTGGTTTGACTCAATCAAATCAACTATAAGTGCTCCTTTGCGGATAGCGATGCGCATGTTGAAGGACCCAAAGATGAGCGGCTTGGGATGCTGGTAAGTTGCAGCAGGACCTGGGTTGAGGTCAACATCATCTAGCAGGAGCAGTAATGCTACAAATACACACGCGGGTGGTAGAAGCCGCGTGGTCCAGGTAGAGCCAAACAGGCACTGCTGAGCAGCTGAAGGCTTGCGCATGGCACGGGTTGACCGGGAAGGACGGCAGCGACCGCAAACAGGCACGAGAGATGTTCGCCGTCGTAACGGCCAACAAAGCAGCTGGCATGAATGGTCGAGCATGTGCTGGTGATCAAGACAATAGGAACGACGCAGCACAGCGTAAACAGAATGCTTAGAAGAGCGTTGCTAAGTGACGGCATTATGATGTTATAACTGTCTTACCTGACTAGCTTGCAAAGTTAAATTTCGTCCAAAATAGCACAACTAAGATGTTAGAAATTAAAATCCTTCGAAGGCCCGATCCTGACTAAAACTATGATAAAGATATTTAAATTATCAGTGGGAGGAATAATACAGTTATGGGTGTGGGGCCACAGGGAATAACTGAGGGTTTTAACTGGCAGGAGTTGCTGTTGTGAGACACGGTTTGGGTTGTTCAAGATTGCTTTAAGCAGATGAGCATCAGCCATGCCACAGAGTTCATCGAACGTTGAGGAGTTCCCAGGAAGACAGTGAAGATGCACAAGTCTCCACAACAAAGCCTGGAACTGAGCCTTAGCCTGTGCCCCAGCATAGCCCCACCATGCGGGAGAGGCGTACAGCATCCTGGCCAGTGTTGTAGCTCGGACAATGTCGCAGAGCCGAGGGCCAGTGAGGCCATGTTCTACAAGAATTCGTATGGTGTACAAAGGCTGGCACATCCGACTATGAATCCAATCAATATGAGAATCAAAACTTAACATACTTGATAGGGTAACACTCAACATTGTCATCTCTGGTACCCTGGTTAAACCGGGGATCACATTAGGTAAAATTATTTGCTGATTTCTCATTCTTGGCTGGTTTCACGGGTCTTTTTATGATTAAGTTTAAAGCTACACATATCTGCCCAAAGGGTAACATGGTCCAGTTCAGCATAGACCATCAAGCTATTACTGTATGGTATAAGAAGGTACCTGTCCTCAGTGTATTTAATTAACCTACTGTTCGGTGTTAAAGGCTTAAACTTGGATATTGCAAGTAGGAAGTTCACTGGTCCCAAACCCAAACCCTGAACAATACTGGAATTTATGCCAAATAAGGTAGAGAGAGTGTCGTGGAACTTGGTACAATGTTGTCGGTTGGTTAGGAAGGAAATTATCCAATTATGAATGTAATCAGGAATATCAAGATCAGCAAGTTTGTCAGCAAGATATGCATCTCTTATTGTATCAAAGGTCAAGGGATATGAGATGAACATATTGGTAAGAAGCGAGCAGTTCAGACAAATTTCTGTTGTTGCCCTGTTATGCAAGTTGCAGTATTTTTGATGTTGTGGTTGTACTGCTGTGCAATGTGTTTAGGAGGTGAAAGGGGGGTATAGGCAACACTGAGTACCCCAAAATTTTTGTATTGAAAAGTAGACAGATGGACAGAAAGATGGGATAAAATACTACAGAGTGATGTAAACCTAAGTCAGAATGTCAAAAAATGACCAAGATCTCATAAGTTAAAAATTTCTTACTTTTCAGACATTTCCTTATATTTCCTTCGATTTTTTACGACCAAGGTCTACAAACTAAAAATATTGTATCTCCTTCACTTATGAAAATATTTCAAACTTTCTTTTGGGTTTAGTGTGGTATTAATTTCTGCACAATTTTTGTACCAATACTTCATATGTTGCCACTGAAAATGTTTTCTATAGGCCTTGAACATGAAAAAAATAAAAACATGGGGTTGCGTAAAGTTTGGAGCAACTCTGAGTACCCCAAAAAAAATTTTTTTCAAAAACTATACAGATGGATTGAAAGAGGAGATAAAATGCTAAAGAATTATGTAAACCTGAAGTCTTTATGTCAAAAAATTACCAAGATCTGATAAGTAAAAAATTTCTTACTTTGCAGACGTTCGATTCTTACAACTTAGGTCTACAAACTAAAAACATCGTGTCTGTTTCATTTATGAAACTATTTTCAAAATTTCTTTTGGGTTTTGTCTGGTATTAATTGCAGTTTTGTGACACTTCATATGTTATCACTGAAAATGTTTTTCTATAGGGCTTGAACATGGAAATGAGGGTGGGATATAATCTGGGGCAAATAGGAGTACCTCCAAAATTTTTTTATCAAAAACTAGATGGATGAATGGTAAGAGGAGATAAGCTGCTAAAGAACGATGTTAACCTCATGTCTGTAGGTCAAGAACTGACTGAGATATCACAAGTTTAAAACTATTTTAATTATAGGGCATTTTACTAAAGAAATATCTGGTAGGGACCAGAATAAGGCCTATAAATATCTGGTGGGCAAAGGGTTAAAATTACAGGAGCTGCTGATGTGAGGCAAGAGACGCACGAAGAAGACAAATTCCAAAATTTTTGAGTGTATATAAGTTTTAAATCAGCCTATAGTCAGAAGGATCATCCAGATCAAGACCTTCCTTCTTCAGAAGAGGTGTAAAAGAGGCAGATCTGTAGCAGGCTGGAAATCGTCAACTGCTGAAAGACAAATTGCAGAGATGAATTGAGTAAACACATCTGCACACAACTTTAACAGGGACCAAGGAAAAGCACCCATCAGACATGATTTTCCTAGTAAGGATGACAGTAGTTTGAAGATTTCCACAGCACCTACAGGTCTGAGGTTGTCAAGATGCAAGCTGACATGGTCCCTGTCTAATGCAAGCAGGTTCATGGGTTGTCTGGACAGTTGCTTTATTGACTTGATCTTGTTGATGAAGTCTGAGAAAGTGGCACAGCGTTTCTGACATTATTCAGCCAGTAATATCTCAGACAGTACTGTTGAATGCAGTACATCCTTCACTGCAGACCACTGTTGATGAGATCTATCAGTCTTTTCCAATATGGTGTTACTGTAACATTGTCAGCGTGATTAGCAGATGAGTTTGTTGGCATTCCGGCATGCTGACCGATACATGCAGTGGAAAAGTTTACCATCAGTAGCCTCCCTTCGCATTTCTTGGTGTCTTCAGTCATTTTGCACCTTGCACCTGTAGCTTCTTGAGACAGCCAGTGATTGATGTTCTTTCCTGGACACTTCATGAGTTTTCTAAGAGGAGCCAACTGGTCCAGGATGTCAGTAACAACATCATCGATCTGATCAGCACAGGCAGCTGAGAATGGACTTGTATGTCCAGAATCTCAGCATGCCATCAAAGACAAAACAAGCAACAGCATCAGCACACAGGCAAAAGTCAAAGTGGCATCAAATGATAAATTTGGCCATATAAACATGTGCCAATGCAGCTGATAAAAGGAGGATCTGCAGAGGAACACTGCCACTATCTTTGTTCATCTCTGCACTTGGCCAGCCCAGTATGCCAGCCAGGTGAATTGTTTTCACTAAATTCAGCCTCAGCCAGTTTGAAGACGTCAAGATTTCTGTCGCAGTGGGTTGCACTTTATACACACAAACAACACATCAGTGGATCCTAGTTCCAAAAGCGCTAATGCTCTGAGTCAGGGTCAGGGTCAGCTGTGTACAAGATGCACAAAATCGACCCAAACAACAAACTTCATGGGATATCTATGGAATGATGTCCCATGCCAAGGTTTCCAAACCCATGTTTCCCATCACCGTTTCACCATCCAGGAAAAAACAAAACTACCACCGACATGGTCCGCCACGTCAAATAGCTGCCTGCCTCTCAGGAATTTTCCTCTTCAGGTGTTCTGCTCTTAGGTAGGTTCGTGCTTCTAATGATGTCACTTTTCAAATTTATCATCTAGTCTTAACATGATCATTTGCACTTTACTCATTTTCTTATCATCCATATTTCCTTCAGTCATTATGATAGACCACTGGTCATACACTGACAGTCTGTTCTCCATATATGAAAAATCAATTGTCCATCTAGCTCTTATTGTAGCTATTTTATTCTTCCACCATTCTCTGCAAAAAAAACAAAATGCGGAAAGGCTGGCTATCAGAAATACCTTGGAAAGACAGTTTTACAACTCACCAGAGCTATTGAAAACTGTATCATAATGACAATTCACTAAGAGACTGTGATTTGCACCCGCCTTCGGTGAGAGTTTAACTGCAATATTGTTTACATTGTCATAGATACTGGTAAAGTGCCCCAGGAAATCGATGCTGAAACTTCCGCTAACCCTCTGCACATCGATCTCAATCATGTGTATAGGGTTTGCATGATTCCGTATATTGGTGATCTCGGTAAGAAGGAAGTCCACAGTCTTCTCTTCATTCTCCGGACTGCCTACGGGTCTACTGCCTATGCTGGTGAGATCTAACAGATGCTTTCTTGCTCGTTCCTCAATGAACTGGCCAGGCTGAGCTAAGCCCAGCGTAATGGGCGTCGGATAGGCACTATTACGCGAGTGCACATACAAGATCAGCAACGCATAGACAACGAATATCACTAGCAACACCGATTCCCGCAGCAGCTGTCTAGGCAGATTGCGCGAAGTACTAGAACGGTACGAAGAATTGACACTGCCATCTTTTTCATCGTCCCAGGCCGAAGCATCGTTCATAGCAACCACTCTATGTCTTAATGACGCCATCTTTTTCTATAGGCAATGGGCCTATTTCACGCGTGCTCCGAGCATGCTCGGATTATACTGCGGTGAGGTATTGAACATAAATATTAATCTAAAAACCATTGTCATACTGCTCAAGGGATCAGTCGATGGCCACTGTTAAGCAAGATTCTTGTGCAAGCCAAATTCATGGAAAGTCCGGTCGAAAAGCCAAGAGGTAATCCCAAAAGGTCACTCCAAGCTGAGGACACACATCTACCGCAAATCCTATCTATCCTATTACTCATTAAAGCATTCTCAGTTGATCATCACCTCTATGCTGATCGTAATCGTAATCTCGAGATTTCTACAGCGCTCAACGAAAGCTAAGTCGCGGGAACCAGCTTATTCACAGGTGCTCAGTCAAAACAAAATCGATAGGCAAAAGGGTCAAGATCCAGGGGTCAGGCACTCAGACAGTCGGACGGCTACGGTGGATGCTGTTTGAAATTGAAGCGAGAAGAGAGATGAGGGGAAGAGGAAGAATCAGGATAAGATTTCTGGAAAAGAAGTGTTTTCAGTCTTGAGTGAAAGACCTGCGCAGAAACCGAAAGAGGTGAAGTGTTGGTGAGTTCGTATGATTGACCAGACAACTGATTACACCCAACTATTCATCTCTTTCTCTCCGAATTGTTTCAACGACTCTGTAAATCATCTTCTTCGTGTGGTTAAACCATAGATATAATAACACTAGATACAGCATACAGCCCGATTTCTATGCTATGCGGTGAAGCCGACATCTCTCTATGTTAATGAAGTCATGGGGGGGGGGCAGAAAGCTGAGCTTTACACGGTAGTGATGGGCGAAAGTTGAGCGTTGTTTATCGGAACCAAATTCGTTATTTGGAGCATAATTTTTTGCAAAATGACTAAATCTGTGAGATGAAAGAATAAAGTCAAGTCCCCGTTGCGTACATTTGCCCTCACTTTGCATGTTCATTCAGCAAAGGCCTGCGAATATGCGAGGAAAACTTTTAAGACATGGCTCCCAGACCAAAATACATTGACGCGGTGGTTTAGCAGTATGAAAGTCCAACCTGGTTTCATAAAGCTGACTTCAAAATGCCAGCAACAGGACAATAATGAAATTTTCTGTGGTCTTCTAATGGACGAAAAGTCTGTACGGAAACATGTTAAATGGGATGGTCACAGATCATATGGATTTGTTGATTATGGAACTGGTTTTGATGATGTCTGCGCTGGAGTTGCTAAGGAAGCTTTTCTTCTGATGCTGGTTGTTGTCAATAGACGCTTGAAATTACCAGTTGGATATTTAACTCTTGGCCTACGTGCTAAGGAGAAAGCAAACATGATTAATTAAAACCTATCATCAAATCTGTTGATGTTGAAAATTTTGGGTTTGCAGA